>CM060394.1:161342054-161553342 GCA_030545235.1 Helianthus tuberosus
TATATATATATATATATATATATTATTTAAGCTATTATAAATTAAGCTAGAATTGAGTAAATATAATATCTGAAATTAAAGGTAATCTCAGAGTTTTAGAAAAATAAGGGTAAAATTGTCATTTGTTAAATTGTTTTTAATGAATTGGGTATGTATGATATTTCAACTTCTTTGTAAAGGTATATATGATATTTATAATTTTGTAGAGGTATATATGATATTTTACAAGTTTGCAGGGGTAATCAATTTAGGTAGTCCTTTGTGGCTGCGGTGGCGACTAGATCAACGTGTTATTGCTACAAGAGAAGCTACTATAGAAATTCACTATGAATCTTTGGGGACCTATTATGAGATTTATGGTCACTATCTAACAGTAAGAAGTATAAAAAAAGAAATTATATATATATATATATATAGGGTAAGGTTCATGCGAGAACCATCTTTATTGCGAGAACCACGAGAACCAATGTGAACACAACCTAAAATAGCTAAAAAACCTAAAAAAACCTAACCCCCCCCCCCCCCCCCCCCACCCCCCGCCCAAACCTAACCCCCCACCCCCAAGCTAAATGCTAAAAACTAAAACCCCTAAAAAACCTACCCCCCCCCCCCCCAAAAAAAAAAAAAAAAAAAAACCTAAACCCCACTCCCCCACCCCAAGCTAAAATGCTAAAAACTAAACCCCCAAAAAAACCTAAAAAAATTCTATTTTTTTTTAAATATTTTTTATGTTAAAATCGCTACTTTTTGTAGCAAAAAAAAAAAAAAAAAAAATTTTTTTTTTTGCTACTAAAAGTAGCGATTTTAACATAAAAAATCTTAAAAAAAAATTTTTGTGTGTTTTTTTAGCTATTTTTAGGCATTTTTGCTTGTGTTCATATTGGTTCTCGCGGTTCTCGCAATAAGGGGTGGTTCCTAACGGATCTTTGTCATATATATATATATTCGAAACACTCTTGGTCATATTTCTCTTTATCGAGAAATAAGAAGCCATGCAGGGGTTTTTGGAAGGGCTGTTATAATTCTATGCTACCAGCGCGAATTCGAGTCTCACTGGGTTAACTAGGACTAGAAATGCGGAATTTCTACGTGAATCAAGACTAGAAATATGAAATTGCCCCCTTTTAAGAATATACAACATAAGTGTTTGTATTTCACAAGTTCCATAGTCGGAGGTTTGGGCAAGTAACATATTATCATAGGGTAAACATGCGCGGTCCTCGAATTGGGATACCGAGTGAGGCTGTTACAGTCCGTAACATTGAAGGAGACTGTTAGTCTATTACAGACCGTAAGACTAAACACACCTAATCAACATTTTTTTAAATATCTAAAGACGTTAAAGAGAGGCTTAGGTGGTGTTTGTTTTTTCAGAAAAAACCTCTTCTGGCCTCTTATGTCTGCGCTGTGCAGACCACGCACAGACGTTTAGCTCTGCAGACCGTTTGTGTTTTAGAAGACATTTTATTAAAAACTGTCTTCAAACCTCTGAGCGTCCTCTTCCCCACGCAGACATGGTCCAATGTCTTCCCACCTCTTCCAACCCTTCTAACCTCTTCTTCTTTCCTAATCTCAAAACACAAACATCTCTTATCAAAACCCTAACATCTCTCCTCCACCCCTCTCCTCCTCCCAGGCGTCACCTCCACCTCCTCCTCCGCCACCACCTCCACCTCCTCCGACAACCACCTGCTGCCTCGTCGCCCAACCGACACCTCCACCTCCTCCGCCACCACCACCACATCTCCGTCACCTCCACCTCCTCCGTCGCTCCCACATAACCACCACCTCCCTTCTCCACACTAATCAAACACAACAACAATAGTAATCAACCAAACTAACAATAAATCAACGAAATCTGTATCAACACTTACCACGAAGGTTTCGTGTCCCAAACGGAATCATATTCAAGAGACAGATAGTTGAGATAACCGTCCATATCTTCCACTACTCCATCCTCATCTAAAAACCTTCGGGCACTCGAATTCGATTCTTCATTTCCTGGTTGTCCGTTGCTGCTGTGAATGTGTAGGGTTTTGTGGCGGAAAGTGGAGATTCGAAAACGGAGTCGGTGTTCATGCCGGAATATTTCGTCAGAGGGTTGAGATTCCAGCGAAATGGTTACTGGTAACGGTGTGGAGTGGAGATGGAATGGAGAGATGGTTGCCATTTTATCGCTGTTTGTTTGGGGTTTTGAGATGTATGCTAGTGGTTGTTTTTAGAGAGAGAGGTTTTGCTTGCAGAAGTTAAAAAATAAACAATCTTTTTCTTGCAGACTGCAGAGGTTTGGTGCACCTCTTCTGCTATAGATGTTTGCAGATGTGGTCCGCAGACTGCAGACGTTTTACCTCTGAAAAAACAAACAACACCTTAGTATTTGTGATGTGTGCACAATGCAACATATAAATTACATCAAATATGGCATAAAACTAACCTTTTTTTAGTACTAATGTTGGAAAAAGTGTGTTTTTATCTTCCTTTTGTATTTTCAGGATTAAATGAGCTCAAATGAACAAAAGAAGTAAAAATGCAGTCAAATCTAACAATAATACAAGAAAAGGAATAAACGTGGCATGCCCGACCCCTCGACAGCATCTCCCCAAGCAAAAACAAGAAAACAGAAGGCTGAACACTCCCCGTGCTCAGTGAGCACGGGGGCGTGCCCAAGTGTCTGTAGAAAAGACGAAGTTGTAGAAGCTTCTATCACCCACCACGGGGGCGTGCCCAGCGGACACGGGGCCGTGGTCAACGCAAAGATTCGCAGAATCTAGGCAAATCTTGATAGTACAGATACGCTTCTGCACACGGGGTCGTGCCCAGCGGACACGGGGGCGTGGTCAACTAATGCAGACAAACTTCATTTAATGAAGAAAGAGAAGATGAGTGGACACGGGGCCGTGTCAGGGCTTTTGTGCAGGCTATAAATAGGGGTGCTTGGCTCACTTGCAACTCATCCATTGGCAAACCACCGCTCTCACACTTCACCCACCCACCACCACCATCACAACCCACATCTACCACCATCATCCATTATCCATCATCCATCATAGAGTGTGTGAGTAGTCTCGGGATCCAAGATTGATCGTAAGAGTTTTTGACAATCAAAGGCCATGTTTGCTTAAGTCTCTTACATCACTTGGTGAAGACAAGTGTTTAGTGTCATACTTTTTATTTTTAATCTTTTCGCACTTTTTATTTGGTTATGTATTAATGACTTTAATAACTAGTTTCTTATGTTGAAGGTGAATCTTCCTTATCATTTGTCCGTGGTGTCTTGGCGTTATTTTACTGTCTATATAAAATAAAAGATTTTCACCATTCATATCTCCACGGTCTATATGGAGATATGTTGGCTACCTGGTTGGGGGTTAAGGGAATGGTTTGGTAAGAGTCTTGCCTTGTTCAATGTATAGATCCTGCAAGGACCTGGGTCAATTTTAGTAGGACCTCCTTCAATACCCACTGGTATTGGATGGCGGGGGTCCGAACTCCTTGATCCACTCATATGTAAACTACTATTAAAACTTTAACCCGGCTATTTAGGAATGTATCCCTGCTGACTCAAACTACTCAGCCGAGGGTAACGTCACCTTCAAAAGAGGGGCCTACCACATTATGCATTAATAACTTAATTAATTATCTTCCAATAATCCAACCCTTTAGGATTGTATCCTTGCTGACTCAAACTACTGGGTTGAGGGTAACGTCACCTTCAAAAGAGGGGCCTACTACTATAACTAAGATAATCTCTTAAAAAGTGCAAAAGTGCGTAAATAATCAAAGGTTACACTAAATGCGAGTCGGATCCAAGTGATTCATCTTGTCTATCTGTTTTATTTTTATTTTTATTTTCAGCATTTTTAATTAGTTTTATTTTCTTGTTTAAAAACCTTTTTTTCTAAAATTTTGATTTGATTAGACGTTGAGGATAAACCGGTACTAAAAGCTCTTGTGTCCTTGAACGACCTCGGTATCTTACCAACGCTATACTACGCTCACGATGGGTGCACTTGCCCATATGTATGTTTAGTGTTAGTAAAATATCGTGTTTTATAAATTTAAAACTTGACTAAAGTGTAAAAATGGCTAAAAATATACATAAAATTATATACACACTGACACACATCAAGTTTTTGGCGTCGTTGCCGGGGACACAAGGATTTTAAGAAAGCTTAAAATCGATGACCTAATCAGTTTTTCAAAACCTTTTTAAAACGCGCACACATTTTTCTGCATTTTAGTTAGTTTTTGCATTTACAGTAGCCTGAACACGGGGCCGTGCTGCATATTTTTTTACAAAACACCCAGATACAGAGTCTGAACACGGGGCCGTGCTCATTGAACACGCCCCGTGCTCCACAAAACCAGTCACTTTTATTAAAACGCCCAGATACAGATTCTGAACACGGGCCGTGCTCACTGAACACGGGGTCGTATCCAGCCTCTGTTTCCGTTTTTATTTTTGTTTTCTGGTCTCGAGACTCTGTTGTGGTCTGCTGAGTGATTCTTATGGATCAATACTCAGGAGGCTACAACTACACCTATGAGGAGGATGATTATAGGGAAGACTATTGCACCATTTGTGGTGACCCGTACTCGGTACAATATTGTGACTTATTTCGACCATCCACTTCATACAACCACTATGAGGAGCCCAGTTACGAGCCATCAACTTCATACACACCCTATGAAGAACCAAGGTATGAACCTTCTCCCTCATACTCATATTTTGATGAGCCAATGTATGAGCCTTCATACTCATACTTTGAGGAACCAAGATACGAGCCTTCACCTTCATATGCTTACTATGAGGAACCGTGGCGTGAACAACCCACCTCATATGAGTATTATGAAGAACCAAGTTACGATCCTTATCCGTCATATACTTATCATGAGGAACAATGGTGTGAACCATCTACCTCATATGAGTACTATGAGGAACCAAGGATCGAACTTCCGAATTCAAGCTTTGATAATAATTATTCAACTCACTTTGACGAACCACCCACTATCTCACCCGTAGCCGAAAGGATAATAGAACACCTTAAAACTATCGAGCGCTATATAAAAGAAGCCCGCGCAAGGGAAGAGGAATCCCGCGCAAGGGAAGAATTAACTCGTAATAAAGAAGAGATAGTTGAAACGGTAAAAATGAAAGAACAAATAAGTGAAAAGCCGACACATGAGTTAAACAACGAAAAAGGTGAGTCCGACAACGTTAAAATTCAAGAAGAGTCTAATTTTGAAGAAATTAATCTCTTGTCACCTTCTTTCGAAAATCATTGTTTAGTACCCACTCATGCTAAGTTTTTAAAAGAGTTAAACACTAACACTAAAATTGACGAAACCGTGAGCATTAAGTTAACAAATGATCAAACTGCGCTAATAAAAGAAGATCCATTTGAAATTAACATTACACCGGTTCCATGTTTCTTTCAAAATTCCTTTATTAGTAATATTACAATTGATAAAGATCTTTGTGTTAATATAATGCCAAACTACATTTTCAAAAAATTAAGTATTGGTGATTTCTCTCCACTTCAAATACCCATTTTTCTATCTAATCGGAAAACAATAAAATCAGTGGGGATAGTTGAAGATGTGTTAGTCCAAGCAAATCAGATGGTAATCCCAACCGACTTCGTCATCCTTGATGACGCTCCACTAGTGTTGGGACGACCTTTTGTAAAAACCCATGAAGCTTTGAAAAATCGAAAGCACAACAATCTACCCATTCAATTAGGGGTATTCAAAAAAGGTGTCTACCTTGAGCGATCAATGAAATATCCATTCGGCAATGACGACCCCCTAATTGAAGATGAGCCAGAACCACTCGATAAGGTGGGTCTAGCCAAGGACCCTTATAAACGTGGCGCACCACGGAGGCATTCCGCGGAACGATCCGTAGTTTTAGTTTAGATTAACTCTTACGTTTCCTAGTTTAGTTTTAATTTTCAGGAATAAAACACACTCGGGATGATGGAGGTTACTAAGGGAAACTTGAACCTACACCCCATGCACAAAAACAGAGCCTCCCGACGATTTTTCTTCATTATAGCAAGTTCAGCACGGGGCCGTGCTCAGCCCAACACGCCCCGTGCCCGAGGTTCTGCAGAAAATGCCCAGTTCAGGTAACTGGACATGGGGCCGTGCTCACTGAACACGCCCCCGTGCCCAGCCTTCTGTTTAAATTTCATATTGGCAGTCTGACAACGGGGCCGTGCTCAGCTCAACACACCCCGTGTTCAGCTACCCAGTAACATAAAATCTTGTTTTTAACCCACTTTTACACATTTTAATCAACCGAAAAACTTATTTTTGGGAGACATTGAGGACAATGTGTAATTTAAGTGTGGGGGGATGCTAAAACCTTGAATTTTGCAAGTCCTAATTACAAGCCTTACACAAAACTCTATTGGAACCGCTAAACACCCCAAAATTTTTTCAAAAATCTTTTCATTTTTTTACTTGTCTTAGTTTAATTTGGGAATTACAAGTTCTAAAAAGGTTATATTTTTACAAATTTACAACCGATAGCGTCGTGATAAAAAGAACCAACGTAAGAAAATCTTGAAACGGCATGACAAATCTAGTTAAAATTTGATTATATATACTTGATCACATAAAAATCCATTCCCACAAAAAGTGAGTTTGAGCCTTTATTGAGCATATAAATACACATCTTTAAACTAAATGTTCATTTTTTGTTTCTTGTGTGAATAGCCGCTTGGTTCTTACGACTCTAGAACTTACCATGATGATACATTCCCGGTCCTTACCAACTTAAACCCAAGTAAGTAAATGATGGAGGCATTAGGACTAACCCTTTTCTTTCAACACCATTATTTTTTTTACCACCTACCCAAAATCCCCCTAGTTAACCCCTTTGAGCCTAAACCTTTTCATTTCTTAACCCAAATCAAAACACCCTTTTTACCCACCAAAACCCTTTTTCATTTTAAACCCTTTATTTTAGTAACAAAGCTCGGTTTTCTTGTGACTTTCTTATGAAAAAAAAAGAAGAAAAGAAAAATGAAGTTAGCAATAAGCAAGCAAAGCTCATCAAAAGAATGCTTGTTTGAATAATGCTTCATTGGAATAAAAAGTCACAAAAACAAAATGTTTTACGAAAACCGACGCTTTTTACGCCTTTCGCCCTTTTCTACTAACCACTAACCCAACCACCTACCTTTAACCCAAGCCTAACCCTTCCCCCAAAAGTCCTCTTGATATTTACAAAGGTTTATAGTTAAAAAGGAGGAGGGTTGATTGCTTGGCAAGCTTATGGTAGGAGTAAGTTCCATGCCGCTCTCGAGTGATTCACAAAAATACACCTTCGACCGAGTGTTGAGTGATCCCCCGTGAGGTATGTGAACTTGTATATAAATGGAATTTTTAAGAGGCATGTTATGGCCTAATAAGTAATTTATCTTATGTAATGTTCTAAATAACTCATGACGAATAGGATTGTAAATAAAAAAAAAAGGTAATAAAGAATCTTGGAATCCCGACACTCTATGACAAGCCCAAAAACCTTCTCTTCTACCCATTCCATTTGGGTGTGTAAGCCACAAAATAAAGAGTTTTGCTTGAGGACAAGAAAAGATTCAAGTGTGAGGGTATTTGATGTGTGCAAAATGCAACATATAAATTACATCAAATGTGGCATAAAACTAACCCTTTTTTAGTACTAATGTTGGAAAAAGTGTGTTTTTGTCTTCCTTTTATATTTTCAGGATTAAATGAGCTCAAATGAACAAAAGAAGCAAAAATGCAGTCAAATCTAACAATAATACAAGAAAAGGAATAAATGTGGCATGCCCGACCTCTCGACAGCATCTCCCCAAGCAAAAACAAGAAAACAGAAGGCTGAACACTCCCCTTGCTCAGTGAGCATGGGGGCGTGCCCAAGTGTCTGCAGAAAAGACAAAGTTGTAGAAGCTTCTATCACCCACCACGGGGGCGTGCCCAGCGGACACGGGGCCGTGGTCAACGCAAAGATTCGCAGAATCTAGGCAAATCTTGATAGTACAGATACGCTTCTGCACACGGGGTCGTGCCCAGCGGACACGGGGGCGTGGTCAACTAATGCAGACAAACTGCATTTAATGAAGAAAGAGAAGATGAGTGGACACGGGGCCGTGTCAGGGCTTCTGTGTAGGCTATAAATAGGGGTGCTTGGCTCACTTGCAACTCATCCATTGGCAAACCACCGCTCTCACACTTCACCCACCCACCACCACCATCACAACCCACATCTACCACCATCATCCTGTGATATTGGAATGGTTCAACTTGCTTTCTCATTGACAGACAACCCATTATCCATCATCCATCATAGAGTGTGTGAGTAGTCTTGGGATCCAAGATTGATCGTAAGAGTTTTTGACAATCAAAGGCCATGTTTGCCTAAGTCTCTTACATCACTTGGTGAAGACAAGTGTTTAGTGTAATACTTTTTATTTTTAATCTTTTCGCACTTTTTATTTGGTTATGCATTAATGACTTTAATAACTAGTTTCTTATGTTGAAGGTGAATCTTCCTTATCATTTGTCCGTGGTGTCTTGACGTTATTTTATTGTCTATATAAAATAAAAGATTTTCACCATTCATATCTCCACGGTCTATATGGAGATATGTTGGCTACCTGGTCGGGGGTTAAGGGAATGGTTTGGTAAGAGTCTTGCCTTGTTCAGTGTATAGATCCTGCAAGGACCTGGGTCAATTTTAGTAGGACCTCCTTCAATACCCACTGGTATTGGATGGCGGGGGTCCGAACTCCTTGATCCCCTCATATGTAAACTACTATTAAAACTTTAACCCGGCTATTTAGGATTGTATCCCTGCTGACTCAAACTACTTAGCCGAGGGTAACGTCACCTTCAAAAGAGGGGCCTACCACATTATGCATTAATAACTTAATTAATTATCTTCCAATAATCCAACCCTTTAGGATTGTATCATTGCTGACTCAAACTACTGGGTTGAGGGTAACGTCACCTTCAAAAGAGGGGCCTACTACTATAACTAAGATAATCTCTTAAAAAGTGCAAAAGTGCGGAAATAATCAAAGGTTACACTAAAGGCGAGTTGGATCCAAGTGATTCATCTTGTCTATCTGTTCTATTTTTATTTTCAACATTTTTAGTTAGTTTTATTTTGTTGTTTAAAAACTTTTTTCTAAAATTTTGATTTGATTAGACGTTGAGGATAAACCGGTACTAAAAGCTCTTGTGTCCTTCGACGACCTCGGTATCTTACCAACGCTATACTACGCTCACGATGGGTGCACTTGCCCATATGTGTGTTTAGTGTTAGTAAAATATCGTGTTTTATAAATTTAAAACTTGACTAAAGTGTAAAAAGGGTTAAAAATATACATAAAATTATATACACACTGACACACATCAATTTGCATTCCTATACTTGGCAAAAAAGTCGAGTCCTTCGCTATTCTTGATCATTTTCATAGTTTTTATTATTTTTTACACAACTTTCCGTTATCACCTCACATATTTTACTTTATCTAAAGTAGTATATTATTTACAACCCGTTTTAATTGTGACTTTGTATAAAGCCTTAAAATAGGTTATGCGACAATTTTAGACTTGTGGTAGGAGAGAAGTTATAAAAACACCCCTTATTTTACTAATTAATCCACTATATTGATTTGATATTATATGATCTGTCACAAACAAAACATCAAGAACAAAAAACGCTTTATTAAAGCACTAGTCAGGACATATTTTACATATCAAATACAAGAATCAGTCTGCATGATTACCGACTAAGAATCACCAAATTCTACAAGAAACAGAAACTCTCAACCTATGCAGATCATCAACGTGATGATATGCTCTAAAAGATGAGCAGAATGATCACCAAATGACACAACTCACAAAAGAAACCCTAAGTACAGAGCGTTTGTAGAGAGAGAAAATGAAGAGCAATAATAGAACTGAGAGAGAGATGAAGAGATTGCTTATCTCTGCTCTTATCTCTTGTATATATAACATCGGATTCAAGATACAGACCCACACGCTCCAGCAGCATCTACAAGCTCACACATCTTATTTAATAAGCCCATCCAACACTTCATCATCAGCCCAGCAACACTCACCTCACATGCCCATGAAAATATAACCATATGAAGTAAGAAAGAAAATAACATACAAAAGATATAAAAAAGATTAATATTGAATCGTTATTTTAACACCCCCCCCTCCCAAAAAAGTTCAATATTTGAACTCATCATGAAGTAATGCAATTTAACGTACATACAATAATTCAGATTTACTAAAAGTTCATAAGTATTTAAATACTTTAACACTTTAGACACGTTAACACATTAAATAAAATGTAAAACGCTTATAAAGTTCATAACTGTTTCGGTTCCGTAAAGTCCTAGCTAACACCTATACACCCATAAACAACTTAAATGTTAGTTATATGGTGCTTAGTCATGATATAATAACCTAAATATTTCAAACAAACAAGCAAAATCATTTTGAAAAGACCCGCCGTAGGCTACGGTTGATGTGCCGTAGCTTACGGCACACTTTAAAAATTTTGTGTAGAAGGTGTCAACTGTAACCAACGGTTGCCAACTGTAAGTTATGGTTGAGCTGATCTGTAGCTTTTCCAAACTTGCCATTTTTACGAAAAATTGCGTAACTTTCCGTTTACTTATGCGTTTCGCACGAAACTTTTTCCTACGTGTTCGTAAAACATTTGCCCACATTTCTAACTTCTGAACCCATGATCCGGATTCACAAAATTTGTTTTACGCTATCGATTCCAATATATATATTTTAAATAATTGACCCGTTTGCATGTTTAAGCAAACGATCTCACATAAGTTACATCCTTTGCAAGAACATTATTTGTACGAGTATACCCATAACCCAGGGTATTATTCTTGCATTTTATGCGACCATTATCCGGTTCGCGGTTCTACCAATTGACCCATTCAACCTTTCAAAGGCCAAACTTTGATTAATCCAATTTCTTTTTAAGAATTCCAAACCTTTCAATCACGACTCTTTAATCGAGTCCGTTTATTTATAGTTCGCGTCCCCACTCATGATTTTCATTTATATATCATCACAACTTCAAATGTGATGGATCGTGAATGGGAAAAATCATTATATCCCCATTCTACCCTCAAGTTAGACATTTTTACGAAAATGACCCATTATATAGCTTTAAGCCAAAATGATTTAAGCCTTCTATTTTATACTACCGTAAGGATTGACTGAATTGTAAAACTCATATTGAAACTACCCTTAAGGGTCATTTACCCGGTTTATCATTCGAGGGCGTTTTGGCCAACTTTATTCTTTTTAATCACGAAGGACATTTTAAAAAAGCTTGTTTTGACCAAGTATACTCTTTTAACCCGTATTCCATTTTAAATTCATTATGTCCGCCAGAACATAATATCTAAATTTCAATTCGCTTAACATACCTCACTTTAGGTAATCCAAAGCCCACTCATGACTCGATTAACTCTAGTCGGACCTTAAGTCCTCATTGAGAGTTTGACCCATTACACATACCTGGCTCGGGTCAAAGCAATGACCCGTTTTAATACCTCACCATATTAGTTACTAATTAATAACGATGCAATCTCATACGCTATTCATCCCTATGTGCAGAAGACTCGACAAGCAAACATTAGTTGTTATTGTCAAATGCCATTTGACATGTTTGACCTAAATGATCAAACATTATATATATATATATATATATATAATGAAATGGTATTTATTTACCATTTCACGCATTTGACCTATTACGGCTTTTCACCATATGGTCAAAATTCTTAGATGTCGTTTCCTTTACCCTTGTTTCCCATTATGGCTTATACCATAATGTAACTTTTCAAAACTCGTTGACTATCCGTCAACGTGTGACTAAATTTACCATTTTACCCTTGTTGCCCATTATGGCTTATACCATAATGTAACTTTTCAAAACTCGCTGAATATCCGTCAACGCGTGACTAAATTTACCATTTTACCCTTGTTGCCCATTATGGCTTATACCATGACGTAACTTTTCAAAACTCGTTGTCTACCTGTCAACACGTGACTAAATTATCATTTTACCTCTTTAACCAACAAATATGGTTTTCTACCATTTTTATTTGTTCTGATTCGTATCGATTCGTGTCAGAACATCATATTTCAAAGATTTATTTCAAATGCTTAGCCGCTCATCTTTAATCATATTACAATAGTAGATGTAAGCTTAACTTACCTTGCATCTGATTATGCTTTTTCCCGCGTACTTGATCCGTTTGACTCGCTTCTTTCCCAAGCTTCCACCTAGCTTGTCAAGCGTCAAACTATCATTTATCATTCTTAAGATTGTTAGATTAGTCATCATTTGTCATGACTATTCCACCTTACGAATTTTATATCAAAATTATCATTCAATCTTATTATAGGTCAGTTTGACTTTTAAAAAAGTCAACTGCCTATTAACATATGCATATGCACAAATAGGTTTAACAAACTCACTTAGGCATTTCATCAAATACCCGATAGGCGTTATTTCTAGGCTACCCTTTTAACTAAAATCCCAACCAAGTTCACCTCATTTCTTTCACTTTAATAATTTCGAGCGATTATTAACATCAAGTTAACTTAGCTTTCGATTATAAATGCTAATTTGTACATTTATTATGCTAGAACTAAGGGTTTTCATCTACATGTAAAACCCATTTCATCATATTACTAGGCATTCATCCGAATACCTAATATAATCAAGTTCTACATACAAACTAGTAGACAACAAGATTTCAAGCACCTATTAACATTGACACAACATCAATTTCATCATATCATACAAAACCCATTTCAAGTCATGTATGAACACTTACTCGAATCTCTAATTTGTCCAAGTATCTTACGCATACATACAAGTATGATGATCATGAACACTTATATATTATCAATTTCATCATATAATCAAAACCCATTTTCAAAGTCTACTTGTTAATCACTTACAAGTAACCTTATATAAAATGTTTCATAGGTTTCTTATGTTTAACGAAATTAAACATACATCTATACCTAATTTCATATTTGGATCATCATCCAACAATTTAATTGCAAATAATCTACTTGTCTCAAATTACAACTTTCACCAATCTAGGTTTTAAGACATACCTTATGATCCCCTTATCTAGGTGATCGTTAATATACATTCAAGCACGAATTTGAGGTCCGATTTCCTCTTCAATTTGATGATTCTTGGTTGAACAAGGGTTTCCCCTTGTCTCCACCTCCTAAAGATCGACATACACACACACACACACACACACACACACTATATGTGTGTTATTGATGTCTATCATTAGTGACATGCAAAAACTGAAATAAACTAGTAGCTAGAGTAAGTCGGATATCAAACCAGAGGAGGATTGTGGAAAGTGTCGTAATGAAAAGTATTGATTAACTATTACTGAATTGGACAATCGGTTTGTCTGATTATGAGAAATAGCTAAATTAACAAATAAAAATTGTGATTTAAATCAATAGGAGAAAGGATGGTTCCTCCAGATTTCAGGCTTTGCAGTTAACTTCAGCTACGTGTTTAATCGTTCCTACATAGACATAGGTGTTAATTTTGATTAACTAATTATGATAACCAACGACTAAGTACTCCGGTCAATACATAACGGGAGGTTATCGAATGATTATCAATTGCAATTTACAAACCCTAACCCCATGTCAAATATATCCCAATTACTAGAATTCTTGGGAATTGAATGCTTAGAAATTAAGGTTTAAATAAATGTAACTATTTACAACCAATAAATCAAATCAATGGTGAAAAGCATCGAATGCTTATATCACCAAGTTAAAACGATTGTATCAAAAACATAGTATTAATCATCTTACAAAAACCCTCCATCCGAAGGAAACCACAAAAGTTTAGCCGCTCATCTTGGTCATAAAATCAGCAAAAACTTGAAAAGATGCAGATTTCATGGTTGATTTGATGATTGAATGGAGAATCTTGATGGATCAGAAGTGAAAAGCTTGAACTTCGAGTGCCCTTGAATGTCTTTAATCGATGATGAATGATAGATAATGATCCCCCAACCTTTTTAAACCCTAATATATACCTTAGAGGCCTTGAATTCGCGTTTTTTGACTTTCCGGGGCGTAAGCTACGGAAATAAACCGTAGCTTACGATTTACAAACACTGTTCATTCATATAACCTAAACCGTAGCTTACGGTTTATGGACCGTAGGCTATGGTCGCATGCTAATGGTTCCTTCTTTGCTGCATATAGTCAACTCGTAAGCTACTGTTTGAAACCTGTAGCTTACGATTTAAAAGTTCTGTCCAATTTCTTTTCAAACATCACCAACTCGTAAGCTACGAGTTGACACTCGTAAGCTACGATCGCATCCATAGCCCTTTTCTCCTCTTCACTTCCAGCTTTCATATAATGACATATTGGTCCCTGTACTTTATTTCTTCCATCTTCCTCACAATTATAAGCATAAATAACTTTCCATTAAATACCCACTGGCCCCTGGACTTTATGTTTTCCATTCTTCTCACATATTCAACTATATGATATTTTCAATTAAATACCAAATGGCCCTTCAACTTTTCTTCTTTCAACTCCTTGCATGTATAAGCACCAAACAACTTCCGACTAATTACCAAATACCCCTTTAACTTCATTCTTTCATATGAATTGCATCATTAAGCCTCCATATCATCCGAACAAGCTTCAACATTCATCTTTAACCACTATAAGAATGCCACATTACGTGTTTTACCTGCAAATCACCAAATCCTCATAGTTACTTCATTCTAAGCAAGTAAACACATCAGATGCACATAAAACAGGATATTTAGACACTCTAAAGCTCGGGATTCACCCTCTCCGTCACATTCCCACACTTGACTTTGCTTGTCCTCAAGCAAACCAATTAGAACTAGTCACCATAGCAACAAAACCTCTTAACCGATTCAACCTGTTCAGTCCCAAGTCATACCCGTCCCATTGACTGACATAATCGAGATTGACAGTCTGACAAGCTAATGATGCAACTTTAAAAACTTAAGACTTGTCTATCTAAAGCTAACATGTTTACAATTAAACACATGCTACACACCCCTCACAATGTACTCTCCTCTCGGGTTAATATCTGGACTAGCGTGTAATGTGCTAGTATATAAAACACTCAAAAAGCAAACATGAAATCCTGCAATCATAGGCTTGTATGACAATCACACCTCCACTGTATCATCTAACATGGCACATATCAAAAGGACTTTCGGGTTTTGGGCTTAGGGTAAGGGTAGGAATATATTTTTAGGTTCTTTTTCTTTTCTAATTGGCTCACAAACAATAACCAAACCGTGATAGCTTTATTCAAACACAACTTATACTTTTGGGTTGGTTTCTACCCAAGAACATAGACGGTATTCGCAATACTTCTATTTTTGTTCTTTTCTTTTCTTTCACATATTTTTCTATTTTTCTCTTTCTCTTTTTTTTTCTTTTTCATAGCAATATCATCACGGTCGGTTTTTCACAATAAACAATGGGCGAACAAACAAAAGGTAGTTAGGCTCAACCGGGCTACTAAGGGAAATTTGTGAATAACACGAAAGAAACTAATGCCTTTATCATCTATGTGCACATGTCAAACCCACAGTCTCAGCATGCATCGAATCACACAAGTTCTAACACAGAATAACACGTAGCCTGCACTTAACAAATGAATTCATCATATCATGTATCCTATCCGTCTACAGGCTCAAGATCTCACCAAGAAAAGGTAAAAAAAAAGGTTGACGACATGTAGCATATGTAATTAAAACATGTTACCCCTAGATAGACATCTCTTTTCAACTAATTTCCTATAAAACACTTGTCAAACCTACTCTCATGAAACTTAAAGGGACAACCATGACAATGGACTAATCTAGTGTACTACCGGTAAGAAGCCTATTAGTGATTGAAACTTTAGGTTTTTGTAACCAATTAGCTTGTTTAAGGCGATGAAAAATTTTATAATTTTCAAAATTTTCAATTTTTACCAAATTTCATCGATTTCAATCACATTTCAATCTCTTCAAGCTTTATCCACAAATCCCTTCCCGGGCTCCCACATCCCCACACTTGGGATACATTGTCCCCAATGTATGGTGCTTTTCAAAATATAAGCCTAGGAAAACAAACCAACTATCCTAAATGAGCGGCTAACTCATACCAAAATAAACCAAACGAACACATCCCATAACACGACAAATAGAGTTTAAACACCACCAAACACAAAACATGAAACAAAAAAATAAAAAGAAACACTTAATTGTTCAGAAAGGAGAGAGCACATGGACCTGAACAAGTCAGAGAGTGCTCACTGATATGATGGACCCGGTGGTCCACTAATCCACCCAAATGCTCGTAAAACGAGCTCATATCGAAAATATCCGCCAAACCTCCTTGCGGACCTTGCTGCGACTGGGATGAAGACGATTGAGCTGCATGCTGTTGACTTTGGTGAGCCAAGAAATCATATGGTGGTGGTCGATATGGGTAAGATCTTTGAAAATGTGGCTCCGAATATTCTCTTGGCAACCACATCGATCCATGAACTTGGGGCATCGGGAGACGGGGCATACCTGGCTCATATGGCGGCAACTCACTGAAATCCACATGAGGTGGATTCTCGCAATATGGAACTCCATTGTAATAATCGAAATAGTGTCGCGTTTGGTTTTCATCATACGCCCTAATGTTCAGTTCCATCTCACCACTGATGTGACGCACTTGATCAGTACGTTGTAGAAATCCCATCATTTTCTCATGCTGTCTCTCTCTGCTGATCTCTAATCTTGAATTCTGATCATACAAAGATTGTTGCCATGTCTCCCAGCCAGCATATTCTGGCGGCTGGCTACTATGCACCCTCGCCTGCATATCATCGTCGAACACTCCCCAGGAGTAATCTGACTGCCTTAGCCCCTCATGCAGCCTACTTCCACCTTCACCTACTTGAAAACCCGCTTCTCACCTCAGCCTCAACACCTCCTCATCACTAGAATCCAAGTCATCCATTTTGCCTCGACTTGGTGGTTGCTTCCCCCACTGCAACACTTTCAATTTAACACCATCTCCAAACTTGATTTTGTGCCATAGTTTGGTCTTCACATGTGTTATTCTATCACCATTGCACATTTCAGCAATTGACCAAGTGGCATGTGGCTTTTCAAAGGCCTTTTCAGAAATCGGCACCACCCCCTATTTACGAAGAAAAGCACTAATGAAAAGGGTGTGCGGAATTAATTTCTTTTGTCTTTTGTTTCGGCTTTGGCATATATGTAGCATCACCAGCTGCCAAAACGACAAGTGAATCTTCCCAGTCATGAGAGCATAAAGCACCACCAATTCCCATTTCCGAATACCCATCATATCTCCCAACCTGGAAGCCACATTTGAAACCACCAAACTTAATAAAACCCTCACCAACGGCTTGAGGTTGTCTCGCTTCAGTGCAACCCCTTTCTCCAATAAGAATAGCTCCGAATACAGCACATTTTCACCCACTATCTTCTTCGGATCACTGAAATAATCATCTTCTTTGATATAAGTATAGAAACTATCTGCCTTAGAATCAAATTTGGCAATCTGACTCAATGAAGCCAAAGACATGGTTGTCGGCTTCCCGTTAACCTTCCCCGTCAGTGTGACGGTTCTCGGCGGATCACTTCCGTCATTCTTCGTCAGCGTACTCAACCATTCCATAACGCTTCGAAGGTAAACTTCTCCACTCTCATTACCCCGGAACTCCAACACTTCTTCCCAACCAAGTTCAGTAAATTTTTCATACAATCCCAACACCCTAAGATCAGGTCTATGAACGCGCTTCTCGAGGCAAGTATTTGATCTGATAGAGTGCGTATCACCCATTTTTTCATAAAAGAGTTCAGCCTGATACGCTGCTTCTTGCTTATACAGAGGACCATCTCTCCACGTAGGACGGTAGGGAACATCACCGTGTCCCCTTGGGGCTTGAACAAAATCATCCATAGTGGTTTCCCGAATCTCAACTCCGTTACCTCATCTCACCCTCTTCGACCCAACCGCTACATCCTCATGTGATGCGGTTTCTTTTTCTTTTCCCTGATGTGATTTAACCACTATAATCACACACACACAAACAAACAAACGCCTCAAGTTAGTCCGAATCAGCTGATACTAATACACTAGAACAAGTGTACAATCCATGAGACCTCCCCAAACTTGTTCTAAGCCATGGCTCACTTGGTTACTAGTTAACTCCTTACCCGAGATCTTCCCAAATTCACAATTTCAATACAAAAGTCATAATGTGGTTCATTAACTAGCAACATAACAGATTCAAAGATATTCCCTTAAGCCATAACATCAATCCAACCCCTCATGTAACAATTTTTCCCCATTTTAATTCATTAACCAGGATAAAATCAAAATTTCATGAATCATTACATGTCTATTCCACATTTAAATGACTAACTAAACATGAACAAAGCATGAACATAACAAAACTACCTTGACTTCATCAAATCAGAGGAAAGTTGTAGGAAAAATCATACCTTTTTAGTTTAGAAGGGCTAGAGAACACTTAAACAGCTTGCTTATGAAGTTTGAGCAAAAAGCCCCAAATTTGAATTTTAGGGTTCTTCGAGCTTGATCTGATTCGGGAAAATCTGTGTGTTTTCGGTGAAAATCGAGGGTAGGGTTTTGTTCCTCTCGAAAAAATAGCCAAGTTAGGATCTTGAATCGCTTGATTTGGTGGAGAAACGAAGAACTTATGAACCTTGGTGGCTATGGAGGTTATGGAGGTTCTTAAGGAAGAAGATGATAGAGAAAGATGATGTTTGGGAATTTTGTGGTGAAAAAGAACGATGTAACTGATGTATTGTGGATGAGGTTAGGTTTTATTATTAAAAATTGGACTTTTAAAAACTTTCTTTGGTCAAACCAACATCACCCGGTCCAACATGTCGCTCCCCTTAACCGACCGTAGACTACGGTTCAATTTTTTTTTTTTAAGGTTGAAAAGTTGTGTTTGTAGTATAAGCTTATGAACTCGTTTGTTTAATTGTTTCTCTTATCAAATATATATCGAATACTTGCCCGCTCCACCCCCTTAAAACTTTTTGTGTCCTCCTCGACACACAACTAGATCAGAAACATACCTGGGCATCTTCAACGTCCCCACACTTGCTTGAAGCTGTGGGTGTACTCAGAAACAAACTTTTTAACCATTTAAAAACAATGAAAAACAAGTAAATAAAAACAAATAAATTATGTACCGAACATCCGGGTTGCCTCCCGGTAGCGCTAAGTTTTAGTCTTCAACCAGACTTCTCTTGAGCTTAGTCGGTCGTATATTCCGGTGAACCTTCAAGAAAGCTCACCTCTTCTGGTAATGGATTCAAATCATCACCGTCTAGATACGGTTTCAGCCGATGACCATTCACTACTTGCCTTCGTTGGTCCTTCGGATCCTCGATCTCCACATCTCCGTACTGTCCAACTCGTGTAATAACAAACGGGCCAATCCATTTGCTCCTTAGCTTACCTGGAAAGAGCTTAAGATGGGAGTTAAATAACCAAACTCTTTGACCTACCGCAAACGCCAAATGCCTCAGCTTTGCGTCGTGCACCGCTTTCATCTTATCCTTGTATGCGGCTGTGGTATCATACGCCTCATTGCGTAATTCCTCCAGTTCGCTTAGTTTCAACAATCTGTGGGCACCTGCATCAGAATAATCGGTATTCACTTGTTTAACAGCCCACAACGCGCGATGTGCAATCTCTAGGGGCAAATGACAACTCTTCCCATGCACCAAACGATAAGGTGTAGTGCTGATAGGAGTTTTATAAGCGGTGCGATATGCCCATAAAGCGTCATCCAATTTAGATGACCAATCCTTACAATCAGTTCGCACCGTCTTTTGCAAAATTTCTTTAATCTGCCTATTCGACACTTCAACCTGTCCACTTGTTTGTGGATGATATGGTGTAGCGATTCGATGATCAACGCCATACCGTTTTAACAGTTTGCCAAAATTAAAGTTTTTCAAAGTGGGATCCTCCATCACTAATTATCACCCGAGGAATCCCGAACCTAGAAAAAATGTTTGAATGGACAAACTTGCAAACAATGGTATGGTCATTTGTCTTAGTGGCAATTGCTTAAATCCACTTTGAAACATAATCAACCGCTACTAAGATGTATAAATTACCATTCGAATTGGGAAACGGCCCCATAAAATCAATTCCCCAATCATGAAAAATATCAACAACCAAAATTGGTTGCATTGGCATTTCGTCCCTTTTGAAATCCCACCCATCTTTTGACAATTAGGACAATGTTTAACAAACTCAAAAGCGTCTTTGAACATGGTTGGCCAATAAAGACCAGCTTCAAGAACTTTATGTCCTGTCTTTTGTCCGCTAAAGTGACCGCCACATGCAGATGAGTGAGCATGCTGTAATACTTCCAAGAACTCTGTCTCGGGCACACATCTTCTAATAATCTGATCAGCACCAATTCGGAACAAATCCGGCTCATCCCAAATGTAATTCTTTACTTGTGACAGAAATTGCTGCTTCCTACGCATATTCCATGCATCCGGTATTGTACCTGAAACAAGATAATTTGCAAAGTTTGCATACCAAGGTCCGGAACTCGCAACCATTATATAAACTCATCAGGAAAGTGCTCATTGATATCGGATGTGAACTCCTCCACTTCAACCGGTAGTCACGACAGATGGTCAGCAACTACATTTTCACACCCTTTCTTGTCTCTGATTTCGAGATCAAATTCTTGCAATAGTAGGATCCACCGAATCAGTCTCGGTTTGGCATCCTTTTTCTCCATTAGATACCTGACTGCACTATGATCAGAGTAAACAATTACTTTGCTTCCACAAATATAAGACCAGAATTTATCCAAAGCATAAACAATGGCAAGCAACTCCTTCTCCGTTGTAGTATAACTCAACTGAGCATCGGATAGGGTTTTGCTTGCGTAGTAGATAACTACCGGTTTCTTATCTACTCGTTGGCCAAGTACAGCCCCAATAGCAAAATCGCTTGCATCACACATTATTTCAAATGGTTTCGTCCAATCGGGTGATTGCAAGATTGGGGCTTGTACTAGTTGTTCCTTTAATACATTAAAAGCATTTAAACATTTATCATCGAATTCAAACGGAACATCTTTTAACAATAGGTTACATAAAGGTTTTGTTATAACACTAAAGCCCTTGATAAACCTACAGAAAAAGCCGGCGTGTCCTAAAAAGGAACGAACGCCCTTCACATTATTCGGGGGAGGTAAAGTAGAAATGACTCTCACTTTTGCTCTATCAACTTCTATCCCCTTACTTGACATGACATATCCTAACGCTATACCCTCTTGAACCATAAAATGGCTCTTTTCCCAACTAAGCACTAGATTCGTTTGGACACATCTCTCTAATACCCTAGATAGTTCATCTAAACATGTATCAAATGATGACCCAAAAACTGAAAAGTCATCCATAAATATCTCTAGGGCGTCCCCGACCATATCCGAGAATATACTCATCACACACCTTTGAAAGGTGGCCGGGGCATTGCACAGTCCAAATGGCATTCGCCTAAATGCGAATGTGCCATAGGGGCATGTGAAAGTGGTCTTTTCTTGGTCATCAAGGTGGATAGCGATCTGATTATACCCTGAATAACCATCAAGAAAGCAGTAAAATTTCTGACCTGATAATTTCTCGACAATCTGGTCAATAAAGGGCAAAGGAAAGTGATCCTTTGTTGTGGCAGCGTTCAGCTTCTGGTAGTCAATACATACCTGTCACCCGGTTACCGGCCGAGTGGCTATCTGCTTGCCATTATCTCCCTTGACAATTTGAATGCCTGCTTTCTTTGGCACCGTTTGGGTTGGACTCACCTATGCACTATCTGAAATGGGATATATAATCCCATGGTCCAACCACTTGATTACCTCTTTCTTTACCACTTCTCGCATGTTAGGATTAAGCCTCCTTTGTGTATCCCGTGCAGGCTTCACATCTGCATCAGTAATAATTTTATGTATACAAATAGAAGGACTTATACCTTTTAAATCAGCGAGAGTCCACCCGATCGCAGCTCGATGGGTCTTCAGCACCTTCAGTAGTACTTCTTCTTGTTCCTTCTCCAAATTAGCTGCGATAATAACCGGGAGAGTCTGACCCTCTCCTAAGATCGCATACTTTAAATGCGCGAGCAGCTCTTTCAGCTCTACCTGTGGTGGGCTGATTAGCGATGGTTTCAACCCTGATGAAATCTCAACCGGAAGGCTCTCTACTTGATGTGACCAAGGAGGCCTTCTCTCTTGCACCGCTTGTGCCTCCAACTTCCGAACTTCCTTTTCCAAATCATACATGTGATTTTCTTCTACCCTGTCACAAAACAAACAAAACTCGGGCATCTCATCCTCGACATGAGGATAGCATCCATCAATGATATCTGCCATGAAACATTCATCACTTTGAAACATGTCAGAAACGTTAGAAAACACATTTAATAGGACCTTTCTATTGCCAAATGTCATGTCAACAGTGCCGGTGCGACAGTCGATCTGAGCGTGTGCAATGGCTAAGAAAGGTCGGCCCAAGATAACGTTTGGTTTATTGACTTGATCAGCAGAGACATAGTCAAGCACCAAAAAGTCAACATGAAAGTAGAATTCTTCCACCTTAACTATCACATCGCGAACTATCCCTCGAGGAAGCTTAGGGGTCAAATCTGCCAACACAACAGTGGTGTCGGCACGACGCAGTGGACCAAAATCATATTGGTTGTACAAGCTTCCCGGAAGGATACTCACGCTAGCTCCGAGATCCAACAACGCCCTACTCATTTTAAAATCACCAACTTGTATTGAAATTAAAGGCGTCCTGGGATCTCGTAGCTTAGGTGGAAGGACCCCATTCAATACGGCACTAACTGTATCACTGAGATCAACTTTTTTAGGAACTTTGTGCTGTCGTTTTTGAGTGCATAAATCCTTAAGATACTTTGCATAAGCTGGAACCTGTTTAATGGCATCAATTAAAGGTAAGTTAATTTTCACTTGTTTAAACACCTCTAAGATTTCCTCTGGTTGAGGTCCCCTTTTATTGATTATCTTTGTATTACCCGGATCCTTCAAGGCTTCGGGAAAGGGAGGTAAGATCGGTTCCCCTTCCTTAGCCTTGATTGGCTCAGAAGTTGTAGCATGGGTAGTTTTACCATTACTTTTAACAATATTAGGTTCCAACTCATCATCACTCTCACCATTTTCACCTAAATCCTCCACCACACCATCAACAAGTTGTGGTGGAGTGTCGACCTTTTTATAATTCTTACCGCTACGTAAAGTACTTACCTGACCGACTAGACTACCTTTCTTTTGATGAGCGGGATTTGTTGTTGTATCACTTGGTAATTTCCCACTATTCTGCTTCAGCTCCTTCATCTCGGTTGCAAGTTGGGCCATTTGTGTAGTTAATGATTGAACGGCCTTATCTCGCACCTCATCCTTTTGAGCACGATTTTGTAACTCAAGCCTTTGATTTTGTAAATCAAGCTGAATTGCTTTCAACATCTCCATCATATCATTACTCCCCGAGGTGTTAGAAGACCCAGTTTGTCCTCTTTGATCGTTTTGATAGCCACTCTGAAAGTTACCTTGAATTCGGTTCTGATTGAAGTTTCTTTGACTACCAGATTGATTGTTGCCTTGAAATCCCGGATTTAGCTGATTATTCGTATTCCCATAGCTAAAATTCGGGTGATTTATGTAACAACCGTCTATAGTTTTATTTAGACTTAATAGAAGATGCAGAATTTTATAATAAAGTGCAATACTTCTTAATAAACACAAACCAAAGTTTCAAAATAACCACCTACTAGTTAGCTACACACTAGTTTAAGTATTCATGCCATAATTAGTACTTTGTTTACATCAAAACATTGTTTTAACATAGACTAGATTAACACGGAAGCTTGCATAATTGTGTTCGGTTCTTCAAAAACATGCTCGATCGCCATCCGGAAAGTCTCCTTTTGTTACCTAAGGTCAAAACCACTTAAAATGTTAGTTTTGACATTTATATAGGGTGTATAAACAAATTCCTGCATCAAATTATGAAAAATAACATAAAATTCGAAATCGGCTCCGTCGCGTGGCGTGCCAGACCCTTGTGGTCCTGTCGCGTGGCGTGAGGGAAATGGTTTTCCAGCGGATACAGGTTGTTGTCCTGCATTTGCTTCCAGCTCCGAAATTTCTAAGTTAAAACTTTAAATGGTCATAACTTTTGAACCGTAGGTCCGTTTTAAGTGATTCTTTTTCCTACTCGACTGTAATTTAATTACCGACGCATCTATAGTGATTACCATATCGAAAATTGAGTTTACGGACCGATAAACTAAAAATCAATATACAATTATTTCGACCCATTCTAGTTACACTCATTTTACTACCTTCTTAATAGTAAACACATGGCGCT
Source organism: Helianthus tuberosus (assembly GCA_030545235.1). NCBI lineage: Eukaryota > Viridiplantae > Streptophyta > Magnoliopsida > Asterales > Asteraceae > Helianthus > Helianthus tuberosus. The sequence goes on from CM060394.1 coordinate 161,366,624, forward strand.
TTTTACCCAACTTCCGGGTCTTATTATCACCGGCACTTCATTACCAATCCTATGGCTTCATGCTCTCGTGATTGTTACCGCCTATATTAACTATTAATTAGCTCTAACGCCACTTATTACATCCTTATTCGACCCACTTGGCCCATCTACGGAATCCTCCATTATGATGACTACCAAATGACTTCTAACCAATTCTTATCATATTGTTTCAATATAACGAACATTGTCGCTTCAATTAACACAACCTTTATTCTACAATGCAACTATGCATATGCTAGTTATCAAAATTACTCAATGTAATGAATCAAGTTACATACCTTTAGTGCACGCCCTTCAAACGCAAATCGCCACCGACTTGTCCACTCGACGCTCCGGTATCTTTTCCTATAGAGTTCAATCATGACGTGTTTAGAACTCTTTTCAATCACATATCGCATAATTTGCCAAAACATCACAATTATGTGTTTTAACTTTAAAATTTCAGTTTCGAGCCTTCTTTTAGGCATTTCTACAAACACTTAAAGGGCAGGATTTTATATCTTTTATATTCAAGTTCGTGGCTTGTCGCTTAGCCAAAATTAACATCAATCGAGTTATCACATATAGAATCAAACATCAAATTTTTTTCAGAAATCAGTTTCTATGAATCAAATTACACTAGAATAACATTCAAAACCCTAGTGTTCATCAAGTTCTATATAACCCACTAATCACCTACAATGGTGGCCATGGATTTCACTAGAATTTGGCATGATTTCAACATGTACTTGTCTAGGGTTTACTCCTAGACATTTTAATGTTCCTATTTCATCTACAAATCACACATGCATCATCAGATTTTAATTCTCTAATTTCATGTGAATTTCAAGTAGAGAATTTTTGTCAAATTTTACATACCTTATGATCTCATTGCAATGGGGATCACTAATCTATGCTCGATTTTCGTTTTGGACTTGATTTGAACCTTCAAATTGGAGGTTTTGAGAAGAACTAGGGTTTTGGGGAGCTTGGGATCGCCCCCTGCTTCTGATCAATTTCCAGCAACAAAACACAAGTGTGTTTTGAGTTTAATTTTTTTGTTTTATTAATATTAGTTTCCATTTAAACACTTTTGGCCCCTCAACTTTCGTTTTTATTTGTTTTAACTCTTTAATTACTCACAAGTCATCATCTAACTAGGTTAATGTCATTCCTAGTTAGTTTATTTTTCTTATTTATTCACCACATAATTGTATTATAAGAATTTGTATTTTCGGGGTGTTACAATTTATGAGGCCCGGGTGATATGTGTTGGACTGCATGTTGAAATTTCTTCCACCACCCCCGCCTTGCACAAAGTTCACGTCCTCACTTTCACCATGAATGGCTGGGCATTGATCCGCTATATGCCCTAAATCTCCACAATGTCCACACATCGGAAACTGACCACTTTCCTCCGGTGGATTCTCTACTGCTCTCACTGTCGAATGTCGTGCACTTCTAGAAGATTGAGCTTTTCATTTTGATGCCCTGGCGGTTCTTTCTAGATATTCCCAATCATCCTCTTCGTAATTTGTTCCAAAAGTACCATTGGATATTGAATTTACATCCCTTGCGTCTTCATCTGTTAGGCCTTCATGGAATGTATTCATAAGCTCCCACAAATATATGCCATGATGTGGGCAGTTCTTGAGCATCATTTTAAAGTGATTGAACGCTTCGTGAAATAACTCACCGGGCTGTTGTCGAAACCCCCGAATATCCTTCCTGGCGTTGTTAGTACGAAAATGGGCATAGAATTCATCTAAAAATTGTTGCTGCATGTCACCCCATGTGAAGATCGAAGCTGACGGTAGCGAATGGAACCATTGCTGCACTTTGTCTTCAAGTGTGAATTGGAAGAGTACCAATTTGACATCATCAACTGAGAAACCTTGACTGCTGATTGTGTTACAACGTGCATCATATGCAGCAATGTGTAGATAGGGTTCTTCATGTGCATGACCATGAAAGTTAGGCAGAATGGATATTGATTGTGTTCGTACTTCGAATGACCGCCCTCCTTGTAATTGCGGGATAACCACCGGTGATGGGTTGTTAGCTATAGCAGGCCTGAAGTGGCTCTCGATACCCCGAACTGGACCCTGATTATTTTGCCGTGGAATACATTCCGGTAAATTCACCGGTCGATGTAAGTTCCGCGGCAGCGGTCTTACCTGACCCGGCATCTGAGGTACCGGTGGTGGTAATGGAATATCCACCGCCAGCCTTCTCGGAACAGGTTGCTGATTGATTGGTTCAGGTTGATGATATTGCTGCTGCATTAGTATCTTTTGCACCTGCGGTTGTTGATATGGAACTTGTTGAATTGGTACTTGTTGTTGCTGTACAAATGTTTGATAACCCAAGTTCCCTTGATTAACTCTTTCGAATCAACCCACTTCGACGGGTTGCCTCTCGTAACTACCCGTATTAACCACTTGTCTCTCGTTTTGACCCACGTAATTATCATATTCCCCAAAGCCATCGTCAAAATCCCCTGAATTATTTCCTTGATCATAAATGGTCGATCTGTAAAGATGTGGCATTGGCTGACTTTGCTGTGAAATAACCGGTCGAGCGGCTGGCGGAATTGATGTTGCATTAGGTGCTTGAGTCTGACTCAGTGATGGAGTGTCATCGGGAATGATTCTAACGTAAGGAGACGACTGTTATACATTGACAGTCTGAGTTGTAACTGGGTATTGAAGAGATGTTGATTGGGTAGAAGTTGGTTGTATGTTCTCATGGTTTGGGAAAAGGTTGAGAATGGTGATACTGGAGAGGTAGAGGTAGGTTGTGTAGATTGTGGTGGTGGTGGAACTGGTATGGTAGTGTTTGGTGAAGGTTGGTTCGGTGTTGGCGAAAATTGTTGCGATTGTGAGATTGCGGATTGTTTCTCCGGCGTTGCTAAGTTCTCCCTTGTTTTGGATGTTGGCATGGGTGATTGTAGGATCTTGTTCTCATGATGTAGTACTCGCCTTGTATGCTTTACTGTTCTCTCGATTTCTGGGTCGAACACTAATGGTGATGACTTCCCGGAATGCCGAGTATGATGCATACACTTTCTAGATCACCTGCACAAACAAAAACAGAAAACCTCGAGTAAATCCGAACAAAACAGAATAAAACTATTTTTGAATTTTTGAATATTTTTAACTAAAACTAAACACTTTGCGCATGCCTCCCCGGCAACGGCGCCATTTTGATGTCTAACGTTAGTGACATGCAAAAACCGAAATAAACTAGTAGCTAGAGTAAGTCGGATATCGAACCAGAGGAGGATTGTGGAAAGTGTCGTAATGAAAAGTATTGATTAACTATTACTGAATTGGAAAATCGGTTTGTCTGATTATGAGAAATAACTAAATTAACGAATAAAAATTGTGATTTAAATCAATAGGAGAAAGGATGGTTCCTCCAGATTTCAGGTTTTGCAGTTAACTTCAACTACGTGTTTAATCGTTCCTACATAGACATAGGTGTTAATTTTGATTAACTAATTGTGATAACCAACGACTAGGTACTCCAGTCAATACCTAACGGGAGGTTATCGAATGATTATTAATTACAATTTACAAACCCTAACCCCATGTCAAATATATCCCAATTACTAGAACTCTCGGGAACTGAATGCTTAGAAATTAAGGTTTAAATAAATGTCACTATTTACAACCAATAAATCAAATCAATGGTGAAAAGCATCAAATGCTTAGATCACCAAGTTAAAATGATTGTATAAAACACATAGTATCAATCATCTTACAAAAACCCTCCATCCGGAGGAAACCACAAAAGTTTAGCCGCTCATCTTGGTCATAAAATCAGCAAAAACTTGAAAAGATGCAGAGTTCATGGTTGATTCCATGATTGAATGGAGAATCTTGATGGATCAGAAGTGAAAAGCTTGAACTTCGAGTGCCCTTGAATGTCTTTAATCGATGATGAATGATAGATAATGATCCCCCAACCTTTTTAAACCCTAATATATACCTTAGAGGCCTTGAATTTGCGTTTTTTGACTTTCCGGGCCGTAAGCTACGGAAATAAACCGTAGCTTACGATTTACAAATGTTGTTCATTCATATAACCCAAACCGTAGCTTACGGTTTATGGACCGTAGGCTACGGTCGCATGCTAATGGTTCCTTCTTTGCTGCATATAGTCAACTTTTAAGCTACAGTTTGAAACCTGTAGCTTACGATTTAAAAGTTCTGTCCAATTTCTTTTCAAACATCACCAACTCGTAAGCTACGAGTTGACACTCGTAAGCTACGATCGCATCCATAGCCCTTTTCTCCTCTTCACTTCCAGCTTTCATATAATGACATATTGGTCCCTATTCTTTATTTCTTCCATCTTCCTCACAATTATAAGCATAAATTACTTTCCATTAAATACCCATTGGCCCCTGGACTTCATGTTTTCCATTCTTCTCACATATTCAACTATATGATACTTTTAATTAAGTACCAAATGGCCCTTCAACTTTTCTTCTTTCAACTCCTTGCATGTATGAGCACCAAACAACTTCTAACTAATTACCAAATACCCCTTTAACTTCATTCTTTCATATGAATTGTATCATTAAGCCTCCATATCATCCGAACAAGCTTCAACATTCATCTTTAACCATTATAAGAATGCCACATTACGTGTTTTACCGGCAAATCACCAAATCCTTGTAGTTACTTCATTCTAAGCAAGTAAACACATCAAATGCACATAAAACATGATATTTAGACACTCTAAAGCTCGGGATTCACCCTCTCCATCAGTTATTTCTTAATTTTTGTTTCTAAAACACAAGTTCCCTTTTTGATAAATTTGGTCCCTGAAGTTTGAGGTTTGAATGATAAATGGATATAATCCAATATCTACCACTTAGCAATACAAATAATCAACTAGGTTAATTATTCCTAGTTGCCCACTTCCTTTCAATTATCAATAAACATGATAATTTAATTTTCTAAGTTTCGGGGATGCTACTACCCGACATCCCCGACTTAGATCATGTACCGATAGTCTCGGGCCTTTTATAAACTGTATTCTAAAAGGCATTTATCTATCTTTTATTTAAGATTAGGTTTATTTAATTAAATCTTAATGTTTACCGGGTTAGTTTTTACCACTAACAGTATTTTACCCGCTCTTTAATATTAACATAGTTTAATTACCATACCCGTTTTTGGGGTGTTACAAGTCTACCTCCTTTAAAGAGGTTTCATCCCCGAAACCTTTCTTACGTAGTTCATTGGGTTTGACCTAATAAACTTATTTTCGTTGATCATTTGAGCATTGCTCACATTTTAACAATTTATTAGTATTACCTGGAAGGTATGGTAATGTCTTTTGGCTCCAAGGTGCATGCGCCTCTCATGTGTAAGGTCTCATGGGCCGCTACTTTCATCTTATATCCTTTATCTTTATCGTTTACTTGACCGAGTCGCCGTCTGGAGACTTGTGCATATGAATTAGTCAACATGCTTATTCCACGCTAATCCTAAATGATTAGCGTATTAAACAAGTTCTAAAATTAAATTTGACCTTGACCGGCCTTGCCGGTTAGACTTATCAGTCACCGGTTACCTTATACTCCATCGCTCGGGTATACCGACATTGTCTTCCCTAGGCTTACAACATTCATGACCCCAATCCCATAGCTCGCGCTACAATGTGGTTATATTCCGTGTCACTTTTCTTGACCATGATTTCATCACGTCATGTTTAGTTTATATCAATCATTTCATTTTTGAAAATTTTCTTTTCGAATTTATCATCTTGCGCTTATTGGTGTCAAGACCTGTTTCTTTTAAAATTAACCATTTCCCAATCCATATCATACTATTTATATTTGTTTAAACGTTGTTTCTAACTAAAACTGAATTTTAGTTCAACGTCTTCTCTTTAACTTGTGTCAATTACTCGTATTAAGAATTTGACAACCTAGCATTTCTTCTTTTATTGTTCTTATTTTACTCGGGGAATCATAACTGGTTCCCTCGCTTTGCTTAGGTAACCAGTAACACCTTTCACTTAGCCTCATAGGCTATTTCTTTAGGCTTTCACCTCTTTAAGGTGAGGCCTCTAAGGTCCATTCTCTCAACTTGTGACCCGAAAGTCATTTTGGTCCCCCAGACCCCTTTACACTATTTATAACCCGAAGGTCATGGTGATCCCGTAGATCATCCCTTTACCCGTGTCAATCTTTAAATGTATTTGGTGTTAACACACTCATTCATGGTTACAAGAAAATTCATATACCATGTCCTGTCTTTTATCCACAATCATGGCCCTTTTGACCATGAAGACTAATTTATTTCTATTCATAGGCCCTTAGACCAAATTTGATCCGTATTAGCAATATTTTCGCTTCTATAACCTCGTACGTTATTTATGCGTCGGTTAGTTTCACGCTTCCCATTACCCGGCTTGGGTTTATGTTTATCTCCCATTACGTCCTATTACTCGGGCTCATTATTCTAATGTATCGCGCTCCCATTACCCGGTTTGCACTTACATTCTTGCTACAACCGATTACCTGAGTCCTTTATTCAAATGCTTTAACGCTCCCGTTACCCGGTTTGCGTTTTCATTTATATTGATCTATGTCCCATTACCCGGGCTCGTTATTCTAATGTAATACGCTTCCGTTACTCGGCTTGCGTTTACATTTACTACCAATCATTATACTTTATTTGACCCGTTTGACTTGTTCGTGTGAACTTCATCACTTATGAACAATCAAACCTTATTCTTTATTTGACCCGTTTGACTTGTTCATGTGAAATCCATCACTTATGAACAATCAAACTTTATTCTTTATTTGACCTGTTTGACTCGTTCATGTGAAATCCATCACTTATGAACAATCAAACCTATTCTTTATTTGACCCGTTTGACTTGTTCGTGTGAAATTCACCACTTATAAACAATCAAACTTTATTCTTTATTTGTCCCGTTTGACTTGTTCGTGTGAAATACATCACTTATGAACAATCAAACTTTATTCTTTATTTGACCCGTTTGGGCTCCTTTTTAATTCGTCCCATTAGCCTCGTCTTTACTACATCAGACGTAAATGCACTCATTATAAGAAGTTCATGGTATCGTATGTTTACTACTTACTTGGTCAGGGTAAGAAACCAACATATAGTACACATGACCTTATTATAATTATCACATTACCTCCCATGTAAGTAAATCCTTGATTCATGTCCAAAATCTCTAATTTTATTTGGTAAAATCTTATTTAATTGTTACTTAACAATTATTAGTTTTACCCCTTTTTATCTCAAAACATATAAAATGTTTTTCCTTTTTATAAAACTTTTATGCAATCACATTCATTAATGTGATCATTACTTTTTCTTAATAGGATTTTATTAATAATATCTACTTGGATAGTCACCCCATTCAAATTTCTAAACCTGAATTATTTTATTATTTTGTTATTCACGATTGTGAATAATACGTATTTCTACTTAATTTCTCTTGGAAACATCATCTTGGATAGGTATCTTATCCAGGTTTCCCAAGTTTTAAATTACGTATGCAACCGTCATTCACTACGTATTTGTTGCATATTACTATTTGTACAATAAATTTAAAACGTGCACCTGGTAGATACTCGCCTTAAAGGGCTTTCATTGCCGTTTGACCTTTATTCAATATCGTTACACGATTTAGGTCCTTAGTGAGCATTCTCTACTTGTCATACTTCGGACCGTTCCACCATTATATCAGTAATTCATTAAACTCTCTCCATCTTCAGATGCGAGCATCCTTCAACTAAAACGTTCAAATATTAGTAACATTGAAATTAATAACCACCCGTACTAGAATACAAGGTTTTCTACAACATTTGTTAACACAAGTAATTCACTATTTATACCGGTCTTTTACCAATTTATTTGAGGTAACGCGCGTTCACACGATAGCCCCATGTGTTGTTTACAACACTTTTAACCATTCATGATCGTTAATAATCGTAATTGCTTACCGGATGTCTTGATCAAGCCTTGAACCGAATACATTTACTCTTTAACCTTGAGCTCTGATTACCAACCGGTAAGACCCAAGCTTACATAACTGAGATATTATAAAAAAAATTGCATTTACATATAAGTAATGCAATTTAACGTACATACAATAATTCGGATTTGCTAAAAGTTCATAAGTATTTAAACACTTTAACACTTTAGACACATTAACATATTAATAAAATGTAACACGCTTATAAAGTTCATAATTGTTTCGGTTTCTAAAATAACGAAACAAAGCGGAAGCTTGAACTTTGGTTGTGTTCGGTTCGTCTATTATGCTTGATCATCATCCGTAAGGTCCTAGATAACACCTACACACCCATAAACAACTTAAATGTTAGTTATATGGTGCTTAGTCATGATATAATAACCTAAATATATCAAACAAACAAGCAAAATCATTTTGGAGAGACCCGCCATAGGCTACGGTTGATGTGCCGTAGCTTACGGCACACTTTAAAAATTTTGGGCAAAAGGTGTCAACCGTAGCCTACGGTTGCCAATGGTAGCCTACGGTTGCCAATCGTAGCCTACGGTTGCCAATCGTAGGTTATGTTTGAGCTGATCTGCAGCTTTTCCAAACTTGCCATTTTTATGAAAAATCTCGTAACTTTCTGTTTACTTATGCGTTTTGCACGAAACTTTTTCCTAAGTGTTCGTAAAACATTTGCCAACATTTCTAACTTGTGAACCCATGATCCAGATTCACAAAACTTGTTTTACGCTATTGATTCCAATATATATATTTTAAATAATTGACTCGTTTGCATGTTTAAGCAAACGATCTCACAGAAGTTACATCATTTTGCAAGAACATCATTTTTACGACTATACCCCATAACCCGAGGTATTATTCTTGCGTTTTGTGCGACCATTATCTGGTTCGTGGTTATGCCAATTGACCCGTTCAACCTTTCAAAGGCCAAACTTTGATTAATCCGAATTCTTTTTAAGAATTCCAAACCTTTCAATCATGACTCTTTAACGGAGTTCGTTTATTTATAGTTCGTGTCCCCATTTATGATTTTCATTTATATATCATCACAGCTTCAAATGTGATGGATCGTGAATGGGAAAAATCATTATATTCCCATTCTACCCCCAAGTTAGACATTTTTATGAAAATTACCCATTATGTAGCTTTAAGCCAAAATGGTTTACGCCTTCTATTTATACTACCGTATGGATTGACTGAATTGTAAAACTCATATTTAAACTACCCTTAAGGGTCATTTTCCCGGTTTATCATTCGAGGGCGTTTTGGTCAACTTTATTCTTTTTAATCACGAAGGATATGTAAAAAGCTTGTTTTGGCCAAGTATACTCTTTTAACCTGTATTCTATTTTAAATTCAATATGTCCGTAAGAACATAATATCTAAATTTCAATTTGCTTGATATACCTCACTTTAGGTAATCCAAAGCCCACCCATGACTCGATTAACTCTCGTCGGACCTTAAGTCCTCATTGAGAGTTTGACCCATTACACATACCTGGCTCGGGACAAAGCAATGACCCGTTTTAATAACTCACCATATTCATTACTAATTAATAACAACACAATGTCACACGCCATTTGTCCATGTGAGCATAAGACTCGGCAAGCAAACATTAGTCGTTATTCTCAAATGGTGATAACCTCATCCCATTTGGCCTAAATGATCAAACATTATATATATATATATATATATATACTATATTATAGACCCTGTGTAATACACATATTCAAAGATAGAATTATGTAATTTTATAATAAGGTGTACATAAATTTACATAAGTAAATTATTTTTATGACATACTTCAAACTATAGTGATTTAAATTACATATTTAAATCTATAAATATATTCCCATGCTTATTCCATGAAATTCTAGACCGTTAATAATTCTAAGACGATTAATCCTAAACATAAGAATTGAAATAATTTTTTTATCTAAGTGCTTTAGACCTCTAAATAAAATATTACTTTTGATTAATATTGTTACATGATTGGATAATCTTATGAAAATTAGAATTCATAAGATATACATTTAATTACGATGACAAATAAAATTATATATTTATTTAGGTGATTTTTTTCTATATCTTAAGTTTTGAAAGATTATTAATGGTTATTGTTTTGGTCAAAAATTACCGAAGCAATTAAGTGATCAAATTAGTTAAGTGAGGTAGTGTGCTAAGAATGTGTATTAAAAATGTGCTAATTAAGTTGTTTAACAAAAACAGTTTTCAGGATACGGATCAGGATATCGAGCTGTATCAACAATCAAACAATGAGCAAAAAAGGTAAAGGGTGACACGGGATGTACGAGGAAAGCCCTTGATCAATCTAGATCGCCGGCACAAAACCTCGGGAGCTGACAATCGCAGCTGCCTTGTTCTTCTTATTTCTTCAAGTATCAGGATACAGTGCAGGATATGATGCAGATCGACTAAGTGTTACAATGTGATTCGAATACAAGTGTAAGTGTATTGTGAGTGTTTGCAGCTAGAGAGTAAGAGTGTTCGAAGAATTGTGTGTGTTCTTATCTGATCCGATCAATCCTATTTATAGTAAAAGAAAGCTAACTAACTAGCCTATAATTCCAGGATATAATGAATATTCCCTTTGTGAACGTTGTAGTCCATGTCTTTCAGCTTCCACGTTCATATTCCAACAGATTTGCCCGAGTCTTTAGGAGAAGAAGTCCACTTGAACGTTATAGACTTGCACCATCAATCTGCACGTGAATTAATTAGCCACTACCAGGATACTGCATCAGGATGTTACCAATATCCTGATCCGATATCCTGATCACAACAAAAGAAACAAAGGCAGAATATCATTCAGGATATATGAGCAGAAAACCACCCATAACAATTGTCCCCAAAATATATCTGTTGGTATACCAATTCCAACGGATATATTTTAAAACTTATCCCGTGAATCGAGGTTATTGAGTTGAAACGACAGTTGAGATGACATTGTGCAACTTCCAATGCGGTTTACACTCAATGGCTATCTATTACGCCCCTATATCTTCTCTATTTCTATTTGAAAACCAAATATCTTCAACAGAATCTCCAGGTAATCATTCATTCTTCCTTCCTCTCTTGCTAATTTCTTCATTCTACTCCCGATGGCTACTAGAACCCGTTCTCATACTGGTGAATCGACGGAGACCTTCATCCAACAAAACCTTCTCAAAAACCCCGAGAAAGAAATCTGTGCCTTCGATAATGCAGATATCGCAGCGTTGAGAGCCTCCGGCGCCTTTCCAGATAGTGCGATTATCAAACCATTCGACCGATCAGTTCAATCAGACATTTCGTCTGTCGATTGGGTCTGTTTTCCGGCATATCCTTTCTCGCTAGGCCTTTAGTATCCTTTCCCCGAATTTATGATGCAATTCTTTCGAACCACCGGTCTTTGCTTTGCCCAAACAATGCCCATAGTTTGGAGGGTACTGATTGTACTTAACCAAATCAAAAACCTTCACTTCCCTGACCTCTGCATCGAGGATATTCCGATCGCCTATCATCTCCGATCACATGGCTCTAGCTGGTTTTTATTCTTTTCTACTTCCAATAAACTCCTCATTCTCAAGGCTACCAAAAATGAGGACGGATGGCAACGGAAGTTCTTCTTCGTTAAGCGAGATTCCATCGATGAGGGTGCTAGCCTCCCGGTGGAGTGGTTAACCACCGGTAGGGTTTAGGGTTTTTGGAATATCCCCAAATACATCTTGAGCCTATATCCTGTGCTATACTCTTTTATTTGGCCCTTATGCAGTGAACTTCAGAGAAGTAGCCCCTCCTACTGAAGAATCTGAAAAGAGAATCAAAGCAATTTACCGGTTACCTGAAGGTGATAGGAGCTTTTCCACGCATCTCCCAAGTTCCAGTCAATATTCATCGTCTGACATGTCTGGTAAGGGTTAATCTGCAAATGATTGATTAGCTTAATATAATGAAAAAGTAGAAAAGATTTAGAACTTCTCCTTTATGCGGCACCAGCCAAAATCCCAGAAGTTTTTGACCTTGAGGAGTTGGACAGTTACTTCGATCCTGTCCTGGTCAAAAAAGAGCCAAGCCCCAAACCTATTACTTCATCCAAGCCCACCAGCTCTAAATTTGCCGCCATTCCCAAGCCTTCACCAGCTACTAAGCCACGGGCCTCTAGTTCTCGTAAGAGGAAAGATGCCGATTCGCCTGCCTGTCCCGAAACATTTCCCTACGAGCATCATGGGTTTGTCGAGGCAAGCGGGTTCATGACTTCTTTTCTCAACCAGGTATAGATTCTTATCCCGTATCCTGCATATACATGTTAAACCAATATCTTGGTTAATATACAATAATATCTTTGTTCTTTGTTGTAGGGCCTCGAACGTTTAGTTCACTTATACGAAGAATCCTGCGGGCTCAATAAGATGCTCGAGTCCAAATTGAAGAAAGCCGAAGTCACTATTTCCGACCAAAGTATGATCGCTGCTGCTAAGTCTCAACATTATGAGGACAAATTCAAGGGTATGACCCAGGAACACCAGGCTGCCATCAAGAAAGTTACTCACGAAGCCCAAGCCCATCTTGATGCTGCCCACGCCCAACATGAACAGGATATGGCCTCTTACCGGGAAGGCCTTAAGAGCTCCGTCTTCATCTCCCTTCTTCAGGCTAGGCTAAAAATGGCTTACGAAGCCAAAGCCCTGGGCTTCGAATGCCCCTCTTGGAATGTCGACGCCTGGGAGACAAAGCTAAGAGGTCTTGGCGGTAACCCTGTGGAGCATCCTGCTAAACCTGTAGTTGAGGGGACTTCAAAGGCGACTGAAAAGCTAACTGACGCTGGTGGCAAGGTTGAGAAGGATGTTCGAGCAGATCCTGGACCGGATGCTTGTGAAGATGTGATGGATGAAGAGGGTGCTGCCCCTTGAGTGCAGCGAAGTGGGCGATGATGGATATTGTCTCCGAGGCCAGAGCCCACTTTAAAATTGGTGGTTTATGGTTGTTTGAACAATTTCCCTTTCTTGTTTGTTAAACAACTTTAATTTCCTGCATTAAAACAATATGATGGCCAAAGGTGGAGGGATCCTGAGTTTTGGGACGAAGCCCTTGGTCATCAGTTAGTATCGTTTATTTTGAACAATATAACAGTTGGAGGCGGATGGGTCTCGGTTTGAGACGAAACCTTCAACTGTTAAGTAAGTATGGTAAAAAACTAACTGTGCTTTTGGTGGATGGGTCTCAGTTTAAGATGAAACCAAATGCATAATCTTTTGATATGTTAATAATATAACCTCTTTATAACCTTATCTATCACTGTCCTTTTTCAATTCTTGTTATGCATTGCTTAGTTTGAATACAATTTCAAAGTTCCAAACTTAGTGAAATATTTCAAATGTCCCAGCCAAATATCATAAAAATATCTTGATCAGGATACTCGCAAATATCCTATTAGAACTTTTGTCAAATAGGGTTTTTACAACTCAAACAATTTAGATAAAGTTTTCAAAGAAAAAGGATAGTTCACTTTTATTTTACAAAGCTTGTTGTTTGATTTGAACATAGTTTCAATTTCCACCCTACATGTCATACCTCAAACATTCCAACCGAATATCCTGAAGTATATCCTGAGAATATATCTTGAGAATATATTCTGAGAATATATCATGATCAAGATACTCATAAATATTATATTCAATCTGTCGTTAAGCGTAGTTTCAAAAATTTAGACAATTTAGATAAGGTTAAGAGGAAATAGGAAAGATCATACCAGAAATAGAGTACAACACTATTTTTAAACTTTAATCCCCTTACAACCTTTCCACCGAAGATGTCCCCAGTCTGGGATACTTGGTGAATTATGCCCAGACTTGATCCTTTGAGCTTCTCACAATGCCTTAGTGGGAATGTCCCCTGTGTATAATATCTTTGAACACTTAGGAATTTTCTGGACATCAATTGTAACAGTTTGTATAACTTTCATATCACAGGGGATAAACCCTAAAGTATCCTGGAGATAAATCCTTGAAATTCTGGGGATAAACCCACAGGTATCCTGGGGAAAATCCCAAATTTTCGTGCGCTACAGGCGGGAGTGTATAAACTCCAAGACTTAGAAAGGCGAAAACCTTTAAACCTTAGAGAGTTTGAAAATACCCTTTCGCGAGAGAGGGTGATCAATCCTCATATACCTTTAGAATCCAGGATATAGCCAACAATAACGAAATTGTCAGCCACTTTTACATGGACTGGTCCCGCTATCTTGAACTATTCCTGGATAACTTGCGCTCCAGGCAGGGTGTCTAAACCCAATTCGAGAGAAAGGTGAATACCTTTAAACCTGTGAAGGGATCAGGATCCCTTAAACGTGAGAGAGGGGGCCAATACTCTAATCTTCCGAACTATCCTGAGTGTATATCCTGGAGTCATATCCCGAAGCATATTCTACAAAACAACCTTAAACTAAGGTGGGTGTTAGCCTGGCTAACACCCCTCCAATGCTTAAGTCAGTATTAGGTTTTAAAGAATAAATTAAATCAAACATATTTAAAAGAGATAGAATTCATACCATCCTGAGTTAGAAATTAAATTCTAAACTCACTTGAAATAAAGCTTAAGGTGTATAGCATTCCAAGATCTTGGCAACATATCCCCCTCCATATCCTTAAGCCGGTATGCTCCTTTCTCAGATTCTGATTCAATTTCATATGGACCTTCCCACGTTGGAGCTAATTTTCCATCAGCAGGATTAGTAGTATTCTGAAAAGCCTTCCTTAATACCCAATCTCCAACTTGAAACCTTCTAGTCCTTATATTCTTGTTATATGCTCTGGATATCCTCTGTTGATATGCTGCCATCCTTAGCTTTGCCGCATCTCTTGTCTCATCAATAGTATCCAATTCTTGACATAGGGCTTCAGGATTCTGCTCAGGATCCCGGAGGTTAGATCTCGCTGTAGGTATTACCATCTCTGTTGGGATTACTGCTTCTGCTCCAAATACTAAGGAAAATGGGGTCTGCCTAGTTGCACTTTTCACTGTCGTTCTATCAGCCCACAAAACAAAGGGTAATTCTTCTGCCCATCTTCCTTTCTTAGCTCCAAGTCTTTTCTTCAAATTGTTGACAATTATCTTGTTCGGGGATTCTGCTTGTCCATTTGCTTGAGGATGTACTGGAGTAGATGTGATCATTTTGATTCCCCAACTCTTACAAAAATCAGTTGTCCTCTTACTGATAAACTGAGAATCGTTGTCACAAATTATCTCAGCTGGTACCCCAAACCTAGTCAGGATATTCCTTTTTTATGAAAGATACTACTTCTTGGTCTCTAACTTGAACAAATGCTTCAGCTTCAACCCATTTAGAGAAATAATCAGTCATGGCCAGCATAGAGACTTTTCTTCCTGGAGCTTTTGGCAATTTTCCGACTATGTCCATTCCCCATTTCATGAATGGCTAAGGGGAAGCAATAGGGTACAGTGGTTCAGCAGGCTGTTGTAATATATTACTATGCCTTTGACATGCATCACATCTTCGAGCATATTCTGCTGCATCTTTCCTCATCGTCGGCCAATAGTATCCGGTTCTTAATACCTTTGAGAATAACGATCTGCCCCCAGTATGATTATGACAATCCCCTTCGTGTATATCCTGAAGCACTTCTTTGGTTTCGGGATCCTCCAAGCACCTCAGGTATGGTCCTGCAAGAGATTTCTTATACAAAACATCATTTATAATAGTGAATCATGATACCTTCATCCTAAAGGCCTTAGGATTCTCATCCTTTAGGATGTGTCCTTCCTTGAGATATCTCATGATTGGAGCCGTCCAGGACTTAGGATCCTCCTCGGGGTACTCATCATCAGGATCCTAGATACTTGCTACTTCCTTATCCTAAGATTTGAGAAGATCCGTAACAGGATACAGGATATGTAGTATTGGTATTTGGGTTCCCTCCGGTATCTTGACTGATGATCCTAGATTTGCCAAAGTATCTGCTTCAGCATTATCCTCCCTCGGTACCTGTTCAAGTGTAAAAACATCGAAATATCCTGCTAATTTTTTGAGAATTTCGAGATATTCGATTAACTTCTCACCTTTAACTGTATAGGATCCATTAAAATGATTAGTAATTAACAAGGAATCAACAAATACTTGTAAGCTTTTAATATTCATATTTCTGGCCAACTCTAATCCTGCAATCAAAGCTTTATATTCTGCTTCATTATTAGTGGCAGGAAATTCACACCTAATAGCCTGGGGTATTATGTCCCCCTATGGCGATTTTAGTAGTATACCCAATCCTACACCTCTAACATTAGATGCACCATCAGTATATAATGTCCAGGATTCTGAGGTTTCTCCTAGTTGTTGTACTTCTAGGTCTACTTCATTTTGAATATCACTATTGAAATCAGCCACAAAGTCAGCTAGAGCCTGAGACTTTATGGCATTTCTAGGTTCATATACTAGATCAAAGGCAATTAATTTTACTGACCACTTAGCCATTCTGCCTAACATCTCAGGTTTCCTTAGCACATTTTTAACAGGATAATTAGTTTTAACATGAATCCTATGTGTCTCAAAGTAGTGTCTAAGCTTCGTTGATGCCATAACTAGGGCCAATATCAATTTTTCTAAATGAGAATATCTAGTTTCAGCATCTTATAAACTTTTGCTAACATAATAAACAGGATACTGCTGACCTTTGTGATCCTTTACCAAGACAGCACTTACTGCGTTCCCTGATACTGCAAGATATAGGGATAATGGTTCACCATCCTCGGGCTTCATCAATAGTGGTGCAGTTGAAAGATACTGCTTTAATTCCTGCAATGCTGCTTCATGCTTCTCTTCCCATTCGAATTTCTTATTCTTTTTCAGGATATCGTAGAATTCCTTGCATTTTTCGAGGATCTTGATATAAACCTGTTTAATGCTGCTACTCGCCCTGTTAATCTTTGTATATCTTTCATGTTCGAAGGTGACTTGATATCCAAGATAGCTTTGATCAGTTCCGGGCTTGCTTCGATTCCCCTTTTAGTCACCATGTATCCCAAAAACTTTCCTGCCCCCACTCCGAAATGGCATTTGGCAGGATTCAGCTTCATATTGTACTGGTCCAGGATATCGAACGCTCCTTCAATATCCCAGAGATGATCCTCAGCTTTCTTGGACTTTACCACCATATCATCAATGTATACCTCCATGGTGTCCCCTAGTTTGTCTTTAAACATCATGTTCACCAATCTCTGGTATGTTGCACCTGCATTTTTCAAACCGAAAGGCATAGCAGTATAACAATAAATACCTGTTGGTGTCATGAAAGCGGTATCCTCCTGATCCGAAGGATCCATTTGTATTTGCTGGAATCCTGAGGATGCATCCATGAAGGTTAACATTTCATGACTGGCAGTAGCATCCACCATTGAGTCGATATGAGGCAGAGGGAATGGATCTTTAGGACATGCTTTGTTCAAGTCTGTGTAATCTACACAAACTCTCCATTTCCCATTTTTCTTCTGAACCACCACTACATTTGCTAGCCATTTGGGAAATTTAACTTCCCTAATCATATTGCTTTTCAACAATCTTTCAACCTCTTCCTGAATTATTGCATTCCGTTCTGGAGCAAACTTCCTTCGCTTCTGTTGGACAGGCTTGAAAGACCTATCAATTCCGAGCTTGTGAGTTATAATATCCTTAGAAATACCTGTCATATCCTCATGTTTCCATGCGAATGCTGACATCCTGCATTTTAAAAAGTTAGTTAATTGATTTTCAATATCCTGAAGGATATTGGTTCCTACGAGCACCGAGATATCCGGATTATCCTGATCTAGGACAATTTTCTTAACATCCTGCTCTGAAGCCTCCACGATATCCTGGGCTCGCATCTTTAATTGCTATGCTGCGTTGGGCTTTGTTGAAGATTTCATCGAAGAAGAATAACACTCCTTCGCTTCTTGTTGATCACTTTCCACTTTGACAACCCCCGAAGGGGTAGGTATCTTGATGCACTGGTGATAGGTAGATGGCACAGCTTTCATATCATGGATCCAAGGCCTACCCAATATAATATTATAGCAGGATAAGGAGTCCATGACACAGAAGTGTTGCATTGAGTTGACCCCTTCAACATACACAGGCAACTTTATTTCTCCCATGGTATTCCTGGCTTCTCCACTGAACCCAACAAGCACAGTGGATTTTGAGGTAATATCGATCGGGGATACATTCATCCACTTCAGTGTTTCCAGCTGAATTATGTTGACGGAGCTGCCATTATCCACTAGTATCATGCGCACAAAATTATTAGCAACATATAAAGTTATTACCAAAGCATCATGGTGAGGATCCTGGACAGTATCCCTGTCGTCGCTGTCGAAAGTGATCACTTTGTCAGTCTTGAGGGTTGACATCCTGGTTGGCTTATCTCCCCTTTCTGCCTTAGCCTCCTTTGCATGTCTTTTTGCTGCAGAATAAGAGGTCCCACAGATATCGGATCATCCTGAAATAAAGTTAATTATCTTGGCATCCGTAGGAGGTGATACTGCTCGTTCAGGATCCTTCTCAGTATCCTGACCCTTATTCTTCTTTCTTCCCAGGAGATCCTTCAGATATCCTTTGCTCAGCAGATAGCTTATTTCTTTCCTCAGGGCAATGCAATCTTCTGTAACATGTCCAAAATCCTCATGGAAGGCACACCACTTGGATTTATCCTTCCAATCAGCTTTCTGTTCGTTTTTCCTAGGCCACCTTGCTTTGCCTCCTAAACCCTGCATAGCATACATCAGTTCAGGTATATTAACAGAAAAAAAATATTTTGATAACTCAGGATACTCCTCAGGATCCTCGTCTTCAACATCATTCACTTTCTTGCTGTCATTTCTGCCATATGGCTTAGAGCGGTATGGCTTGTACGAGGATTCTGATTTCCTATTGGTTGATTCGTAGGATGAAGATGAATTCATCCTCTCTTGCATCTTCTTGTCATCTTCCAGCCGAATATATCTTAAAGCCCTGTTCCGAGCTTCATCCAGGTTCCTGCAGGGATTCATTACAAGATCCTGGTAAAATTGGGAATCCTTTTGCAAACCTATTTTGAATGCTTGCACCGCTGTTGCAACATCAAGGTGTGGGATGTCCAGAGATTCCCTGCTAAACTTGTTCACATAATCTCACAAGGATTCCTGAGGTCCTTGAGTTATCCTGTAGAGATCACTGGTTAGCTTTTCGAAACTTCAACTGCATGAAAATTGACTGTTAAATAAATTGACTAAATGAGCAAATGATGTAATTGAATGAGGAGGAACGTTTAAGAGCCATTTTAAGGCTGATCCTATTAAGGTAGAACCAAAACCCTTGCAGAGGCATGCTTCCTTAAGATCTGGGGGAATAGGATTAATTTCCATCCTTTCCCTATATTGAGAAATATGCTCTTCGGGATCCGTAGTTCCGTCATAGAGCTTCATGTTGGGGGTTTGAAATCTTTTTGGGATTTCAGCATCACAAATAGGATATGCAAACCGGGATATCCTGTTGCTATCTTGGGACACTTCTGAAATTGGCTGGACCACCCCAGGTACACTGGATATCATGTCCTTCAATTTCTGAAGCTCCCTAGAAAATGCTGATGTCATACCTGCATCCTGCAAAGATCCAATACCATTAGTAGCAAGAGTATTATTATTATTATTAGACACGTTACCAGTCTGAGGATTCTGGCCATGTCCCGAAGCATATCCTGAACTTCTCACAGTTGACACCCTAACCGAAGAGGGTATCTCAGGAGTATGATTCTGGGAATGACTAGGCACAATATTCCCCCTGTTATCCTCGGTGTACACTGCTGAACTGAAGTTCAACGCTCTTGGCTGTAAGGGAGTGACAATATCCTCAGCATGTCTACTCGGACCAGACTTCAAGAGCTGTATTTCTCCTATTAGCTTTTGATTTGTTTCCTGCGGCTGCTTCATCTGATCCTGTATACTGCCAAATAAAGTCAGAATTTCATCATTAGAGGCCAAAATAGGAGCAGATCCCTGAATATTCCGAGTGGGGATAATATCCTGAGGCTGTGAAGAAGCTTGCGTCCTTGGAGGAGGTGGTGGAAGCACCGAACCAATCGTTGCAGATGTTGTAGCAGACACGGTAGAAGAGCTCATGTTTGATCTTGAAGCCATTGAAAATAGTGTAGCAAAAAGTTTTGAAAATAGAAAACCAAGTAATGATTTTGCAAAAGCTTTTAGTAGAAATAGCACCACTTGCCCCACGGTGGTCGCCAAATTGTTTTGGTCAAAAATTACCGAAGCAATTAAGTGATCAAATTAGTTAAGTGAGGTAGTGTGCTAAGAATGTGTATTAAAAATGTGCTAATTAAGTTGTTTAACAAAAACAGTTTTCAGGATACGGCTCAGGATATCGAGCTGTATCAACAATCAAACAATGAGCAAAAAAGGTAAAGGGTGACACGGATGTACGAGGAAAGCCCTTGATCAATCTAGATCGCCGGCACAAAACCTCGGGAGCTGACAATCGCAGCTGCCTTGTTCTTCTTATTTCTTCAAGTATCAGGATACAGTGCAGGATATGATGCGGATCGACTAAGTGTTACAATGTGATTCGAATACAAGTGTAAGTGTATTGTGAGTGTTTGCAGCTAGAGAGTAAGAGTGTTCGAAGAATTGTGTGTGTTCTTATCTGATCTGATCAATCCTATTTATAGTAAAAGAAAGCTAACTAACTAGCCTATAATTCCGGGATATAACGAATATTCCCTTTGTGAACGTTGTAGTCCACGTCTTTCGGCTTCAACGTTCATATTCCAACAGATTTGCCCGAGTCTTTAGGAGAAGAAGTCCACTTGAACGTTATAGACTTGCACCATCAATCTGCACGTGAATTAATTAGCCACTACCAGGATACTGCATCAGGATGTTACCAATATCCTGATCCGGTATCCTGATCACAACAAAAGAAACATAGTCAGAATATCATTCAGGATATATGAGCAGAAAACCACCCATAACAGTTATGATGCATAATTCTTATATATATATATATATATATATATATTTAAGATAATATGATAAATAAGATTATATATTTATATAGATAAATAAACTAAAATCTTAAGATTATCAATTAAGAAAAAAAAAGTGAATTGAAATTGTGATTGATTCATGAGAGGCTCATAAATATATATTTTTATTGAAATTGAAAGTTGTTACGTAGATGAAAAAACCTTTAATTTTAATAAAAATGAATGTTAAGTGACCTGATTGAAACACTTTTAAAACTTAGTTACTATTCTACAAAGTTACCTCTAAAAAAATTATGTTACACTTATCCATGAGTTATGTGAAGCTTATTTACGGAAATTTTGCAAATATATATATAACAATATTTATGAAACTAAAATAACATCAATATTTTGAAATAAAAAGTAACATGTGAATTATCACAGAGAAATTGCAATAACATAATTTATATTAATTGTTTTTATCGTTAATACTAATTCGGAATATTTTGTTATTTATTGCGAAAATCTTAAATATTTTGAGTATCCGAATAAAACAAATAAAAAATATATATGTTCATTTATATATAATATGAATATTTGGAGAAGAGATTTGATGATATTTTTTAAAACATTTATTATAATATAGTAGGGATTAAGATAAGTCTAAGTGATATTTATAAATTAAATTAAAAAAATTGTAAGATTAAAGGAGCAAATGTCACGTGGCATTATTTATAATAATTTCTTAGTATTAGATGCCATGTGGCATTATTTACACCCTTTTATGGACTTGATCGAGTTCTTTGAAAAAAAAAATGTGTTTTCAATTTATATAAACTTGAATGAGTTTTTTAAAATAGATATGTTATTGTTGATGTTGATTGTGTTTGAAGGACATAAGGATTTTAAATTTTGAATTATTTTTTATATTTTATACTATTTCTTGCATCACACATAATAAATATAAATTTTGATATGTATACATATAACCCTAATAAGAACTATGCATATAAAATTAAAGAAAAAAAATTATAACATTACTCATTTTAAATGATGCATTTACGAAGTAAGAATTTTGTTTTTGAATACAAAAGAATTAGTATATTTTATTTCCAATAAATATTTTCTTATTTTAGAAAGTGATATCAAAGTAGAAGATAGAATGAAATTAGTTCATAATCTAATATTATATATATTAAACATGTATATATATATATAATGTTTATATATATGTTTAACATTTGTGAAAACGATAATAACAAATTATAAACATGATGAGGTTTTAAATTTTTGGTTACGTCAAATAGTGATAGATGTATAAAATTTTGTTTATCCCATCTTCTTTTGATAAGTATGTTTTTATTTATTAAAGTATAGGTAAATAGATAACTAATATTAATTATTAAAAATTAAGAATATTCAAGAGATATAATCATGAATATAAAATAATTTTAATATATATATTAAATTCAGTCATTTAATAGTCTTTATATTAATTTACTTATTTTTATAATTTATTATGATTGGGGTAAATTGATAAATTGCCACATGGCATTTTTGTGAGATCTTTTATTATAAAAGAATGCCATGTGGCATTAAAAAGAGTATTTTATTAGTATTAGATATATATATATATATATATATATATAGAGTACGAAATGGTATTTATTTACCATTTCATGCATTTGACCCGTTACGGCTTTTCACCATATGGTCAAAATTCTTAGATGTCTTTTTCTTTACCCTTGTTGCCCGTTATGGCTTATACCATAATGTAACTTTTCAAAACTCGTTGACTATCCGTCAACGCGTGCTAAATTTACCATTTTACCCGTGTTGCCCATTATGGCTTATACCATAATGTAACTTTTCAAAAGTCGTTGACTATCCGTCAAAGCATGACTAAATTTACCATTTTACCATTGTTGCCCATTATGGCTTATACCATAACATAACTTTTCAAAACTCGTTGTCTACCTGTCAACACGTAACTAAATTATCATTTTACCTCTTTAACCAACAAATATGGTTTTCTACCATTTTTATTTGTTCTGATTCATATCGATTCGCGTCGGAACATCATATTTCAAAGATTTATTTCAAATGCTTAGTCGCTCATCTTTAATCATATTACAATAGTAGATGTACTATTTTAAAGACGTAAGCTTAACTTACCTTGCATCTGATTATGCTTTTTCCCGCGTACTTGATCCGTTTGACTCGCTTCTTTCCCAAGCTTCCACCTAGCTTGTCAAGCGTCAAACTATCATTTATCATTCGTAAGATTGTTAGATTCGTCATCATTCGTCACAACTATTCCACCTTACGAATTTTATATCAAAATTATCATTCAATCTTATTATAGGTAAGTTTGACTTTTAAAAAAGTCAACTGCCTATTAATATATGCATATGGACAAATAGGTTTAACAAATTCACTTAGGCATTTCATCAAATACCCGATAGGCGTTATTTCTAGGCTACCCTTTTAACTAAAATCCCAACCAAGTTCATCTCATTTCTTTCACTTTAATAATTTCGAGCGATTATTAACATTAAGTTAACTTAGCTTTTGATTATAAATGCTAATTTATACATTCATTATGCTAGAACTAAGGGTTTTCATCTACATGTAAAACCCATTTCATCATATTACTAGGCATTCATCCGAATACCTAATATAATCAAGTTCTACATACAAACTAGTAGACAACAAGATTTCAAGCACCTATTAACATTGACACAACATCAATTTCATCATATCACACAAAACCCATTTCAGGTCATGTATGAACACTTACTCGAATCTCTAATTTGTCCAAGTATCTTACGCATACATACAAGTATAATGATCATGAAAACTTATATATTATCAATTTCATCATATATTCAAACCCATTTTCAAAGTCTACTTGTTAATCACTTACAAGTAACCTTATATCAAATGTTTCATAGTTTCCTTATGTTTAACGGAATTAAGCATACATCTATACCTAATATTATCTTTGGATCATCATCCAACAATTTAATTGCAAATAATCTACTTGTCTCAAATTACAACTTTCACCAATCTAGGTTTTAAGACATACCTTATGATCCCCTTGTCTAGGTGATCGTTAATATACATTCAAGCACGAATTTGAGTCCGATTTCCTCTTCAATTTGATGATTCTTGGTTGAACAAGGGTTTCCCCTTGTCTCCACCTCCTGAAGATCGACATACACACACACACACACTATGTGTGTGTTATTTCTTAATTTTTGTTTTTAAAACACAAGTTCCCTTTTTGATAACTTTAGTCCCTCGAGTTTGAGGTTTCAATTATAAATGGATATAATCCAATATCTATCACATAGAAATATGAATAATCAACTAGGTTAATTATTCCTTGTTGCCCACTTCATGTCAATTATCAATAAACATGATAATTTAATTTTCTAAGTTTTGGGGATGCTACTATCCGACTTAGATCATGTACCGATAGTCTCGGGCCTTTTATAAACTTTATTCTAAAAGGCATTTATCTATCTTTTATTTAACATTAGGTTTATTTTATTAAATCTTAATGTTTACCTGGTTAGTTTTTACCACTAACGGTATTTTACCCGCTCTTTAATATTAACATGGTTTGATTTCCAAACCCGTTTTTGGGGTGTTACGTTTACCAACAAACCTTTGGTAAAGATATCAACAGCTTTCTCGGACGAAGAAACTCCTACAATTTTAGTAACACCTTTAGAAACATTTTCTCTAAGAAAAAACTGATCAATTTCAAAATGTTTTCTCCTGTCATGGAATACAGGATTAGCCGTTATAGATATGGTTGTTGTATTGTCACGGTAAAGATCCATAGGAAGTTGAATTGGTACATTCAACTCCTTTAAAATATTTGACAACCAAATGAGTTCACATGTGGCAGCACACATTGACTGGTATTCTGCCTCAGCAGATGACCGAGATATTGTGGGCTGCTTTTTGCTTTTCCATGAAATTAAACAAGTTCCAAAAAAAATACAATAACCAGTGATAGATTTTCTTGACTCTAAACATTTTTCCCAATCAGAATCAGCAAAACCCTTTTAACTGAAAATTTTAACTTTGTTCAAATAACACTCCTTTACTAGGAGAACCTTTGAGATACCTTATCTCTTAATGTAATTTAAAGTGTGCACTTAAATATTATGAATATATTGACTCAGATAATGTACAACATACGCAATATCTGGATAAGTGTGTGATAAATAGATTAACTTCCCTACAAGTTTTTGATAAACTGTAATATCACTTAAAGGAAGGTTATCTGTTTCACACAAATGAGTCAGCACATGATTGGCCCCAATGAGACTGTTAACAGGTTTACACCCAGTCACACCATATTCAGCAAGCAAATCTACATAATATTTTCTTTGGGACAAACACAGACCCTTATTATTTCTAAGAACCTCAATTCCCAGAAAATACTTCAACTGATCCAAATCCTTTATTAAAAACTTAGTTTTTAAGAAATTCTTAACATTGGCAATTTCATATAAACAATCACCAGTAATAATGATATCATCCACGTAAACAAGTAAAATCACACAACCAGATTTACTAGTTTTGACAAACATGGAATGATGACATTTACTTTATTTAAAATTCAACTCATTCAAAACAGTGACAGGTTTCTCATTCCACATTCTAGGGGCTTGTTTAAGGCCATATAAAGACTTTTTAAGCCTACAAACCTTAGAACTGGACTGAGAAACATACCCTTCAGGAAGTTACATGTAAACTTCCTCATTTAGATCACCATATAAAAAAGCATTGTTAACATCAAGTTGGCAAATATCCAAATTATTTTGAATAGTAAAAGAAATAACACACCTAATAGTGACCATCTTTACAACATGAGAAAAATATCAAAAACGTCAACACATTCTTTCTGACTATACCCTTTAGAAGCCTAGCCTTGTATCTATCAATTTCTCCTGTTGACTTGTATTTTATTTTATAAATCCACCTACAACCTATTGTCTTTCTATTTGAAGGCAAATCAACAAGTTCCCAAGTATCATTTCTATACAAGGCTTCTAATTCATTATACCCTCATGAAAACTCCAAGGTTCAGAACTCTTATTAAACACAGAAGTAAAACATAAGTTATCAGAAGAAATATTAGCATAATTCAAAACATTTTCAAGACGATATTTGACCTTCCCTTCAAAAAAAAAAATCTTCAAGTTTAGAAGGGAATTTAACATTTCTAGAAGATCTCCTAGGAATAGTGCTAGTTTGCTCTGTATTATCTCCCTCAGAATTTATATTTCCCTTATTTCTAGTGACATGCTCAGCCCTGCCTAAGTCTGGAACAGAAGTGCTTGGCTGCTGATCTTTAGCGATATCTAAGTCACTATCTGTTTCAGAACTAGATTGTTGAGTCTCATGTGTAGATGGGGTATTAGATATATTCTCGTCATTGGGAGTAGAGTCAAACTTAGGGTTTTGGGTGACATTTTAATCAAACACATCAAAAAAATTCAGGGTATTAACTTCAATGAGAGAATCTGAATAAGATAATATTCTCTTATCCTTAAAGGGAAACACGGTTTCATAAAACCTAACATCCCTAGAATAAAGCATCATCCTATGATACTGACTCCAAAGCTTATACCCTTTTTCCTCATTTGAGTATCCAACCAAAACACATTTTTTTAGCATGAATGTTAAACTTGTCAGTATTATTTAACACATTACTGAAACAAAGACAACCTATAACCCTAAGTTGACTCAAAATAGGTGCAAAACCAAACACAAGATCATAAGGAGATTTCCCATTTAAGACAGATGAAGGAGTCCTGTTAATCAAGTAAGTAGTGTAAGATTAAATATATTATGTATTAATATTTAATCTATAGCCATTATAATCATTTACATAATAAAGATCAAAATATATAATAACCTATTAAATAATTAGTTGGTAATTGTTGATGGACCATATTACCCTTAGTAACTAATTAGGTTTCCTCCTGAGTGCTTATATAAGGAGAATTATGTGGAGGTTAAAGGGTTACTCAGTTACACAATTAGACAAAACCCATTAGCCATAACATCAATAATTCGACCTCCTCTCCTAATCGAATCCCCTATTCGATTTCTAAGTCCCCATCATTAGTCAGCACCCTAAGGAGGAACCAGATCACGATGACAAGCATGTCGAACTCCATTACTGGATTCTCCACTGCACTTTCTGCTGTGACATGTATGTTTTATTGTTTTCCCTCATGTATAAACAGAACTGAACCAACATGTGGTATCAGAGCATATGTTGATTAGTCAGTTCTGTTTTCGTATCCATCAATTCTGGAAAAGAAACTTGGAAAACGGAATTTTGAAAACCTTATGAATATCACAGCCGTTTTCGAGTCATAAAGGACGACTCGAGACCACTGTTTTCGTAAAAGATCAATTATATGTTCGTTCGAAATTAACTGGATTATGTTTTTACAACCGAAATCTGTTTAGAAGTCTTAAAAGTTTCAGGTTTCGGGTTCCAGAATCTTATTTTTATGTTTAGGGTTCATCACATGTTCTTAGGAAATTCGAAAATTCTGTTATGATTTGGAATATGATTCGGATTATTGAATGTTTTTCCTAATTTTGATCTGTTTTGTCCTCAATAGATTTTCGAAAACTGTTATTAGATAAACAGATTATATTTTTCGAGATATTTGACAAAATCATATCAGCATTAGAATAGGAAACAATATCTCATAATCCCTTAGATTTCGAATTTCAGTTATGTTATCACAAGAAACAGCTATCAACAGTGGACTCGAGACCATCAGGTTTCGACTCGAGACCAAGATCTCGACTCGAGACCACAAGGTCTCGACTCGAAATCATAAGGGCTCTCAAAGGTTTACAACTCGAGACAAAGGTCTCGACTCGAGACCATAACGTGTCAACTCGAGACCACTGAGGATTCGACTAAGGGCTTAAACCTTCATGACTCGAGACAAAGGTCTCGACTCGAGACCATAAGGTCATTACTCGAGACAAAGGTCTCAACTCGAGACAACAAGGTTGTGACTCGAAACCTCATTATTCGATCCGCGCTAACGGGTGGTTTGCTATTAAATAAATGGTTTTGTAATTTACTTAGTTAATCAATCAGAATCAGATAATGTTTTGCAAAACCAGAATAGCTTAACTTGAATGAGCTTTTGATATATCATTTCTGGCCAAAGCTGACTTGATATATCTACTTATCGTTCAAGTATTACGAAAGCTATGTTGTGTGTGCATCATAAGCATGAATATCTTAATTTCTGGCCAAAGCTGATTTAATTCATTCATAGATGGCATACTCAACAAGTGCATAACTAAAGTGATTGTTTCAATTTCTGGCCAAAGCTGATTTGTTACAACCACTTTGCACATATGCTTAAATGATTACACTTCTGGCCAAAGCTGTTTTGTCTTCGTTTAAGTAGAATTTTTAGCTAAGTCTATTATTTTGATGTTAGTAATAGACAATATCACAGCTTCAAAATGTAAAATGGTCATTATTTATGCCTGCCTTAGTTTAACGTGCCCTTAGATCACATTAGGATTTCTTCCTTAGTATCATAACTTGCTCATCTTATTTCCACTATCAGCACCCAATTGCGGGATTCCACCTTTGACTGGTGATAACTTTGCTGCATGGAAGGATGCTCTCATGCTTACTCTTGGGCTGCTGGACTTTGATTATGCTCTCAGAGAGAATAAGCCAGCGGACCTTACCACTCAAAGTACTGCTGCTGAGCAGTTAACTCATGATAAGTGGACTAGGTGTAACCGCATGTCTCTCATGTTTATGAAGCAGTCCATAAGCAATGCAATCAGGGGAGCCATTCCTGATTCTGAAGATGCTAAAACCTACTTGGAACATGTGGAGGCTCAGTTCAAAGGGACGTCTAAAGCACACGCAAGTACTCTTATTCTCAAGCTGGTGACAACTAAGTATGATGGGAGGAGCGGCATTCGCGAGCACATCATGATGATGAATGACATGGCCAATAAGCTGAAGGGGCTGGAAATGGAAATCAGTGATGGTTTCCTTGTTCATTTTATCATCACTTCGCTTCCTTCGTCCTTTGAAGCATTCAAGATCAATTACAACACTCAGAAGGACAAATGGACGATGAGTGAACTGGTCGCTATGTGCGTACAGGAGGAAGAGCGTATGAGGATGGATCGCCATACTGATGTTGCCAACTTCACTACCTCCAACTCTAAGAAGAGGAAGAACAATTATCAGAGGAAGGATGCTTCAAAAGTCCAAAGGCCTAATCCTAATCCTAATACAAGTGCACCTTCCAGCTCTAAGAACTCCTTAGGCAGTATCCGCTGCAAGTTCTGTAAAAAGACAGGACACATGCAGAAGGAATGCCCTGACTTCAAGGAGTGGCTGGCTAAGAAAGGTAACGATTATTTTATGATACTTGAGTCCTATAATTTAAGTGTTCCTGCTAATTCTTGGTGGTTTGATTCTGGTTCTATGGTTCATGTTACCAATTCTACTCAGGGATTCCTTTCAATCCGGAAGCTAGAAAGAAACCAAAGAACGCTTAAGGTTGGGGATGATCGAGAATTAGAAGTGAAGGCCATTGGAACATTACAATTAGTTATGAAAACTGGTTTATGTATTAAAATTTATGATACCTTATATGTTCCTGAGGTAACTCGGAACCTTGTATCAGGACCAAAGTTAGACATGGACGGTTTTATTGTTTCCCATGGTCATCGCAAACTCTCTATCCTTTATGATTCTGTTCTTTATGGTACTGGTATTCTGGATGGTGGTCTCTATAGATTAGAACTAGAAGATAACTTTTCCAAATCTTTGTTGTCATATAACATTAATGAATCACTCACAAAGATGGAAGAGAAACGAGACTTAGAAACTTCATCCATGTTGTGGCATCAGCGTTTAGGCCACATCTCCAGAGAACGATTAAATCGTCTCGTAAAGGATGAAGTCTTACCTCCTCTCGATTTCTCTGATTTTGGAACATGTGTCAAATGTCTTAAGGGTAAAATGACATTAGCGAATAAGAAAGGTGCCACTAGGAGCTCTAATTTATTAGAACTCATTCATACTGACATTAGTGGTCCCTACCAAATCGCTGGCATAACAGGACACACTTCATTTATCACTTTTATTGATGATTATTCTCATTACATGTACTTGTATCTTATTAAGGAAAAGTCTGAATCTCTAACAACTTTTAAAGATTATAAGGCTGAAGTTGAAAAGCAATTAGATCGTCAGATTAAAGTTGTGAGATCAGATAGAGGCGGTGAATATTATGGAAGACATAGTGATGTGGGTCAAGCTCCTGGTCCATTTTATGAGTTTTGTAAGGGCCAGGGGATTGTGAACCAATACACCATGCCTGGTACACCTCAGCAGAACGGTGTCACTGAAAGAAGAAACCGTACCCTTATGAACATGGTGCGCAGTATGTTAGCCAACACTAATTTACCATTATTCCTCTGGACTGAAGCATTAAAAGCAGCTGTTCATATACTCAATAGAGTTCCTTCTAAGTCTGTCCCTAAAACTCCTTATGAACTTTGGACAGGAAGGAAACCGAGTCTTAAATATATGAAAGTATGGGGCTGCATTGCTGAAGCAAAACTTTACAATCCTTTCCTAAGGAAACTTGACCCTAAAACAGTTACCTGTTTCTTTATCGGGTATCCTGAGAACTCTAAGGGTTATCGTTTCTATTGTCCTTCCCATGTCACCCGTATTGTTGAAACCAAGCGTGCCGCGTTCCTGGAGGATTTCAAGGTCAGTGGGAGCAGTACCAACCCTTACGAAGAATTGCAAGAAGTACAAGACGCGGGGGGGAGAGACTCGTCGCTTACCATTACTCCGATTACTCCTCTTGTACCCAATGCAACTACTGTACCTGAAGCTACTGCACCAACTCCAAATTTACCTCTACAATCAGAACCCATTATACCTCATGACGAAGGCACATCAAACGCTCAACACCAAGACAACGCTGAACCCGATAATCCACTCAGGAGGTCATCTAGGCAAAGAAGGCCTACTAATTGGGATGATTATGTTACCTACCTGACTGAAATGGATCCTGGAAAGCTTAATGATCCTATCTCTTACAATGAAGCCATTAGCAGTGATCAGTCTTCTGAATGGAATAAAGCAATGATTGAAGAGCTTGAATCCATGAAGAAAAATGACGTTTGGGATTTGGTAGAATTACCCAACGGAGCCAAACCCGTAGGATGTAAATGGGTATTCAAAACAAAACTGGATCCGAATGGGAACGTTGAACGCTACAAAGCGAGATTGGTTGCAAAGGGCTACACTCAGAAAGAGGGAATTGATTATCAAGAGACGTTTTCACCTGTCTCTCGTAAAGATTCATTAAGGATCGTCATGGCCCTAGTAGCTCATTTCGATTTGGAGTTACATCAGATGGACGTTAAAACCGCTTTCCTTAACGGAGATTTGGACGAAGATGTTTACATGAAACAACCTGAAGGCTTTAAACCTGAAGGTCAGGAGCATCTAGTCTGTAAGTTGAAGAAATCCATTTACGGGTTAAAACAAGCATCACGTCAGTGGTACCTCAAGTTTGATGAAGTCATGAAGAAACAAGGTTTTATGAAGAATCAAGTGGATCAATGCACCTACCTCAAGATGAGTGGGAGCAACTTTACTATTCTTGTCCTTTACGTAGATGATATTCTATTGGCAAGTAATAGTTTAGACATGTTGCATGAGTCGAAGCGGTTACTTTCGCATAACTTCGACATGAAGGATCTCGGAGAGGCTTCTTACGTCATTGGCATCGAAATTCACCGAGATAGACACAAAGGGATCTTAGGATTGTCCCAGGAGGCTTACATAGATCGTGTCCTTACACGATATAACATGCAACAGTGCAAACCCTCCGTCGCTCTAGTAGTTAAGGGAGATGTTTTCGGTTCATTCCAGTGTCCGACAACAGAGGTTGAGAAGGAGCAAATGAGCCAGATACCTTACGCGTCAGTAGTCGGGAGCCTGATGTATGCTCAAGTCTGTACTCGCCCAGATATTGCTTATATTGCTGGAATGCTAGGCCGTTATCAGACTAATCCTGGCCTAGATCACTGGAAAGCAGCTAAGAAGGTACTTCGATATCTGCAAGGGACGAAAGACTACAAACTGACTTATAGAAGAAGTGATCATTTAGAAGTGGTGGGCTATTCTGATTCTGACTTTGCAAAGTGCAAAGATGACAAGAAATCCACTTCGGGCTATATCTTTATGTTAGCAGGCGACCCTATCTCATGGAAGAGTCATAAACAACAGTTGACCACAACTTCCACAATGATGGCAGAGTACATTGCTGTTTATAACGCAACCTGTCATGGAATGTTGCTTAGAAATCTGATCACTGGACTCAAAATTGTTAATTCCATTTCTAGACCATTGAAGCTTTATTGTGATAATTCAGCTGCCGTTAGTTTCTCGAACAGTAACAGTTCGACTGGAGCTGGTTTTTATCTCGATACAAAATATCTGTTTGTACGTGAACGAGTTGAGGAAAATAATCTTTGTATCGAGTATATTAGTACTAAAGATATGCTTGCGGATCCGATGACTAAAGGTCTCCCTCCTAAGGTTTATGAAGAACATGTTCGTAATATGGGATTTAGTAAAGACCTTATTTGAGCATATTGTACTAGCTTATGTTTTATATTAATGAAATTTCCTCAGTTTGATTTTGTATGTCTCTTAGAATATGTTCAACCGGTATAATGGCATATTGACAAATAAAGTTACAAATCGAACAAAGGGCTTATGCGTATTTTGATCATAACGATTAGGTTTTAAATTAAGGCTATAGTATGATTAATGGGGGTCCTGAGTCGCATAATGATTCAACGGCTGTATTTTTCTGCTATAGTACTTGTTTAAGGCTAAAATGAGTGTTAACTCCTGATCAGGCTTATCTAATACTCATAGTAAATGATTACTCGGCTAAGTGGGAGAATGTAAGATTAAATATATTATGTATTAATATTTAATCTATAGCCATTATAATCATTTACATAATAAAGATCAAAATATATAATAACCTATTAAATAATTAGTTGGTAATTGTTGATGGACCATATTACCCTTAGTAACTAATTAGGTTTCCTCCTGAGTGCTTATATAAGGAGAATTATGTGGAGGTTAAAGGGTTACTCAGTTACACAATTAGACAAAACCCATTAGCCATAACATCAATAATTCAACCTCCTCTCCTAATCGAATCCCCTATTCGATTTCTAAGTCCCCATCATTAGTCAGCACCCTAAGGAGGAACCAGATCACGATGACAAGCATGTCGAACTCCATTACTGGATTCTCCACTGCACTTTCTGCTGTGACAGGTATGTTTTATTGTTTTCCCTCGTGTATAAACAGAACTGAACCAACAAGTAGCAGTTAGAACACATTTAGGCCAAAACTTTAGAGGAAAACCCCCTTGGAATAGTAAAGCCCTAGCAACATTCAATAGATGCCTATGTTTCATTTCTACAATTCCATTCTGCTGTGGGGTATGAACACATAAAGTTTGATAAACAATACCATTTGTATAACAAAAATCAGCCATTTGTTTATTTATGAACTCGGTACCATTATCACTTCTGAAAGTTTTAATAGATTTTCTAAAGTGAGTTTAAGCATATTATAGAAACCTTTAATATGATAAAAAACTTCATCTTTTAACTTCATGAGATAAACCCACACAGCTCTAGTAAAATCATCAACAACAGTAAGGAAGTATTTGAAACCATCACCACTTTGAACTCTATAAGGACCCCAAACATTAAGATGAATTAACCTCCCAACATTTTTGCTTTATGATTGCTTAAAGGAAAAGGTTCTCTATGCTGTTTAGTTCTATGACAAGTTTCACAGGGTTCTAACACATAGTTTTAATATTTAACTTATCTTTTAAAACATGTAAGACAGGTTCAGCAGGGTGACCTAACCTAGCATGCCAAAGACTAACATCACAACTCGCATTACACACCTTGTTAGAAACAGAAGAACTACCACAGAAATAGAGACCATTAAATTGATTACAAGTCACCTGGACTTTCTTTGTTTGAGAATCCTGAATGTAACAATTATGTTCATCAAAAGAAATAGTAAGTTTACAGTCTTTAGCAAACTTATGAACAGAAACCAGATTAACAAAATAATCTAACACTACAAACACATCATACAGATTGACTTTATCACTTAGTTTAACATCACCAATTTTAGTAACTAAGGCACTAATGCCATTAGGATGCTTAACCTTAATATTATAATTAGTTACATCCATTTGATTTAAAAGACCATCGTCAGTCATTACCATATGTTGATTAGCCCCATAATCAATTATCCACCCAATCTTTTTTCCATTATTAACAAAATTAGAAAAACAGTAAACATATTTTACATATTTAAGTTAGTTTAAAAGACGTACTAACAAAAATATTCAAACACATAGAATTAGCACACCTACCAGCAAAACCACTACTCCGAGGATCACCTTTGGACTTATCATTCAAGAGACTAAGCAACTGAGTTATCTGATCATTTTTCAAAGAACTCACAACAGAAGTAGTATCAGTATTATCAACAACAACATTATTACCAACCCTGTTACCCTTGTTCCTACCAAGTTTTGACTTCATCCAAGAAGGATAGCCAACAAGTTCAAAACATTTCTCAATAGTATGAGCAGTCTTATTGCAATGAGAACATCTGAGATTAGGATTAGGAGTTCTAACACCTTTTTTCTTTGAATCAACAAACTGATTGGTTTTAACAGCAAAACCAACAACACTATTAGGTGTTTTTTTCCAGAAAAAACTTTTAGTATAAAGATGTGATTCTTATTTATTGAAAAAGCATCCTTCATAGAAGGAAGTGTTTCCCTGGTTAAAAGAGTAGTTCTTATAGACTAGTATGTACTATCAAGACCCATTAAGAACTGCATCAGTTTAATAAGATTATTAAAATCATTAAACTGTTTAGATGCATCACAAGTATAAGCAGGCAAAGCAAGTAACTAATCTAACTATTTCCACATACAATTCAACTTATGATAATACTCAGAAACAGGCATCCAATTTTGACTAAAAGAATTTATCTTCTGGTACAAGTTAAACACAACTGACCAATCAACCGTATTATAAGTTTCTTTTAAATCCTTCCACACCTCAGAAGCAAGTTTGGAATATACATGGCCAAGATACAACTCTTCAGACACAAAATTAAGAATCCAAGTAAGAACAATAGAGTCACATATATCCCATTATCTACCTAACACATCTAAGACAAGAACCATCAACAAATCCTATTATATATACATACAAAAAGTAACTTAAGACACAAAGGTTTGGATCACATCCATTCAAAAAGTCACAACCCTTCAAACTACTTTAAATATATCACAACCATTACAAAAAAGTTTTAGATATATGACACCCATTCAAAGAGTCACAACCCTTAAACTAATTTTAAACGCATCACATCTATTACAAAAAGTCACACTTTTAAATTTATCACATCCTTTCAAAAAGCCATAACCTTTTAAATTACTTTTAAATATATCACACCCTTTACAAAAAGTCATAACTCTTCGTATTATAAAAAAATAACATATTTTCCAACGAAATGAAGGCTAGGAATATATACAAAATGAATGGAAAAATATGTTATTTGGCATATGAACAGGTTCCTTTTTTTCTTGGATTCTCATTCCAATTGACCATGCTTTTTTCGTAATACAGATAAATTCTGAATCATTTTGATGAAATTTATGGTATTTTGTTTCCACACAAGCACGAAACATTGCGACGGCTCAGATTTATTAACATCATGATTATTGCCCAATTGTAAACAAATAAAAAAGCAACAACGAGACATCATCATCTAATCAAAATGAAATATTGCCCAAATGTAAATAAAAATCATTCTGACACACCATATTTCATATGTCACATCCACATTTAACTGTACCACCGCCTCGCCGATTGTCTGTACTTTCAATTTTACTCTGCTCCCGATCATCATTCATTTACGTTCATCTCAGATTTAATATAATCTAAAGTTTCGATTACGGTATGTTTTCACTCCCATCGTTTTATTACTTCGGTTCTTTTTTGATTATTTGGTCCTCTTTTTTTTTATTTACATTTTGTATGTGGATTTTGTTTGATGAGTTTGAAGAAGACGCATATTCATGTTAATCTATTTGCATATTAAAAGTTCTATCACTCATAATGGTCATGTTGTTTTTGCAAAAACTGAAATTTTTGTTAGGTTTTATGTTGTTTTCTTACAACAATAAAAAATTTTAAATTCTTTCAATGTTTTATGGGATGATGATCCTTTAGTGACAATCACTTTTGGTCACCAAAACCAAATTATAAATCTAGAAAATAATTAAATGCATGCTTTTGTAGGGCATGGTGTGAATTCAATGCATAAACATATGCCCATTTACCGGTCATCACAAACCAAAGAGAAAATAATGACTTTGATGGAAATCGTAAACTTTTAGTTGTTAACCAATGGACATCTATGGTCATTATCTAAATGAATCTCTTGATTTTTCGGTTTATTGATCAACGATGTGCAATATAAATTCAATGAAGAAACTATCAATAAAAGTTATGCGCTTAATTAGTTAACGTGTCAAATTGTTTACTCACAATCTTTAGTTTTCCAATTGGCAATATGAAAAAATGTATTATTATGATACACTGGGTTAAAGTTTTTAGATGTGATAAGCAAAATTAGTATTTGATGATGTTAATGATTGGGTTAACAGAAAGTTATTCAATTCAAATTAAGCATAATAGTCATTTATAGTTAACACCCCGCCGCAACGCACGGGTAGTGTCAACTTGTTTTATTCTTAACTTGTAAAGCAAGGTTCAT
The DNA here is from genome assembly GCA_030545235.1 of Helianthus tuberosus. Taxonomy (NCBI): domain Eukaryota; kingdom Viridiplantae; phylum Streptophyta; class Magnoliopsida; order Asterales; family Asteraceae; genus Helianthus; species Helianthus tuberosus. The sequence goes on from CM060394.1 coordinate 161,403,669, forward strand.
AGCATCTGACCAAACCCTATAATTTTCAATGCCCTTAAGTTAATGTTAACCATAGTCAGATTCACAGAATCACTAGGATGAAGAAACAAAAGATCACCAGCATCAATCTTCCTAACCAGAGTAGCACTAATATGAGCAATAGTATCACTAGTAGTAATAACAGTATCACCAACCATACAAGCTAACAAGAATCAATCAAGAAGCAAGTAAGAACAACAAAACAGGAAAACCAACGAAACCAAGACAGAGGTCTAATCAAAGGTTTGTCACTCAAAAGGTGCCTCAACAGGCAATATCCAGGAAGCCACAAATAAACAGAATCACACAGACTTGACAAACAAAAAAACAACACAAATGCAACAGAGTGAACCCTCTCTATGACCTAACCGGTCTGTCTAAACCCAACAACAATATACCTAGACACAAAGATTTTTATGAATGCAAAAAATAATGAAGTAAATAAAGAGAGTGATAGAACAATCTCACAGAAGCGTATAACTCCAGCAAGTCAGACTTGTAGCCTTCACTTAGATAAGCACATGATAAGAAGACAAATAATCAAGTATTGTTGGTTTGCCCTTCAATAGAGACCAACGAGAACCCCTTCTGAAATACAAGAAACCCTAGAAATTAGGGTTTCAGTCTTCTTGTTGAGCACAAACTCCAAGAAAACCAGAAGCACACAATCTGGAATCAGCAGAAGCACAGAACCACCAAGATTCCTAAGATCGCCAACAATTAACCCAGATCTGGCAGATTAAATCCTAGAAAACCACAGCGGAAGAAGATAATCCCAAGAGCACCTAGTGCTCTGATACCATGTCACAAACACAATATCAAGAACACAAATCACTTTATTAAAGCACCAGTCGGCATAGATTTTACCGATCAAATACAAGAATCAGTCGGCACAGATTACGGACTAAGAATCACCAAATTCTACAAGAAACAGAAACTCTCAACCTATGCAGATCATCAATGTGATGATCTGCTCTAAAAGATGATCAGAATGATCATCAAACCACACAACTCACAAACAAGAAACCCTAAGTACAGAGCGTTTGTAGAGAGAGAGAATGAAGAGTAATAATAGAACTGAGAGAGAGATTGAAGAGATTGCTTATCTCTGCCCTTATCTCTTGTATATATAACATCAGCTTCAAGACACAGGCCCTCACGCTCTAGCAGCATCTACAAGCCCACACATCTTCTTTAACAAGCCCATCCAGCACTTCATCATCAGCCCAACAACACGCACCTCATAGGCCCATGAAAAATATAAACATATCAAGTAAGAAAAAAAATAACATACAAAAGATATGAAAAGATTAATATTGAATTGTAAGATAAATATTGAATTGTTATTTTAACATTAACATACAAAAGATATGAAAAAGATTAATATTGAATTGTAAGATACATATTTAATTGTTATTTTAACATAATCATATAGGGGGTGCAAGAATTGTTGATATATGCCTTTATATGGCTTTGTATGAAAGTGTATATACCCGTGTAGGGCTTTTATACACACGTATAGATTGTATACGATACTCTACTACAAGGATAAAGTAAGCAATATCGGCATAAAATATGTAGAGATATAAATCAAGTATAACAAGCATTGAATTTTGAATTTACACAAATAAATAGAGTGAATTTCAAGTATTGTCCTTTATCTTTATACCCATTTTCAGGCGCTGTCCTTTATTTTTAAAATTGACGAGTTTTGTACTTTATGTTTTCAAATCATACATGTTTTGTCCTTTAGGCCTAACCCAGTTAATTTTTTCTGTTAAATCTGGTCATGTGACTTGCATCTGAGGGCATATTTATCATTTCACCTTTGTAGGAACTAACATGTAAATAACTTAAATACCAAAACATTTAAAAATATATATTTAAAAAACAATTGTTGTTTATAAATCTGCGTTGTTCTCCGCAACTGCTTTAGCACAAACAAGAAGCCCCTGTTTCAAATCCCCCCTAGCAACAATATCTTCCATTATTCTGTACTCTCCGTCGTTCGAATTCACATCATTTATCCCCCAATTCGAAGAAACATAAAAAGATTCCGCATAATCTTGATCGGTCCCCAGCATAGCTTCGATCTCACTAAGCCTGACATGCAACTCATCAACATTTCCTCTGAAAGCTTGATCAGTTTCCAACATAGACGGGTAAGTGTAGTCGGGTGAATGATGCGGGTCGGGCTGGAATCGATCCGGGGAGAAGCTGACTAAAGAGGACGAATTGTGGGCCGGTTTGGGTGTCTGAACCGAAAACAGGCTGTCACACCCCAACCACGTAGAACATACAAAACGTGGCGGAAACATCGGGGAGTGTTGTAACAGAATTAATGTTTCACAACCATGGAAAATTAAGTTTCGTTTTATTGATTAAAAGTGTTACAATGTCTCAACAAACAAAGAAATACAACATAATTAACTAGTCTTGCATCTTTTATTGTCACTAAAGCCCAAGTCTGCCTATGTGTATCTTGATCATCTTATGCAACAGCTCCTGAAAACACATGTGAAAATAGGTACGTCAGCATAAAAATGCCTGTGAGATACATAGCTTTTGTGAAAATAGGTTTCATGACTTATGTTTGAGAAAATGTTTAGTCATGAACCTTGTAATTTGCTTTGTCTTTGTAAATCATTTGAAAAACAATAAGTTCAGATGATACGTATAAATAAGAGAATAATGCATGGTTAAATGAATAACCAAGTAAAATGAGTTTGTAAAAGATAAGTTGTTTTGTAAAACAATGTCTTGTGAAAAGTATGTTATTTGTATAAAATGTTATATGTCAAAAACTGAAATGATTCAAATAACGCTACGATATGTAATACCATACAAACACTTATATATAGGAAGTACCAGCGGCGTATCCACCATGCTTGTATCATATTACACACGCATCGTTACTTAATCACTTACTCAAACCAAACCAACAATGTAAAATGTTCATGTCTAATGTAAATCATGTAATGTATAACCAATGTCAAAAGTGTTTATGTGTCAAATGTAAACCATGTAATATGTAACCAAAATGATATGTATGGCTAGTGAAAATGCATCAACTAACCCATAGATGAAATGCACAAAACAAAGCATTGAAGTAAAACTTGGTTTAAATCAAAGCTATGTTTTGTGTAAATGCATGATCAATGTAAATCATGTAATATGTAAACCAAACTGATCTGTATGGCTAGTGATAAATATCAACTAAACCATATGCACAAGAACATAGTATTGAAGTAAAACTTGGTTTAAATCAAAGCTACATTTTGTGTAAATGCATGATCAATGTAAATCATGTAATATGTAAACCAAACTGATCTGTATGGCTAGTGATAAATATCAACTAAACCATATGCACAAAAACAAAGTATTGAAGTAAAACTTGGTTTAAATCAAAGCTATGTTTTGTGTAAATGCATGATCAATGTAAATCATGTAATATGTAAACCAAACTGATCTGTATGGCTAGTGATAAATATCAACTAAACCATATGCACAAAAACAAAGTATTGAAGTAAAACTTGGTTTAAATCAAAGCTATGTTTTGTGTAAATGCATGCTATACTGATACGAACATCTATACGGTATTGTTATAATGCATACATCCAAGCCTTGAGACTGAGGCGATAAACCCTTAAACCACTTAAAGGTTTATCTAAATTATGAATATCGAATTCGGTCATTCCTTTCATCCCCTTTCCCTGGGATGTCCGGAACGGGAGTTGTCAATTCCTATGGTACCACTACCTACTAACGAACGGCGTAGCTAATGTTAATGAATGTATTGTTCCATTGTAAACAACCCAAATGTCATAAAAAAATGTAAGCATGTGATGAAAACGATGTACTAAGTATGCACGCAATGGACATACATAGCATAAAATGTAAATGTAAAACGATGTACTAAGTAATGCACACAGTGGGACACCTAGCATGAAATGTAATGTAAAACGATGTACTAAGTAATGCACACAATGGGCACACCTAGCATGAAATGTAATGAAATCATGTACTATAATGTACTAACGAACATAGCATGTATATGATGTGAAAACAGGAAAGCTTGAAAGTAACAAGTAGGCACATGTGTTTCACCCCAAAACAGTTTGGAAAACAGTAAAAGAGGGGTCTATGTACTCACATGAGAATGCTCAGTAGTCCTTGAGTGACAACCAAACAATGCTAGAGATCACGGAAATCAAACGGCACCTAATATAGGTAACTACATTAATAAACCGGACCTAAATCGGAAGATCGGATAGAATGAGGTTTCGTAAACCAAACGAGTACAGAGACTCGTGTCATATGGTTTATCAAAGCCTACATGCTAAATGAAACCCAACCTAATAGCTTACGACCCATTACGACCCGTTTAGGTAGCTTATGCTACTTTAACGCGTCGTTTGCGTGAAACGCGTTCGGACCGCCTAACTAGTTCTACGACAAGTGTTATATGCCTAAACATGTTACATAATCAGTTATGTGACAAAAGTTTAGGTTACATATGCTTAATTACCAATTATACATGAAAAGGGTATTCTGGTAATTTACCTAAGGCATATAAACTACCTATCATACAACTACTTAAACGATGTGACCATAGGGTATAACCTTGGAAGGTTATTCCCTACCTACTATGGTCACCTAATGTATTTGGTCGGATCCTAATGATCGACCAAACTGGGTCGGGTTCGAGGGTATAGGCGATTTATTAGATCGCCTACCCTACGACCCTAGACAACGTGGTAATCAGTGGGCATAGTCCCAAGGGACTATGACCAACGTGATTACACTCACGTTGCGAAGTTCAAACGAACTTCGCATTGACCATTACTGGTCAACGCTGAAAGTCAAACAAAGTTTGACTTTCTGACTCGAAAAGCAATAAAATAAGGAAAAGAACGAAAGAATACTTACGAAGGGTCCCCGAATGCTAATCCCGATTCAAGAATCTCAGGTATGAAACAATGGTTTCAACTTAGAGGTTCTCAAATCAGAATTCTTGTAATTTTGAAGCATGGGGGGTGGGGTATTTATAGTAAAAGGTCCACCGTTAAGATCGTTTCATGGAAAACGTGCCTTAATCCCACCCGTACAAGTGTCGGGACCTTATGGTGACTAAAAATGGTTCTTATCAGCTGACTAAGCAAGTGTGGGTATGTGGTTGAGGATCAAACAGCTAGAATCTGCTGTTAAAAACACTGAATCTGGTCTGCAGACTACTTTACGGACCTCAAAGCTGACAATGTTGAGGTCCGTAAGGTAACAACTTTGGCAGATTTACAGTTTTGGTCCCTGCAGCCTCAAAACTTGGTTTTCAATGCATTTTTGACACGTTTAAGGCCCGTTAACCCCATTTCAAAGCTCTAAAATGAAGTTAAAGTATAGGGAACTTAAAATGTGCTCAAAAATATCTCGGATGTCAGTTCGTTTAGCCGTACGGTCGCGATGTTCGGTTAATTACGACGGAATGCGCATAAGCGCGAAAAACGATCCAAATGACGCGACGAATGGATTTTTCTTATGCCGAACACTAAAATAAAATATTTTAGTGCTTACATAAATTTTTGGATGTCCGGATATATTCAGAACGTAAGTTATGCGCGAAAATGCAAACTTATGCACTTTTTGACACTTTTAGTCCCTGAATGACCCAAAAGTTTATTTTAGCACACCGAACCCCTCAAAGCCTATTTCTAAGCTATGTAAAGGATATTTAAGGTGTGTTTAACTTATGTTCATGTTCCGGAATGTCCGTTACAGTTCAAATTGGCATACTTTCGCAGTTTGTCAAGTTTAGTCCCTGTAAGCGAATTAACTTGTTTTTGCCATACCAAAGCCTTCAAAACTTATTTCTAAGTTATGTAAAGGTTATTTAAAGTATGTTAAGCCTATGTCACTATTCCGGAGTGTTTGTTGCATTAAACTGGTTATATTTACGCATCGGTGCGCGTATAACCTTCCAGAAAGCGATTTAGAGTTTGGAATTAAATGAGAAATGATATGTGCAAATGATACACATATTTTTACAAATCCCAAGTATGAAATATAATATTTCATTGGTTTGGTATTTGTTTGATGGCCGTGGAGGCACAGGTGTTACAGTCTCCCCTACTTTAGGAAATTTCGTCCCGAAATTTATTTAGAGGAAACTTGTGAGAGCTTGAAAGCATGAAGTTGAAAAGATCGAACAACATTGGTTAGGGTTCTGAACTTCTAGTAACTTTAATAACATCATGATTGCAATGTAAGAGGGATACTTATATACAAGTATATAAAGCGTCATTGGTGCGTCCACCGTACCTCCATTATATCGTTCTCATTTCGTTATTGTTGTCACTATCGGTTCTTACACATAATAAATCTTACTGGGTTTCTGTGCACTAAATTTCATAATTATGTACGCGTCCATAATTAGGCAATTCCTTGCATAGTTCACTCAGTCCATTTTATAATGTGCAGGGGAAAACCAAATGAACAATCCTGTGATGAGTGTGACTAGACCGCCATAGAGTCCTTTTAATTAAATCAATAAATGATCTAAATAGACTATCAAGGAGTCTGTCCAGCTACATCACTAGATGTCGTTCTTTAACCAAATTGTGAATCAATCTTTTTGATTAGACCACTAAAGGGTCTCTTATGAATCATGGAGCGGTACTTATATAATCCAAGGGTCTTAACTATTACATAGAAGCCCATTGAGGATTGAAGGTAGTACCTTTTGAATATCCTGCTACGAATCTCTCATATGAAGATATGAAAGATCCTGCGAGGATTTGGATAACGAATATCCAGAGTATTAAAAACACAAATATGCATAAAAGAAAACATAAGATGAATAAACACATAGTCACATAACCACAAAATTGTTTAACTAGAAGTTTGTTCTGCTAACAGAGTACATGCATTTAAAGTACAATAGGAATCCATCTCGTGGATTTCATTTGGCACTTTAAACATTAACAAGAATCTAACTATAAAGATAGAAGGATTCAAAAAGAAAATTCGATTTCGATTATAAAGAATCGAAATGTTCGAATTAAGGTACATAAGGAATCCAATTAAGGACTCTGATTTGAATGATGATTATCCACAAGGGTCTAATTGTGGAGATAAAAAGATCCCATATGGATTTTAGAAGTTGAAGATGTTTTGAAACCTTGCACTGGACGTGCTTATGTCAAAACATGAAGTAAAAATGCTTATGAAGTTGAGATGCCAGATATGCCAATGCGACATATGAAGCGAAATTTGAAGGTTAAGTCAATGTATGAGGAAAATATTTTTGAAAACTGTGCATGGGGTTCTTTTAAGAAAAATGTGTTTACCGTTTTTGAAACCTTATATATAATACTTTTGAAATAAAGTAGGTGTATTAGATAGATATATTTTCAAAAATGTTTTAAAATCATGAGAGATGAATTTTGAAATTATGTATAAGGTTTTTGAAAGACATGAATGATGCTTTTCGAAATCATGCACTTGATAAGAAAATGTACTGTGTTAATATTGTCTTCAGACTATTTGAAATATTTTGAAATTTGAAAGGTTGGTTTTGATAACATGGCCAATGTTTTTGAAATAACATAGACAATGTATCTAGAAAAATTGTTTTCAAACTATATGAAATGTTTTGAGATCATGAAGATTGTTTTGAAATACTTGTACTGTGTATGTTGAAAAATCAAAACGTAATGGGTATGAGATTTGAAAATATCCTTAGTTATCTAACCAAGGATTCAAAGGCACATATGTGCAGAAGCATGATCACTCATAATGTCACTTTATTTTCTGTACTTTGTTTCTTAGAATGAAACGAGTACTTAAAATGTTCGAGGGAATCATGAGCGATCATTTGAAAGAGAGAATCACAAGAGTAGTTTGTAAGGAACATAGTTCCTTGATACAGGTATTATAGGGAAATGTCATAAACACATGTAATTATACTTGTATATCAGAATTGTGAACAACAACTTTTATTTATAAACAAACAGATTGTTTCACATTACAAGGATAACAAAAGAACAAAAGCATAAGACAGCAACATCTTCTAGTCAGCCAACTGCTCATCCATGGGTGGGATTTGCATTAGCAAGCTTTGGGCATTTGTTCCTGAAATGGCTCGTATCGCCACAGTTGTAGCAAGTACCACGCGGAAAACGAGCTTGAGTTGGGTTGACTTGGGGTTGAGTTAGACCACCTTGGGTCGGGTTACATCGACAAACACTTGCCAGGTGACCAACTCTTCCACATGATACACACCGATGACACTGTAAGTGAGCTAGGTGATGCCCCTTACATTTGTTGCATAATGGTGCCGTTCCAAAGTACGGCTTCCTAGCTGGTGGCCTTGCCACTTGGCTAGGTCCCGCTTGATTAGGTGTAACCGCTGCGGGTTTCCTTGAAGCCTTACGCTTCCTTGATTTTGGTGCTGGCTTGACTTCTGCTTCCTTCAGTGGCTCTTGAGTGGCTTCATTGTCGAGACGAGAGACTTCATTGTTGAGACGAGCCATGGCAATGCCTAGATCCACGGTCTTCTGGATCACTTAGCCTATTTGTTGGACAAATTTGGCTGTTCGCTCGGACGTTTGACCAGTGCTGAGAGGAATAGACATTCTAGAAGAAAATGAAAGATATAGGAAGAAACAAGTGAAAGATTATTGGAAAATCAATACCAAATGGTAACGAATGAAAATTGTGATCATTTGTTTGTTACCTAAGGCAAACAAATGAGATGGTGACAAATCAAAGTAAATGGGTCAAAAATAATGTATCGCGAAGACATGCTCGCCTATAAGTGAACACTCATCCCAAGAATTCCCAGGTAAGCACAACTGGTCTCGCGTCTGATGAGATGTATACGAAGTGCTTGCCTAGACAGAAAACCCAGAATACAGGCATTCACCCTTCCAGTTTGCACGTGTTCACATTATTTAAAACCCAAAACCTTGACGAGATTTTGAAAACTCAAAGGGGTTCAAAACCATATAATAGAGAGTTCAAAACCTTACAATAGAGGGTTCAAAACCTAGTAATCAATCATCCTAGAACAGATGATTAGTTTTCAAAGCGGTTTTGAATTTTATGTTCTTGTTGTGGTTGTCGCCTAAGGATAGGTGACAGTATTGTTTTATGACTAAACGCAAGTAAACTCGCGTTAGGGTCCTAGAAAGGTTATAGACTAGGTCAAAGTATTACTAATAACCTAATTCCCTATAACCATGAGCTCTGATACCATCTTTTCTGTCACACCCCGACCACGTAGAACATACAAAACGTGGCGGAAACATCGGGGAGTGTTGTAACAGAATTAATGTTTCACAACCATGGAAAATTAAGTTTCGTTTTATTGATTAAAAGTGTTACAATGTCTCAACAAACAAAGAAATACAACATAATTAACTAGTCTTGCATCTTTTATTGTCACTAAAGCCCAAGTCTGCCTATGTGTATCTTGATCATCTTATGCAACAGCTCCTGAAAACACATGTGAAAATAGGTACGTCAGCATAAAAATGCCTGTGAGATACATAGCTTTTGTGAAAATAGGTTTCATGACTTATGTTTGAGAAAATGTTTAGTCATGAACCTTGTAATTTGCTTTGTCTTTGTAAATCATTTGAAAAACAATAAGTTCAGATGATACGTATAAATAAGAGAATAATGCATGGTTAAATTAATAACCAAGTAAAATGAGTTTGTAAAAGATAAGTTGTTTTGTAAAACAATGTCTTGTGAAAAGTATGTTATTTGTATAAAATGTTATATGTCAAAAACTGAAATGATTCAAATAACGCTACGATATGTAATACCATACAAACACTTATATATAGGAAGTACCAGCGGCGTATCCACCATGCTTGTATCATATTACACACGCATCGTTACTTAATCACTTACTCAAACCAAACCAACAATGTAAAATGTTCATGTCTAATGTAAATCATGTAATGTATAACCAATGTCAAAAGTGTTTATGTGTCAAATGTAAACCATGTAATATGTAACCAAAATGATATGTATGGCTAGTGAAAATGCATCAACTAAACCATAGATGAAATGCACAAAACAAAGCATTGAAGTAAAACTTGGTTTAAATCAAAGCTATGTTTTGTGTAAATGCATGATCAATGTAAATCATGTAATATGTAAACCAAACTGATCTGTATGGCTAGTGATAAATATCAACTAAACCATATGCACAAGAACATAGTATTGAAGTAAAACTTGGTTTAAATCAAAGCTACGTTTTGTGTAAATGCATGATCAATGTAAATCATGTAATATGTAAACCAAACTGATCTGTATGGCTAGTGATAAATATCAACTAAACCATATGCACAAAAACAAAGTATTGAAGTAAAACTTGGTTTAAATCAAAGCTATGTTTTGTGTAAATGCATGATCAATGTAAATCATGTAATATGTAAACCAAACTGATCTGTATGGCTAGTGATAAATATCAACTAAACCATATGCACAAAAACAAAGTATTGAAGTAAAACTTGGTTTAAATCAAAGCTATGTTTTGTGTAAATGCATGCTATACTGATACGAACATCTATACGGTATTGTTATAATGCATACATCCAAGCCTTGAGAGTGAGGCGATAAACCCTTAAACCACTTAAAGGTTTATCTAAATTATGAATATCGAATTCGGTCATTCCTTTCATCCCCTTTCCCTGGGATGTCCGGAACGGGAGTTGTCAATTCCTATGGTACCACTACCTACTAACGAACGGCGTAGCTAATGTTAATGAATGTATTGTTCCATTGTAAACAACCCAAATGTCATAAAAAAAATGTAAGCATGTGATGAAAACGATGTACTAAGTATGCACGCAATGGACATACATAGCATAAAATGTAAATGTAAAACGATGTACTAAGTAATGCACACAGTGGGCACACCTAGCATGAAATGTAATGTAAAACGATGTACTAAGTAATGCACACAATGGGCACACCTAGCATGAAATGTAATGAAATCATGTACTATAATGTACTAACGAACATAGCATGTATATGTTGTGAAAACAGGAAAGCTTGAAAGTAACAAGTAGGCACATGTGTTTCACCCCAAAACAGTTTGGAAAACAGTAAAAGAGGGGTCTATGTACTCACTTGAGAATGCTCAGTAGTCCTTGAGTGACAACCAAACAATGCTAGAGATCACGGAAATCAAACGGCACCTAATATAGGTAACTACATTAATAAACCGGACCTAAATCGGAAGATCGGATAGAATGAGGTTTCGTAAACCAAACGAGTACAGAGACTCGTGTCATATGGTTTATTAAAGCCTACATGCTAAATGAAACCCAACCTAATAGCTTACGACCCATTACGACCCGTTTAGGTAGCTTATGCTACTTTAACGCGTCGTTTGCGTGAAACGCGTTCGGACCGCCTAACTAGTTCTACGACAAGTGTTATATGCCTAAACATGTTACATAATCAGTTATGTGACAAAAGTTTAGGTTACATATGCTTAATTACCAATTATACATGAAAAGGGTATTCTGGTAATTTACCTAAGGCATATAAACTACCTATCATACAACTACTTAAACGATGTGACCATAGGGTATAACCTTGGAAGGTTATTCCCTACCTACTATGGTCACCTAATGTATTTGGTCGGATCCTAATGATCGACCAAACTGGGTCGGGTTCGAGGGTATAGGCGATTTATTAGATCGCCTACCCTACGACCCTAGACAACGTGGTAATCAGTGGGCATAGTCCCAAGGGACTATGACCAACGTGATTACACTCACGTTGCGAAGTTCAAACGAACTTCGCATTGACCATTACTGGTCAACGCTGAAAGTCAAACAAAGTTTGACTTTCTGACTTGAAAAGCAATAAAATAAGGAAAAGAACGAAATAATACTTACGAAGGGTCCCCGAATGCTAATCCCGATTCAAGAATCTCAGGTATGAAACAATGGTTTCAACTTAGAGGTTCTCAAATCAGAATTCTTGTAATTTTGAAGCATGGGGGGTGGGGTATTTATAGTAAAAGGTCCACCGTTAAGATCGTTTCATGGAAAACGTGCCTTAATCCCACCCGTACAAGTGTCGGGACCTTATGGTGACTAAAAATGGTTCTTATCAGCTGACTAAGCAAGTGTGGGTATGTGGTTGAGGATCAAACAGCTGGAATCTGCTGTTAAAAACACTGAATCTGGTCTGCAGACTGCTTTACGGACCTCAAAGCTGACAATGTTGAGGTCCGTAAGGTAACAACTTTGGCAGATTTACAGTTTTGGTCCCTGCAGCCTCAAAACTTGGTTTTCAATGCATTTTTTGACACGTTTAAGGCCCGTTGACGGGTGGTCCTTTGGACAACCCTTAAGCATGTTAAAAGACGAAATAATCCTTCACTTAATCGTGTAATTATCTTGAATTAGATAACTACGGTGCTTATGTTTCAGGTGCGGTTTAGGAGCTAAAAGACGGATTAAACGCAGTTTTGGAGGCTTTGGTGATGATCGGGTCAAGCATGGAACAAGAGATGAAACAAAGAAGAAAAGTCAGGTCATTACCGTAAATTACGGTCTTACCGTAATTTACGGTAGACCTGAAATGCAGCTGGAACCCACCGTAAATCAGACAAGATACACCGTAAACATATGAAGTCCACCGTAAATTACGGTGGAGCCGTAATTTACGGTGGAGGCCGCGATAAAACTTGTAACTGCCACATTTAAGTTAGTTTTTGGGTGTCTTTTCATTATCACTCATGATTGTCGGTTTTGGGAACTCACTAGGGGCGAATTTTGGTGTCTTGCTTGGTTTTGGACAATCTCTAACATTCGGTTTGTGTCTTTGATCCGTATGAACAATCCTATCTTTGTTATGATGTTGATTCGAGCCATGTGTGGCTAAACACTTTATGATTGTCCTAGATTGAAGGTTTGTTTGAAACATTTTGTATTTGATTTCCTAATTTCTAGAATAGCAATCCGTATCTTTATGATTGGTTTGTTATGGTGTGTGATTGTTTGTTAGTAACTTGTTAATTCTTATGATTTTCTAGTTTGAAACCATACGTTCTTGGTGCCGTTGGCAATCGAGATATCATGGGTAGAATTAGGATTGGGTAAGGGTTGATTGATCATCGGGTAACAACCTCACGTTCTAGGAATCTGAGTACTTAGTTCCCTTTCATCACTGCAAGTAATCACACATGAGCTATGTCTATGTAGTTCTTTCTAGTGGAATGATAATATGAATGTTGATACAAACCGGAAATCTAAGATGGTCATTTGTCTCTAATTTGCTTACAACCGAATTTTTCTCTTGCAATTTACTTTGTTTAATTTAGTCTAAAACCAATTCACTCACAAAAACTCTTGAATTTTACTTTTAGTGCAATTAGTTTAATTTTAGTCAAGTTAGATAAACTTTCAAATAACACATATTCCACAAACTCCCTGTGTTCGATACTCACTTGCCACTATCTATATAGTTGTTTTTGGGATTAAATTTGCGTGACCACGACAATCACGTCAAATTTTGGCGCCGTTGCCGGGGAGTAGTGCGCAACGTGTGTCATTTTTGTTAGTTTTGCTTTGTTATTTTCGGGTTTACACTGGTGTGTTTAGTGTGCAGGTTCTACAGGTGCATGCATACTAGAGGCTCTCACAAAGCGTCACCATTGTCATTTGATCCGGAAATTGAAAGAACGCTAAGGCAGAACCGAGTTTTACTACGCGAAAACAGAATCATTGGTTCACCTACTTCACCCATCACACCAAGAAACATCATGGACGAAACACATGTACCACCCACAACGGGTCAAACGACCTCAACCTTTATACCTTCTTCTACCCAACCATCACCAAACACCACACTACCTAATACCACCGCTGAATTCACACCATCCAATGTCACCCAACCAATTACCACTCAAACTGAGCCTACCATCACCTACAATCCATCTACTACAATCCCACCATTATCTCACTTCTTTCCCCCAACTACGGGTCAATCATCATCCACCTTCACAATTGCACCCAATTCAACTATTGTGCATACTACTTCATCTTTTAGACCACAACCACAACAATCGGGTTTTCAGTATTCGACCATCCCATTTGGGCAAACTTCGGGAATTCAAGGAGATGGATATGAGGAAGGATACGAAGAATTTGAGGGTTATGATGAGGATGGATATTTTTACGAGGGTTATGGTGATCAAGGAGAGTTTGGGTTTGTGCAAAGTCAATCTCAAGGGATGACAAGTGCTGGTGGAATGTCGCAACAACAACTCATACCGCAACATATTCGGCCAAGACCACAAGGGCCACCAATGCAACGCCCTATTGCATTACAACAAGTTCGACCACAACATGTACAACCAAATGTTCAACAATTCCAAAGGCCAATTCAACGCCCAATTGCACCACAAGGGCCTATACCAAGACCAATGGGTCCTATTCGCCCAAGGGGTAGGTTTGGTGTACCAAGGAGACACCTTAGAGAAAATGTGAGAGGCATCGAAGCACATTTTCGGCCGGTAATCACGCAAAACCCTTCACCGGTAGTTATTCCTCACAATGATCAAGGGAGAACATTTGAAGTGAGGACCAACTCTTTGCAAAGTTTACCAAAATACAAAGGGTTGGCAACGGAGGAGCCTTACTTTCATCTAGAGGCTTATGACTCGATTTGCAACACTCTTGGGAGTCAAGGGTTTTCGGCCGACGATATCAAATTGGTTTTGTTTCAATTTTCTTTGGAAGAGAAGGCTAAAAAATGGTTTTACACGTTACCTTCGGCATCTATATATACATGGGGGGAGATGCAACAAACCTTCTTGGATGAGTTTTACACCGCCCAAAAGACCAACGATGCAAGGAAGGGATTGAGAAGCTTTCAACAACAACATGGTGAGATGTTTCATGAGGCGTTTGAGCGTTTCAACATGATGATTAAAAACTGCCCTCATCATGGAATTGAGTTATGGGAGTTGATGAATGCCTTTCATGAGGGGTTGAATGCCGAAGACGCACGTGATTTGATGTCTATCACCGGTGGAACTTTTGGAACAAATTATGAGAATGAAGATTGGGAGTTCTTGGAAAGCATGGCAACTACATCAAAGAGGAAACCTCAAGCCTCAAGAAGAGCCCGACCGACCACTAACCGACCGCAAGTGCACGCCATAGATGATGGTAATGTTCAAACCACTAACCAAATTTATGATGTTTGTGCTTTGTGTAATGAGATAGGTCATGCGGCTGAAAATTGCCAAGGGATGTTGGAAGGGCAATACGAGGAGGTCCATGCGGTTCAAGGTCAAGGTCAAGGAGGAGGTGGTAGGAACTATAACAACATGAATTCTAATACCTACCACCCCGGATTGAGGAATCACCCGAATTTTAGATATGGGAACCCGTCAAATCAAGCAAACCCAAATTTTCAAGGTAGCCAAGGTAATTTTGGTTCACGCCAATCTTACAATAACCAAGGTGGGTATCGAAGCGGAAATAACCAAGGTTATCAAAAGCAATACCAAATGGGTCAAGAACAAGGGGGTTCTTCAGGTGGAAACGAGGTGATGGAGATGCTAAAGAGCATGCAAATGGAGATGCAAAAACGGAACCAACTTGATGAAGTGCGAATGCAAAAAGATGAGGTTCGTGACAAAAGCATCCAATCACTAACAACCCAAATGGGTCAATTGGCAACCGATGTGGCAGAATTGAAGAAAAACAAGGGTCAACTTCCTAGTGACACCAAGGTAAATCCATCACACGGTTCGTCAAGAGGTAATGTAAATGTTCATCAGGTTAGTGTTTTGAGAAGTGGAAAAGAGTTTAAAGCTAATTTGTCACCCGAATTAGTTGAGGGGGTGGTTGAGGACATCACGGGTAATGATAGTGATGATGATGTTTCACCGGTTAAACCAAAAGAAACAATTGTTAAAAAACCGGGTTTGGGTGAAAATGAAAAGAATGAAAAAGTTGAGGGTGAACCGAATCAAGTCCCGTTTCCATCGGCCCTACTTGACCCGGGAAAGAAAAATTTTATTGTGTCGAGAGGTCCTCAAAAAGAGGAGATGTGGGATATGTTCAAACAAGTAAAAATAAATCTCCCACTCCTTGATGCAATAAAACAAGTCCCCGCTTATGCAAAATTCTTAAAAGAATTATGTACACAAAAAAGGCAAAACAAGAAGAAAGTGCCTAAGCGGGTGGATTTAACCGGGCAAGTGAGTGCGGTGTTGAATGGGGAGCTTCCTCCTAAGCTCCAAGATCCGGGCACGCCATTGATTAATGTACAAGTTGGTAATTTTCAAATGGCTAAGGCGTTGCTAGATCTCGGAGCCGGAGTTAGCATTTTACCGGGGGGCTTATATGACCAATATGACTTTGGTCCATTAGCAAGGGTGGAGACAACGGTTGTTTTGGCCGATTTGTCTCATAAGTTGCCTCGGGGTATGGTTCAAAACGTAATTGTAAAAATTGATGAGTTTTATTACCCGGTGGACTTCTTAGTTTTGGATTACTCATCGGCTGACCCTAAACAACAACAAAATATAATTTTGGGTCGGCCATTTTTAAGCACCGCACATGCTATTATTGATTGTAGATTTGGTACAGTTGATATGGCTTTTGGAAATAGAAAAATGCGTTTGAATGTTTTTACTAACAATTCTAATGCTAACGGTGTTGATGAGTGTTTCATGGCAGACATAGTAGATGGATGCAAACCGCATGAGTATGAGGAGGATGGTTTGGATATTTGCCTGTGTGACTTTTCTGAACAGGTACATGCTTATGCGCTACGGGTTGAAGAGGAAGCACAAGATGCTATGGCAATGAAAGAAGGTAGACCACCATGGACCCACCAATTCGAGGGTCTACCGGTGGAGATCGATTCGGGTACAAAACCATCATTGGAGGAACCACCAAAGTTGGAGCTCAAGGACTTGCCTAGCCATTTGAAGTATGTATTCTTAGGGGATAATGACACTTTACCGGTCATTATTGCCTCTAATTTGGAGTTGGCTCAAGAGCAGGCATTGATTGAGGTTTTAAAAGAGAACAAGGGTGCTATTGGATGGACGATTGCCGATCTCAGAGGAATTAGTCCATCCATCGTCATGCATAAAATCATCACGACCGAAGACGCCAAACCGACACGAGAAGCTCAAAGGCGGTTGAACCCGAACCTACGGGAGGTAGTGAAAAAGGAGGTAATTAAATGGTTGGATGCGGGAATCATCTATCCGATTTCGGATAGTGCTTGGGTGAGTCCCACTCAAGTTGTGCCTAAGAAGGCCGGCATTCAAGTAGTCAAGGATGAAAGTGGTGAACAAATTGCCACCCGACCGGTTACCGGGTGGCGTGTGTGTATTGACTACCGAAAATTGAATGCCTCCACTTCTAAGGACCACTTCCCGCTACCTTTCATTGACCAAATTATTGAAAAATTATCGGGTCAAAAATATTACTGCTTCTTAGATGGGTACTCGGGTTACAATCAAATAGCAATACACCCGGATGACCAACACAAGACCACCTTCACTTGTCCATATGGCACCTTTGCCTTTCGGCGAATGCCATTTGGCTTGTGCAATGCTCCGGCAACTTTCCAACGATGTATGATGAGTATCTTCTCGGACATGGTTGGAGAGTCGCTCGAAGTATTTATGGATGACTTCTCCATTTTTGGCACTACTTTTGATGCTTGTCTCAACGAATTACAAAAGGTTTTAAAAAGGTGCGTTGAGAAAAATCTAGTGCTAAGTTGGGAGAAAAGTCATTTTATGGTGCAAGAGGGCATTGTGTTGGGTCATGTAATTTCTGAAAGAGGGATGGAGGTGGATAAGGCAAAAATACGGGTAATAGCATCTTTGCCACCTCCTAAAAATGTTAAGGGTGTAAGGTCATTCTTGGGACATGCAGGTTTCTATAGACGTTTCATAAAGGGTTTTAGTGTTATCACCAAACCCTTATGCAACTTGTTATTAAAAGATGTCCCATTTGATTTTACTAATGAGTGTATGCAAGCTTTCACTGTTTTGAAGGAACATTTGGTCAAAGCTCCTATCTTGCAACCACCGGATTGGTCAAAGCCGTTCGAGATCATGTGTGATGCAAGCGACACTACTATTGGTGCAGTTTTGGGTCAACGGGTTGATAGAAAGCCGGTGGTGATTTACTATGCAAGCAAAACTTTATCCGAAGCGCAACTCAATTACACCACAACCGAAAAGGAGTTACTAGCGGTGGTGTATGCTTTGGATAAGTTTCGTGCTTATATTTGGGGGAGCAAGGTGGTGGTTTACTCGGATCATAGTGCGGTCCGATACTTGATGGAGAAGAAAGACGCGAAGCCTCGGTTGATTCGGTGGGTATTATTGTTACAAGAATTTGATCTAGAAATCCGAGACAAAAAGGGAAGTGAGAACGTAGTGGCGGATCACTTATCTCGGATTCCGGTGGAAGGGATCGATGATGTAAGCGAAATCAATGAAAGTTTTCCCGACGAGCAATTACTAGCCGTTTCCACCTTTGTTGCACCGTGGTATGCTCACTATGTCAACTACTTAGCCACGGGTGCCATCCCAAGTCATTGGACCAAGAAGCGTCGACAACAATTTATGGTCCAAGTGAAGCAATACATTTGGGATGAACCGGATCTTTTCAAGATTGGACCGGATCAAGTTATAAGAAGGTGTGTGCCCGAGACAGAAGTATTGGAAATTTTGACCCATGCTCATTCGTCCGCATGCGGGGGTCATTTTAGCGGGCATAAAACAGGCTATCGGGTACTTTCTTGTGGGTTTTATTGGCCCACTATTTTTAAGGATGCAATTGAGTTCGCCAGAAATTGCATTAATTGTCAAAAGATGGGTAGCATATCGAAAAGGGATGAGATGCCACTACAACCAATCTTGGTTGTAGAGATATTTGATGTATGGGGTATAGATTTTATGGGTCCATTCCCGAATTCGAATGGTTTTCTTTACATTCTTGTGGCGGTGGATTATGTCTCGAAGTGGATTGAGGCTATTGCAACACGAACGAATGATCACTCGGTTGTTTGTAAATTTGTTCAATCCAACATCTTCTCTCGTTTTGGAATCCCGCGGGTTATTATAAGTGATGGTGGTTCACATTTCAAGAACTTCAACTTCGGAAAATTATTGAAAAGGTATAGCGTGAATCACCGGATTGCCACACCTTACCATCCGCAAACGAGTGGACAAGTTGAAGTGTCCAACCGTCAAATCAAAGAAATTCTCATGAAGACGGTAAGAACGGATAGGAAGGATTGGTCAAGTAAGTTAGATGATGCGTTGTGGGCATACCGAACGGCCTACAAGACTCCAATTGGCACAACACCTTACCGGATGGTGTATGGTAAGGGTTGTCATTTGCCAATGGAGTTAGCGCATCGGGCACATTGGGCAATTAAGACGGTTAATGCGGATTATGACGAGGCGGGGAAGTTGAGAAAGTTACAATTAAGCGAGATAGAAGAAATCCGAGACGAGGCATACGAATGTGCATCGGCTTATAAAGATAAACTCAAGAAGGTGCATGATGCGAAGTTGCGGAAGAAAACGTTTGAAGTTGGGCAAAAAGTTTGGTTGTATAACTCAAGGCTCAAGATGTTCGCGGGCAAGCTCAAGAGTAAATGGATGGGTCCGTACGTCATTCGGAGAGTTGGTAGATTTGGTGACGTAGACATCCAAGACGAGCAAACATTGAAGCAACAAACGGTGAACGGTCACCGGTTAAAGCCGTATTTGGATGGGAATGACATCAACACTTTGGAGCTTAACAAAGCGGGCTACATCTTACGCCCGGTCGATGAGGAACAACCATGAGAGGCCCAGGTTTGGTAGTGTAAATAGTAGTGTTTCATTTTGTTTTGTATAGTTGCATAATTACCGTATTTCTTCGAAACCCGTGTTTGAAACAAGTGTGGGGATATTCGGGTCACGAATTACTCTAACATTGTGTTGAGGACAACACGGGATTTTTGAGGGGGTAGGGTGATTTTTACACGTTTTTGAAAAATCTTAAAAACCATAAAAAAAATCGAAAAAATTGAAAAACATAAAAAAATTTATACCTTAAAACAGCATTTTGCACTAGTCAGGATCGCCCAGTATCCACCGTAATTTACGGTTTTACCGTAATTTACGGTGGCAAGGAAACATGTTGGGTTTTACGGTATAGATCTCCTGATTTACGGTGATATTAGACTTTCAGCATGTACCGTAGTTTACGGTTTCACCGTAAATTACGGTGAGTGATGAAATGTTCTGAGTCTTTACGGTAAATCTTTACTGATTTACGGTGGGGGCTTATGTGCAGATCATACCGTAAATTACGGTATGACCGTAATTTACGGTGCGCAGGATATGTCAACATGCTGGTCTGGTTTTGTATATAAAAAAAAAAAAAAAATTTATAATAAAACAAATAATAACGTGACTTCACCCCATCCACCCATTCTCTTTCACTTTACAATCATCCATCTTCTTCTCAAGACCCACCACAACCTCCATAGTTCTTCTACCTTCACTCCTTCCTAATTCCTTCAATTTCTGTCCAAATCAAAGGAAATTTTGGTCTAACTTGACTAATTTTTCACAAGCTTTTCGATTGTGAGGAGAGATTTCAGAGAAAACGCACCTTTAGGGCCCGAATTTGAAACCCTAGGTCGAGATTATTTGGGGGTTTTGGAGTTTTCGGTTTCACAAGCACTCTTGCATCTTGAAACAAAGGTATGAAAGCTTATTGTGTATATCTTGATGCTACATTGTGAAAAGTAAGGTATTTAAGTTATTTGCCCATACCCACTTGCTTGTTTTTATATATGATTATGAAATGGGTTGTTTGAACATGGTTATGGTTGTAAATGTGGGGTTTGTGGTTAAAGTAGTGAACTTTTGGGGATCTCTACATTGTAGAGACACCATGCCCAATTTTTGAAAAATTCTTGATATATTTTTGGTTCACTAGCATTTACAACCATGATAACAAGCAAGTGTGGGGATGTTTTGAAAAGAGGGTTTAATTTTGTTTCTTTGGTTGTGTTGTTTGCTCTAATGTGTGTAGGAATGGCACGAACTAAGGAAAAGACGGGAGCGGGTTCATCTTCGTCTTCAAAAGGAAAGGGTAAACAACCGGAACAACAACCAAAGAAGAGACAATATCTGGGTAGAGTGGACGAAAGTGAAGGTGAAAGCGAAGAAGAGATGGAATTGGATCCGGTGGAGAAACCGAAATGGAACTCGGGTTATTTGGATGAACAACCAGAGGCATGGCAGCCAACGTTGTATAATGATTGCATGAACAAGTTGAAGAATAAGGCAGCGGCCTTTATTTGTGAAAGGGATGTTCGAGAAGCGGAGTTTGGGCAGTTTGGGGTATTTGATAAGTTCCGGGCTCTAGGTTGGGAGTCGGCGCTTACGTGTTTTGACAAAGATAAAAACAATTTGTTTATCACTGAAATCCAAGAGTGGATGGCAACGCTTAAGGTTAATCGATATGACAGGCCATCGAATATGAAGCTGACGGGTGTTGTGAATGGAGTGCCGGTAGAAATGTCCTTTGATACCTTGAAGAAACTCGGAAAGTATGACAGTTTGCCAGCTCGCGATTATATGATACCGACTTTGGATGATCTTCTTGTGAAGCCGGAGAAACATCAGCGATGGAATGACATGTTAGCAGCATTGTTCTTGCCCGGTAGATACAGTGGTATCCTATACCGGAAGAATTTGAAAATTGAAGCTAAATTGATGCATACAATCTGTCTTCTTAATGTTATTCCAATGAGGGGAGATAAAGATCAGGTGAGGTTTCCTGAAGTGCCTGTTCTTTATTCGTTGATGCACGGGGGTCCGCGTTTTCCTATACGTTATCTTATTATGAACCACTTATGGATCTGTCGGAACAAGTATGGAAGAGACATTGTCCCGTACTGTCGAATGATTACGGGGTTGATGAAGCAACAGAAGGCGATTACATCCGAAGATCGAGGATCAACCAAAAGGCACCAGCCTTTTACATTGGATAAGTTGGGGAATGTGTGGACGTATACTCAGTCGGAGCGGTATCACAAGTTGAAATCGGAAGGGCAACGGTGGAGGGCACTAAAGTTGGGTGCGCGAGATTTGTTACCGGGAGAGCCGGATGAGCCAGAGAGCGATGAAGAGGTAGTTCCGAGCGGAGATGAAGACTATGCGGACGCGCCGCATGGGGTTGAAAATGTGGGTCAAGGTGGTTTTGTTGGTGGTCATGGTGGGGTGTTTTATGATTATACGCAGCAACCGTATGTTCCGGGTTGGGCCTATGAAGGCACCATGCAAGAGGTGATTGCTAATCAACGTCCTCCGGCGTCCGTGTTTGATACGTGGTCGGGGTCGGAGAGGACATTGTTTGATCAAAACACAAGAAATAGTGCGAGTATCGAGCGGGCCTTGAAACATAGCTTGGATCGTCATGAATTATGGAATCGCACACATGCGTATTCCCGGGAAGTGGAGATAAATAATAATTATTTTGATGATCAAGAAAGGCGGTTGCATGCGGATTATCATGCCGGGCGGCCGGTGGTTGTAGATCCACAACATGTGGATTATGCTTCATTACCGCCTTATGATGGTAGCATCTCATATCCGACTCCACCGGTCCACCACTCGCAATGGATTGACCCGAGGCAGCGAGAGGGAGCACAACAACAAGAAGGAGGAAGTAGTAGTGGTTCGTTCGCATTCGGTGAATGGAATGACGTGATGTCTTCAGTTTTTGGACCTCCGGGACCGCGCTACTATTAGTAAGGTTGTGTTTCTCCTTTTGTATATTTTTGTGCATATTTGATTGTTTGTTTGTTTAAGGATTGGGAGGTTGGGTGGTGTTTTGATATGTTGTGTTTGGGTTGGTGTTTGAGTGGTGGTGTCTATGTTAAAAAGATGAAAAAAAAAAAACATAAAAAAAATTATAAAATGAAAAGTACAAAAAGAAATTTGGGGTTTGAGTGAAGAAGCGTTTTTGTTGATGTGGAAAAGGTTTTTAGTGATCAAAACCATACATTGGGGTCAATGTATCCCAAGTGTGGGGATGGGGGGAATTTTTGGGGGGAATTTTTTGAAGATTTTGAAAAATTTTGAGCCAAGTGAAACGTTGTGAAAATTTGAACACCCTGGATTAACCTCAAATTGGTGCACCGGCAACCCTTGATACCTTTTTCATTCTTGGTGAGAGTTGTAGCCACACTTGTATATAAATAATGCTTATCTTTGATGAGAGTGGCTACGGGTGGGGGTGCGTTAGAACTTGTGCTTGAATGCGATTTGAGTCCTTAGTTAGATATAAATGCAAAAAGGATAAGGGCATTTAGGTAGCATCGTCGTTGGTGTGAGTGAGTGTGGGATTTGGGGGGTTGGACCTCATAAGTTATATATATGAGCATGGTAGTGAGAGGGGCGGGGGTTTGGACATTTAGTTGCCCATTTTGTGCTTTAAAAGCCTATCATTTGTTACCCTTAGCTACTTTCTTAAAAATTTACCCAAATTTGACCCGGTCTTATAGTGTTGGTGATAGTATTAGTAGTTTGAAGTAGATATGTTTAATGTGTTATTGTATTTTTTGTTTGCTTGAAAAAAAAAAAAATCAGAAAAAATTAGAAAAGAAATGAAAAAGAAAAGAAAAAAAAAAAGAGAAAAAGCAATGAAAAATGAAAAAAAGAAGTGATGTTAGTTATCTTGTGTATAGTAGTTCAGTTTGTTAGTTGTTTGTTTGTTTATTTGTGTAATAAAAGACCGGGTCAAGTTTTCGCTACTTCATATATATTCCATTTCCTACCCATACGCCTAGCCACGTTACAACCTTGAAAGTCCCTTTGATTTGCATTTATGTTTGACCCATTTTAGGAGAATGATCGATTTAAGTACAAGCTTATGATTGTGCAACCACCCGTTTGCCTAGTGTGTGTCTAGCATTATCTTTGCTAGTTTTCACTTGTAGCCGAGAGGAGAGATTTAGAGAGGGGTGCATTGGTTGGGTGTTAAAAAGGGGTTAGTAAAAAGATTGCTTGTTTTTGCTTGGTTTAATTTGATCACTTGTTTTGAAACTGATTTGAGGAGTTGCTTGGGACAAGCAACGGTTAAGTGTGGGGATGTGACGGGTGGTCCTTTGGACAACCCTTAAGCATGTTAAAAGACGAAATAATCCTTCACTTAATCGTGTAATTATCTTGAATTAGATAACTACGGTGCTTATGTTTCAGGTGCGGTTTAGGAGCTAAAAGACGGATTAAACGCAGTTTTGGAGGCTTTGGTGATGATCGGGTCAAGCATGGAACAAGAGATGAAACAAAGAAGAAAAGTCAGGTCATTACCGTAAATTACGGTCTTACCGTAATTTACGGTAGACCTGAAATGCAGCTGGAACCCACCGTAAATCAGACAAGATACACCGTAAACATATGAAGTCCACCGTAAATTACGGTGGAGCCGTAATTTACGGTGGAGGCCGCGATAAAACTTGTAACTGCCACATTTAAGTTAGTTTTTGGGTGTCTTTTCATTATCACTCATGATTGTCGGTTTTGGGAACTCACTAGGGGCGAATTTTGGTGTCTTGCTTGGTTTTGGACAATCTCTAACATTCGGTTTGTGTCTTTGATCCGTATGAACAATCCTATCTTTGTTATGATGTTGATTCGAGCCATGTGTGGCTAAACACTTTATGATTGTCCTAGATTGAAGGTTTGTTTGAAACATTTTGTATTTGATTTCCTAATTTCTAGAATAGCAATCCGTATCTTTATGATTGGTTTGTTATGGTGTGTGATTGTTTGTTAGTAACTTGTTAATTCTTATGATTTTCTAGTTTGAAACCATACGTTCTTGGTGCCGTTGGCAATCGAGATATCATGGGTAGAATTAGGATTGGGTAAGGGTTGATTGATCATCGGGTAACAACCTCACGTTCTAGGAATCTGAGTACTTAGTTCCCTTTCATCACTGCAAGTAATCACACATGAGCTATGTCTATGTAGTTCTTTCTAGTGGAATGATAATATGAATGTTGATACAAACCGGAAATCTAAGATGGTCATTTGTCTCTAATTTGCTTACAACCGAATTTTTCTCTTGCAATTTACTTTGTTTAATTTAGTCTAAAACCAATTCACTCACAAAAACTCTTGAATTTTACTTTTAGTGCAATTAGTTTAATTTTAGTCAAGTTAGATAAACTTTCAAATAACACATATTCCACAAACTCCCTGTGTTCGATACTCACTTGCCACTATCTATATAGTTGTTTTTGGGATTAAATTTGCGTGACCACGACAATCACGTCACCCGTTAACCCCATTTCAAAGCTCTAAAATGAAGTTAAAGTATAGGGAACTTAAAATGTGCTCAAAAATATCTCGGATGTCGGTTCGTTTAGCCGTACGGTCGCGATGTTCGGTTAATTACGACGGAATGCGCATAAGCGCGAAAAACGATCCAAATGACGCGACGAATGGATTTTTCTTATGCCGAACACTAAAATAAAATATTTTAGTGCTTACATAAATTTTTGGATGTCCGGATATATTCAGAACGTAAGTTATGCGCGAAAATGCAAACTTATGCACTTTTTGACACTTTTAGTCCCTGAATGACCCAAAAGTTTATTTTAGCACACCGAACCCCTCAAAGCCTATTTCTAAGCTATGTAATGGATATTTAAAGTGTGTTTAACTTATGTTCATGTTCCGGAATGTCCGTTACAGTTCAAATTGGCATACTTTCGCAGTTTGTCAAGTTTAGTCCCTGTAAGCGAATTAACTTGTTTTTGCCATACCAAAGCCTTCAAAACTTATTTCTAAGTTATGTAAAGGTTATTTAAAGTATGTTAAGCCTATTTCACTATTCCGGAGTGTTTGTTGCATTAAACTGGTTATATTTACGCATCGGTGCGCGTATAACCTTCCAGAAAGCGATTTAGAGTTTGGAATTGAACGAGAAATGATATGTGCAAATGATACACATATTTTTACAAATCCCAAGTATGAAATATAATATTTCATTGGTTTGGTATTTGTTTGATGGCCGTGGAGGCACATGTGTTACACAGGCTTTCTTGGCTTACATCACCGGCGTATAGATTCGGGTCCATATGCTGAGTAGGTCTGATTGGAATCACTCAAATCAGATGTTTGCATACTTGTACTAAAAAACTAGTTTCGAAATAAATTTGAAAGCTTTTCAGATCTAAATTGATTCAATTCTTCACACAAGAACAGAACAAAACAGAGCTGTGAGCTAATAACCAACATACATATCAAGAATATTAACAATTAAACATGAAATTGATTCAATTGAGCAGATCTATAGACAACAATTGTTTTTTAAATATATATTTGAGTAAACTGCCATTTTGGTCCCTGAGTTTTGGCCAGTTTTGCCACTTTAGTCCAAATCTCAAAGTTTTTGTATCTGGGTCCCTGTGGTTTCATTTTTGTTGCCATTTTGGTCCAAAAGTGAAATCAGTTCACATTTGTTTTATAAAATCCTACTATTTTGTCTTTTTTCTCAGGGGCAAAATAGTCATTTAAGCATTAATATATTATATTAAAAAAATAACAAAACCTGAAGAACATCAAATATCTAAAATCATCACAAAAATCCAAAGCATGATCCAACAAATTTCATCCACTAATCTGAAAACACAGAGCAAATTAAAAAGCCCCTAAACAAACATTATCCAACATTCACATAAACCAAACAAACAAATGTAATATTTAATATGAATTCAGATAAACTACAACAAAACGTCGGATAATTGTAAGAATATTCCGATGAAGATAAAGGATGATACCTGTACCCTCAACCTCTACTCTCTCTAAACACCAATCTGTCTCCCTCTCTCTCTTCTCTCTCTCCTCTCTCTCGAACACCACTGCCACCGAACTCCACCACCGCCACCTCCCCGCCCTTCTAACCACCGCCACCACCACCTCCCATCTCAAACTCTGCACTCTCTTTCTCTCTCTCTCTCTCTCTAAATACCCATCTGTCCCTCTCTCTTGTCTCTCTCTTTTCTCTCTATCACAGATGTTGCCAGCACCACCGCCGTCGTCTCTGCTGTAAAGGCTTCGGCGATTTGCAGAGGCCCAAAAGGTGGTGGAGGCGGTGGTGTTGAAGAGGCCCAAAAAAACCCCACCAAAATTCCGGCGATTTGCAGCGAGTTTGATGGAGGAGACGATTTAGTTCCATGGAATGAAGGTGGAGTGGGGTGGAGATTGGTTCTAGGTGGTGGTTATTGGTGAACGAAGAGGTGGGGTTGGAGAAGAGGTGGAGGCTGTCTTTCTGGTGGGGCTGTGGCGGGTGGAGGAGTGGTGGCGGCTGAAGATCCGGTTAGGAGGGTTTGGGTTTGGGAGGGTTTGGGTTTGAAGAAGATGATGTTTTGGGGAGATGATAAGGGATTGTTTAATTTAATTAATAATTTGTTATAATAATTTATAAAATGACTATTTTGCCCCTGAGGAAAAGGCCAACAAATCAGGTTTTTTTTTGAGAAATCTGACATGATTTCACTTTTGGACTAAAATGGCAACAAAAATGAAATCACGTGGACCCAGATACAGAAACTAGAGATTTGAACTAAAGTGGCAAAACTGGCCAAACCTTAAGGATCAAAATGGTAGTTTACTCTATATATTTTTAAATGTTTTGGTATTTAGTTATTTACATATTAGTCCCTACAAAGGTGAAATGACAAATATGCCCTCACATGCAAGTCATATGACCATATTTAACAGAAAAAATTAACTGGGTTAGGCCTAATGGACAAAACATGTATGATTTGAAAACATAAATTACAAAACTCATCAATTTTAAACATAAAGGACAACGCCTGTGTAAAGATAAATGACAATCATTAAAATTCACTCCAAATAAATATATATTAGAAAATCAATGTATTCATCTACCAAAAAAGGAATTATACCCATATAATAGCAATTTAAAGTTCAATCATTTTCGATCTTGACAACGACATCACCAACTCTACAACGTCACATATTATTAAAAAAAAAATTGATAATGATTAACATATTTATTATACAGATTTATAAACGTACAAAGAATCTTTTATCTAAATAAAAATATACAATAAAAAAATTAAAAGGCCTTAGTATTGGATGATATACAAAATTTTATAAAAGTTCATTTGACTTTTCTTTTTGAGAGGTCAAAAGTTCTCCTTGTGAAAGTCAAATTTGGTGCTAGTCTTGTGCGAAAAGTCTGAAGCAAGTTGTTTCAACTCTTTGACTGGTGCTGGTGCTCCACAATAGAATACCCCTGTAGTTTTAATAACATTCTAATGTCAGAAAAATAACTATTTAAAATGAACATAATTTTATGAAGATTAGTATAGAAAGTTCATTTTTATCGAGTTTTTGACACGTTTGGGTTAAAAATCATAACACGGCCCTTTACAAGTAAACGGGTCGATATATGAAATAACAATAATAAAAGAAAACTCACCAATACGTTGACCGGCGTGAGTAAGAGCGATACGCTTATAAACACTTCTCCAGTTGGGCTTTGCAAAATGCGACTTGACCCGAGTACCCGAAACAACGTCAACACCATTTTTGGCATGATTTAGCGACTGAAGCATGGTGATCAAAGCTGACCGAGCATCACCTTCTTCATAAACACTTGTGCAGTAATTATGCATCTCGATCACGCCGTTATGATCTGTTTCCGCGACCTCATTCATGACCCCTTTGAACCAGTCAAACGACCCTTGTTCTCTAGTAACCCAATAGAAGTAAGCCCGAGTTGTGTTGAAGTTGTTTGAGGTGTTCTTTTTTGACAGCGGTGATGCTGGCGGCATTGCGCTGTTGCCACCGCTTTCCAAGGCCTCGTCTGCCTCCTGTTTCGCTTTCATGTTATTCACGATGTCTTTAACGATGCTGATCATTGGGGTGGCACCAATGCCTAAGCCCACTAGCAACACGACGTCGTATTTCTTGTAGTCTTGTGCTGGTGCACCATATGGCCCGTCGATTAGAACCTTAGGGAAACTGTGGATAAATTCGATAAAAGAAGATTAGAAAGCGGGTCAGGTTTATTTTTTCATTTTAAGAACAAGAAGTTGTTAAACGAAAAAGGGGTAGCGTACGGGTTGTCTCCTTGGTAATCGGCTCTTAGCAGCCCGCTTTTGCCATTAGCAGGTGGTTGACATACCTGCACACGACAAACATAAGGTTAGCCGAAAAGAAAACTGGTAAAAACGAGTTATTTTATCGCTAACAGGCCACACACGTAAATCAAATAAATTAGCAAAAAAGGAAACAGGTTAACAGAGAGAAAGTCATCCATGGTATTTTTTTTTTTAAAACATACAAATAACAAAATCATTTTATCCCTAAAATTAAATTATTACCAAATTATACAACATTTTTAACAATATTTGACATATTTTTGACCCGTAAAAAAGTTACCCATTTTGACCCGTAACCCAATTTTCCCAAACTGTCCATTTTCCCAACATGGTTAATTCTATTACTCTCTGGGCCGGTCTTGATCCTTTACGGTCACGAATGAAAACATCTTAAAAGTTTCAAACTAAGAAACTGTACCTGAGAGAAGACGGTTTTTAGTTGTCGGGTCCAGTCGCCGAGTGTTCTGATGTGCACACTTAGGTAGTCATCTCCGGGTGCAGAAGTTATTGAAAACGGATGCCTGAACCATAGTTAAGTTAGTTTATACAACAATTTTGATACAAAAACTAGTGTTTATAACAGTTTATATGCACGAGACACACCATTCAAAAGGAGAAACCGCCTTGCAGTTCACGAACATGTATTGCCCGCTTTTGTATTTGAATCCTTGAGGCTTTGACATGTGAAGCGCCAACACGTTTCCTGGGTAAACAGCCACCTTCAAAACACAAATCGTGTCAGTAAAACGTAACACCAATACACTAATAACAAAGATGTCCATTTCGACGCGTTTGTCCACAAACGTGTCGATTTAGATTATGTTTTCTCTTGAGAGTCAAACGAGTCCATAAAATTTCCAAAATCATTTTACTTAAAAATTTAGAATACTTTTGGTTAACCCAACTTGACCCATACCAAAACATTACCCGTTTTGACCCGTACCCAAACCTCTGGTACACTCTTGTTTTTATTACCTTCAACATCTGGACGGGCTTGACAGTAGATCTTAACGCCCTGAGTAATCTCTCGCCTGCGTAAAGCAAAATTGGAATCGCGATGTACATCCAAGTCTGTCATTACAAATGAAAACATGATGTTAGCCCGATAACCGCCAAAAGATTCACACAACATATCTTTTAAAGTTTGTACTCACCGTCTTCTTGTACCATTCTTTCGTGAGGTAAATTTTGATCCCGTGAACTATAAGCATCGCGTAAACAATAATAAACAGGTGATGGGAGTACCAAAAGGCGTTAAAGCCTGTAAGCTTGTTTAGCGGCTTTGGTAGGTTGAGTCTACCACGTCTTAGCCACGGGGTCGCTAAAGTAAACGCTATCGCCATCAAAACCACCATTGTGATCCCGGTATACCCTACGGGCTCCTTCACAAAATGCCAATAGCTATCGGGTTGTTCTCCAAAATATTGAACCATGGGCTCGTATTCCTCTTCGGTAGCTCTTAACAGTCGCGGGAAATCACATGTTAAATGTGCAATTCCATGGAGCGTGACTCCAACCACGATCCCAACCGCAATCACCTAATATGCACAAAAAAGTTTAGTGCAAAATGTTTGAAAGTTAACAGGGTACAGAAAAACAAACGTTAAGGACCGCGATACTCACTTTGTGGAAATTGAGATTATCATCGAAAGGAACCACGACACCGAGCTTGGTCTTGTTTCTAAGCCATGTGATGGTGTTTCGACACACGGGTAATAAGATTAGAGCCATGTTTAACTTGAGAATCTCGGCTCCACCTTTAGCCACACAAACACAATGGCCCATTACATCAAATGCGGCCCGATTCTTGTACTGAATATATTTCCAAGTAAACAAACCCCCCATCGCCCCGATCCAAAGTGCAAGCACCCAAACTCTTTGCCAGTTATCATCTAGAAAGTACTTGAATCTATCGTACCCTCGTTGTATTATGTTTCTGTCGTCGACGTTTCTAAGCTTTTGGCTCAACATCACGCTCAAGTTCTTGCTTTCGCCTCTCACAGTTTGTGTCGGGGATTGCAATAACAATGCCTCCAAGTTTTCGATCTGGATATTAGAAGAAATTTTGGGTTAACAGAAAAGCACTTGTAGATATGCGCTTCTTGTAGTTTTTTACTTAAAATTGGTTATGTATTGAACGTGACAGTAAAGAACTGTGTCAAATGTTGTTGAAACAAAATATGTAAGATTCTATACCATGATGTAACCGAGATTGTCCGGGTCCAATTCTTCCATGATCAATGCCGCGTATTCATCTGCTTGTTTTTGAATGTTCGATAACTTGTTAGCCGAAGCACTCAAGCTTATAATCTGAACAACATAAATAATTAGCGTGTCAGATATGACTCGAAACCCATCATTAACATAGTGATCTAAAAACACTTTCATTTAATGCTACATGCAACTACTTTACAAGTAATTAAAACCAAACTAACTCACAAACTCAATCCACCAGTTCAACTGGTCTGGTTGGCCCGCGGTCCAATAGCTTGCAGACGAACCACTTGCACCTATGGTTCTAGGTTTAACCAGTTGGACCGAGGGCCGACCAGATAAACACAAGCAAACGAGTTAGATACTAATTATAGCATACCTCTCGAACTTCTTCTTCACTAATCCGACCATCAGCGTCCTTATCAACCCTGAATTAATATTCTTGAATCAGTCTTCTCATACCAACAATTCAAATTTAATGAAACACTTAATGAATCAGTCAAATCGTCATAAATGAACATAATCAAATCTTACATGTCAAAGAAAGTTTGAAGCCTTGAATCAAAACTTTGATCAGCAATTTGGTCCCAAAACTCCTTCAACTGAGCCTTGTTAATCATGTCACCAGTGTAATTCCGCCTCCGGCTAAGTGCATCAAACAATTCTCCCGCAAAGTCCTTCGAATCCTTGTTCATCCCTGCAACAATTTTACAAAAACAATAAGAACAATATTATGGTATAAGTTGTGTTGAAAACCAAGTTGTATTCAAAATAAAGTATTTTTCTAGTATCATAAGCCACTACGTACCATACCGGTACCGTGACGTTCCGACCGAACAATATCGGTACCAGTTCCAGTATTATCATCAAACCGTTATTGGTATTCATTTTTATGGTTTTTTTTTCTATTGATACAAACATGTGTGAATATCACAACTCTATTTTTTGGATTTTTCCTTAAGTTTGCTACAACGAGTGACATACTATAACAAACCGAACTGATACCCACTCGTTAAAAACTAAAACAAATAGAATACCGAATCAATATCGACCGAATCATAAACTTACCTATACATTCTCCGAAAAGTGATCGGGGAAGCAAACCGGTGGTGCCAGCGGTCAGGTCATCAAACCTCTTCTCTAACGCGGCCCACGCAGCCGCGCCATCAGTTTTACTAATAAACTTCAACCCTTTAAGCGCGTGAGTCGCGGCGGACTTCGACCGGTCATAATTCCCGACCGGTGGCCGCCGCGAAAACGACGTTAACTTCCTCAGCTCCTCGGACACCTGCCGAATCCTCGACGAAGCATTTCGCACCAACGACGTCGTTAAAGACGTCCTCTTCTCCAACCCTTTGGCCAACAACGACAGTTCCGGGTCCTCGACGTTAGCGCCGCCAGCCGTCTTTACAGAATGTACGGCAACAGAATCGTCGCCGACATCTAACGTAATTTCCACGTAATCATCGTTGTTTCTGGAGCGTAGACTTCCGCTGCTGTTGCTTCCACCGTCTTCTGGGAGGTTAAACCGCGCGCTTTTTCGGGTTGTTCGTTTGTTTAACGGTCCGCTGAATGATTTCCTGTCGGCTCCGTACAGTTCTGTGTCTGGGAGGCTGACGTCATCCGTACTTGTTTTTCTCATTTTGTGGATTAATAAAAGTTTTGAATCCAACAATAATAATAATAATAATATACAAAGTTATGAGAATTATGAAGAAGAAACAAATATCCAACAGCAACTGTAAACAAACAGCTAGCAAAGTTATGAAGAAGTAATAATATTAATAATAATAATTGGTTTAGATGAAGTTTGGGTTGTGTGAGATCTGGATGAAGTTGTGTTGGATGATTGAGAGGGTTCAAGGATATGTGAAATGTTTAGATGATAATGGTGTGTGGATTTTGGGATATAAATAATAAGAGATAAAAAGTGGTGGCTTTGGAAGGTAAAGACTAAAGAGTTGTTGAAATCAGTCCATTTAGACAGCTTCTGTGTTTGGTTCCAGAAGGAAGAAGGCTCCGAGTTATTGGCAGTTTGTGTGTGGCAGAATAAGTCAACGATGTGTTTGGGTAATTTGGTTATTATTTAGAATTATGTTTTTACTTTTTTATAAAAACAACAAAAATGTTCGGTAACGGGGGAATTAATTACAATATTCTACTGGGTGAGGTTCATATAAACATCTTTTTTCGTAACAAGTATCACTAGTCATAGGAATTGACATGTAGACATCATATTTTAGATTTAAGTATGATGTTTTAGATTGTTTTGATAAGAAAAAACACTAAACATAAAAATTAAAAACACAATGTGAAGACACATATCCGTATCCGGACCTTATCCTAAGGGACGGACCGAATCACCTAAGGACGAACATTCGAAATACCTCCGTACCCCACATCGTCGAGGACGGACAACCGAACAAGTGCGTCTGGACGGATGATGCCATCTCAGTTGACTAGTATAAATACACATTCAAGTACAAAGCCAAGTACGATTTTTCTGAACCTTCGTCTCTACTTTCTCTCTCTATCAAATACTTATCCTCACGCCGGAGGGTGGTCGCAGAGGGGCCCTCCCATCTCTGCGGCGAGCCTAACGGTTTTCTCTTTTGTAGGTTCAAGTCCCTAATCTCTCCAAGATCCAAACTAGATTTACAGGCTCCGGCCTTCGCCAAATTTTGGATCTTAACAATGCAATGTATTATAGACATGAAATCTAAAAAACAACTAAAACACACTGCTGAATACTTAAAATACCCTACTTAACATTCTTGGCATGATGTTTTAATTTTTAAGACTAAAATTTATTGCATTGTGTCTTAAATTGTTATATCCGGTGTTTTTCTTGCCAAAACAACCGAAAACATCATGCCTAAGTCCAAAACATGACGCTTACATGTCAATTTTTATGTTTTGTCAGACTTGTCACGGAAAATATCATTTTTACATGAACCTAAGACTGCATGTACTAATTACTTAATTAGTATTTATTAATTAATACGTTGAAAGTAATAAGCCATGATCGATAATGAGTTACTTTAGATAAAAAAAAAACAAAGAATTGGCGATTATTTTATTAGATAGTGTACTTTAGGGTTTCTACTTAAGTTTAGTGTTAAATTTTCTCTAATTAGTTATGTATTTTTGTGTGTATTGTATTACTAGGTTTCTCGAAAAGATAACTGTAGGAATAAATAAATAATGTATTTATTTATATATGGCCATTATAATCATTTATATAATAATAGATTAAAATATATAACAACCTATTAAATAAGTAGTTGGTAATTGTTGATGGGCCTTATTACCATTATTAACTAATTATGGTTTCCTCTTGGGTGCATATATAAGGAGATAATTAGAGGGTTAAAGGGTTAGACTCTATTCACAATAACATCATTATGGAATCGCCCCCTCTCTCCATAACCGAACACCCTATTCGGTTTCTTCATCACCATTATTAGATTGCACCCTAAGGAGGAACCAGATCAAGCTGACAATCATGTCAAACACTGTTGCTGCGTCTCCATCTGGATTCTCTGCTGGCCTGTACTGATGCAATCAAAGGTATGTTTTCATGTTTTCCATTATGCCTAAAATAGAACTGATCAACATGTGGTATCAGAGCATATGTTGATAAATCAGTTTGGTTTTCGTATCCATTATTCTGGGATTGAAATCTGGAAAACAGAATTTTGAAAACCTAATAAAAATTCGAAACCCTGTTTCGAGACCTAATAAAATTCCGAAATCATTGATTCTCGAAGATTCGGAAAAAGATTAATATTATGTTCACTTGAAATCAAATGGGTTATGTTTTATGACCGAAATCTGTTTAAAAGCCTTAAAAATTCAGGTTTCGGGTTCCAGAATTATTATTTTATTTTTTAGGGTTCATCATGTGTTCTTAGGAAAATTCAAAATTCCTTTATATTTTGGAATGTAATTAGGATTATTGAATGCTTTTCCTGTTTTGATCCAATTTTATCTTTTAATTTTGTTCGAAAACTGTTTATTGATAATCAGATAAATATTTTGATAAATTAGATCATCATTAAAACAGGAAACCATATCTCAAATCCCTAAGAATTCGAATTTTCAGTTATGCTTTTACATTAACAACTGTAACAGGAGTTTCGAGATAAATTTTAACGAACCGAGACCAAGATCTCGACTCGAAATCATAAGTGTTCTCAAATCCTTACAACTCGAGACAACGATTTCGACTCGAGACCATAAGGTTTCGACTCGAGACCACTGAGGTTTCGACTAAAGGCTTCAATCTTCACAACTCGAGACCATGGTTGCGACTCGAGACCTCATTATGGATTCGAGATCTCATAAAACACAATAGTCGAGACCATGATTACAACTCGAGACACTGAGGTTGCGACTCGAGACCTTAATGAGTCGAGACCTCATAATGTTACAAGATGAGTCGAGACTGGACTCGAGATCTCACTCGAGACCTCATAACTGAGTCGAGATCTCATAACTGAGTCAAGATCTCATAACTAAGTCGAGATCTCATAACTGCATCGAGATCTCACTCGAGACCTAAGACTAACTCGAATCTCAACCTCATTACTTTAGGCTGTTTAATGTGAACTAAAAGGTGGTTTGCTATTAAATAATTGGTTTTGTAATTAGATAATTAATCAGAATCAAATAAAGTTACACAAAACCAAAATGGCTTTACTTGGGTGAGCTTCTGATGTATCACTTCTGGCCAAAGCTGATTTGATACATCTATTTATTGCTCAAGTATTATAAAAGCCATGTTGAGTATGCATTAAAAACGTGAATGTCTTAATTTCTGGCCAAAGCTGATTTAATTCATTCATGTATAACATTATTAACAAGTGCATAACTAAAGTGATTGTCTCATTTCTGGCCAAAGCTGATTTGTCACGATTACTTTGCACACATGCTTAAATGATTACACTTCTGGCCAAAGCTGATTTGTCTTCGTTTAAGTAGAATTTTAACTAAGTCTATTATTTTGATGTTAGTAATAGACATATCACAACCTCTTCACATAATGATCCTTCATTAATCTTATGATCATTTCGTCTGCCTTATTTTTAAGTACCCATAACTTTACTCACTATAATTTTCTTCTATATATATCTCATCCACTCTAATTCTTAAACCTAAAATGTTTTGCTTTATTTAAAGTTTCTATAAGAATTAGATCTTAAATTAAATCTTTGATTATCTTTAAGACATGATAATCTTACTGCTTTCTTCTGATAAAGATACTACAGAAGAAAAATTAGCGCATGATGAATAGGATAAATTGAACATCATGTCTCTTATGATAATCAAGAACTCTCTAACATAATTGTTATCACTAAAATTATTCCAGATTAAGTCTTTCCTAAGACTAATCTATTATTGTGGAATAATCACAAGAACTCATAAGATGCATGCATTCATTTAATTCTAAACTATAAAGTTAAGTGGTATATGTGAATACATTATAATGTACAATACCATGACCCATAAAATTAAGGGCTTACGCATGGAAATAAGTACAATTTTTCAGTACATTACATACTAAGATTTTCATTTGTACAATTTTGATGCCTTATAAATCAACTATAACACTCAAAAGTACCAAAGGAAAATGAGTGTGTTGATAAGCAACATATGTACATAGAAATAAATGTTTGAAACTGGAAAATAAGATGTTATTCACCTTACAACCACTAATACCCTAAAAGAGGATTATTCTAAGGTCCATAGTCAAAATACAAGTACAAAATCCCAACTCTAAGGTTCTTTAAGGGAAAATCTCACTGCATAATTATGCCATTAGACTAGGCATAAGCAACGAGACTATCCATTATTCAGAAGAACAGTTGGATAAGTTAATTAGGTGGTCACTTACTAATGATAT
Source organism: Helianthus tuberosus (assembly GCA_030545235.1). Lineage (NCBI taxonomy): Eukaryota > Viridiplantae > Streptophyta > Magnoliopsida > Asterales > Asteraceae > Helianthus > Helianthus tuberosus. The sequence continues at coordinate 161,441,038 of CM060394.1, forward strand.
CCAAGTCTGCTAATTTTAATATTCCTATTAACACATGATTAGTTGACTCTAGTTCCATACGTTTTCTTATCAGAACTCGACAAATAACTAACATGAGAGTTAGTGACAAAATTAAATGTTAAGGCTATAAGAACCATAATAAACAGTCTTCTAATAACGCCTTTCGATACCTTATATATTCTGAAGATTAATCAGAATATAGTATCATAATTAAGCTATGTTATGAAGGTTGTGAGGTTTGCATAGTCAACATAAAGTCACACTTACCTTAAACTCTCATTTTATTTGTCCTCAATATCTGAATAGAAACATTATTAAGATGGAACTAGATGATACCTTATACTTTCACAACTTTTGTTATCATGCAAATGAGAATTTGACAAAAGGAAAATGCGACCTATAAATTTCATCCATTATAACCGAAATTCATGAGAAATCATGACATGGTTAATGAGGATGATTATTCAACTAATCTCATTCTAAGTGATTTTAAATCATGATGTTAAAAGCCATAAAATATTATTTGGCTTAAGGAATAAGTATGGGTCCATCATAAGTCATTCATTGACATTCGTGGAACTTATTCCAAAAGGAATATTCAGACATAATTCATTTATCATTTAAAAGGCTATCAACTTGTATCTAAATTTTGTAGCATATGGCCCACGGTCTTAGAAGAAATCTATTCATATATATATATATATATATACTTAATAAGATTTCTATTAAATACGTCCCTAAAGTTTCTTATGATATCTGGACATTAAAGAAGTCAAATAAAGTCTAACGTATATGTGATAGGTTCCCACGTCACGTAGCTCATTGAAACTTCTCTTGTAGCATTCTAGAGATATTAAAGATCAGTGGGAGCATTAAGTGTCTTAATAATAACTTGCAATAGTTGCAAGAGGTGGGGGAGTGAAAATTTCACATTATCTCAATTTACACCTCTTGTACAAGACACCGCTCCATCACGACACTGTTCCATCAAAACTTGTCTCCTTAAAATCTAATGCTACTCTTACAAAAGTTTCATTGTTGCTTAATTGTGGGCACACTTAGATTTCTTACCTAGACTAACATAATCCTCAACAAGAGAAACTACAACGACTAACGTCATTAACTTGTTTCTCAATTAGAATTTGTTGGTCGTTAAATATTGACCCTAAGCATGCTGAGTTCCTAAAGATTTCTAAGGTCAGTGGGAGCAGTTAAAGTCCTTATCATGACTTGCAAGGAATACAAGAGGCGGGGGGGGGGGGGGAAGAGTGTCATTAAATTTCACTCCGAATTTAACTCCGATTACACCTCTTGTACACCATACTGCACCAACTCTTACAAACTTAGAATCCTAAAAATGATAGCAACCTAACCAGGAGCTAATCCATAAAACTGAAACTTTTAAAACCCAATAATCAACTCAGGAGGTCATCTAGGTTTAAAAGCCTACTAATTTTGATGATTACATAACCTTCCTAACTGAAGTTGAAATGGATTTTGGAAATGTTTATTAATCCTATCTCTTCAAATTAAGCCATTAGTGTCAATCAATCCTCTGAATGGAATAAAACTGCTTTCTAGTAAAACTGATTTTATGTGTTCGTATCACGTTTGGGATTTAATTGAATTACCTAAGAGTGTTCATAACTAAAACAAATCCTAATATAAGCGTTAAGGCACGAAGAAGCATGATTGATTGTCAAAGGTTGTACTCAGGAAGAGATAAATTATTAAAGAATCTTTATTACATATCTAATAAAAGATTTCATTGAGGATCATCACTGTTCTAGTAGCTTATAATAGTTTAAAGCTACATTAGATGAACATTAAAAACAATTTTCCCTAACAAATGGCTGACATATTTACATGTTCATAAAACAACCTGAAAGTTCCAAACTGAAGGTTAAAGAACAGTTTGTCTATAAGCCAATAAAATCCATATATGGGTTAATGCAAACATCATAATGTGATGAAATCTTAACGTGATTATTTTCATCAACAACCAAGTGGATTAATGTACCTACCTCAAAATGAGTGGGAGCAACTAAGATAAACTTGTCTATATAGATGATATTCTTTTGACAAGTATATGTTACATAAGTCAAAGCATTGTTAACACAAACTTTGATATAATAGTTCTCAGTGATATCTCTTACGTGATAGATATCATAACATACTGAGATAGATCCAATGGGACATTAGTTCTGTTCCATAAGTTTAACATTAAATGGGTCCTTACATATGTAACAAAATACTGCTCTCCTTTAGAGGATAATAGGATAAATGAGATTATTTCCTTACGCTTCATTAATTAGAAGCCTTATGTAAGTTCAAGTCTATACTCGTTTAGATACTACTCACATTGCAACACACTAGATATGTCTAGATTAACGTGAAGCATTTAATAGAGTATTACAATATCTTTAAAAGAAACGATAGGCTATGATTTGAAGAAGAAGTGAGAACTCAAACCGGTTTATTACTTTAACTATATAATGCTCAAAGATGACAAAATGTTATTTCGGGTATATCTTTATGTCAGCAGACAAACCCTATCTCATGGAGGAGTCATAATGGACTGATATCAACAACCTAAGTTATAACGACATAATATAGTCACTAAATGTTGTTGGAAATTTATCAGTGAACTCATAAGTTTATTAACTCCATATAATTAATGTTTTTGAAGACTTAGTGTGATAAAGTCAGCTACCATGACTCCTTGAACAGTAATAGTTCAAGAGGTGCTGCATTAAATTTTGATACGCAATTAATTATTCGTTTATGAACGAATTGAGGAAACTAAGTTTTGTATCGAATACATTCATGATATGCTTAAGGATCCTATAACTGAAGGGCTATTACCCATAAGTCTTATTAAGAGAGCTCATAGACGGGTATTAATTGATGGCCGTGCGCAACTGCATATCGTACTATGAATGACTAAGTATTAGTTAATTTTCCTCATCAGTTTGATTTTGTATGTCTCTAAGAATATGTCAAGCTGGCATAATGGCATATAGACAAATAAAGTTACAAATCAAACAAAGGGCTTATGCGTATTTTGATCATAACGATTAGGTTTTAAATTAAGGCTATAGTATGACTAATGGGGGTCCTGAGTCGCATAATGATTCAACGGCTATATTTCTCTGCTATAGGTCTTGTTTAAGGCTAAAATGAGTGTTAACTCCTGATCAGGCTTATCTAATGCTCATAATAAATGATTACTCGGCCAAGTGGGAGAATGTAAGAATAAATAAATAATGTATTTATTTATATATGGCCATTATAATCATTTATATAATAATAGATCAAAATATATAACAACCTATTAAATAATTAGTTGGTAATTGTTGACGGGCCTTATTACCATTATTAACTAATTAGGGTTTCCTCTTGGGTGCATATATAAGGAGATAATTAGAGGGTTAAAGGGTTAGACTCTATTCACAATAACATCATTATGAAATCGCCCCCTCTCTCCATAACCGAACACCCTATTCGGTTTCTTCATCACCATCATTAGATTGCACCCTAAGGAGGAACCAGATCAAGCTGACAATCATGTCAAACACTGTTGCTACGTCTCCATCTGGATTCTCTGCTGGCCTGTACTGATGCAATCAAAGGTATGTTTTCCTGTTTTCCATTATGCCTAAAATAGAACTGATCAACAATAACAATCTTCATGTTATCAAAGCCATGAGAGCTCTATGTCATGTTTCTACAACCTCTCCTCCCAACCCTCATTTTTCCGGTATCGGTACCTATTAGATAGTGTGCCTAAGGGTGTAGGCATAACTCTAAATCATAATGTATAATATCTAATAGATTTAAGTATACTCATATTGTATAACATATTAAATTGGGATGAATTAAAGTTGAAAAAAGGTTAAAATGGGCACTTTTAAAACATTTGTTAACTTAAAGTAGGTTAGAACGAAGAGCGACACTCATAACCATTGTGTCGTCGTCTCTGTCACCACCTTCATTGCCCCCTTCTCCGCTAGGGTTTCCACTGTCGCTAGCCGTCATAAAAAACTTCCACTACCGCCAGTCGCCATAAAAAAATAGATATAGTGGTTAAAACCATTTTAATAAATTGTTTTTGCTAAAACAACTCATTTTAACCCAAACTTATTTTAGTCAAAACTCGTTTTAACCCAAACCAAAGTGATATTTTTAAAGCGGCTCGTTTTGACATAAACTCATATTTCACCTAAACTCGCTTTAATCGTATACCCAACCCAACCATCAATCCCATTTTGCTAGGTTTAATAAATATCAGACTAAGGCTAGATTTATAATAAACAAATGAATAAAAAAATATTTATTTATTGTAAGAGGAGACGGGGCGCCCCGTTATGAAGGGCAGGCCACTCGTCGACCTCCGTGACACACCATCGCCACCATGTCTTATAACGCGTGAACTAGATAACGCGTTACCATGTCACGCGTGAAGAATTGATGGTGCTGCACATGTTCGATGATGGAGATGAGTGTGTAGTGAGTGATGGTCATTTCCACTAAAATCCATCACTACTAATGGAATAAAGCATGATGACGTGGTAGAACTTGATTGGATGTTGTGAGTGATGAAATTCCATCACTAAGGGAGTGGCCCTACCCCTAAAAGGACAAATATCCGGGACTAATATCCTACCAATAATTGAGATTATGTAAAACGCTGTTTGCTTTTGTAGATATACATGTAAGGTTAAGGACTAAAGATCAGTAGAAGTTAAATTCAAAGGTGAACCCAATTTTAATCTAAACCTGCCTAAAACCAACTCTGACTTATCTTAACTTAAGAGCGTTTTCTTTTAGTTTGTTTGATTTTGTTACAATGTGATGAGTCACCTCAAACTATTAATTTGTAGTGTTTTTATAATTTAATAAAAAGCTTCCTTTTAAAAACAATTGTTGTAAGCTAAGATAACCCTTGGGCATAGAGCCAAGAGACAAAAATAGCATGTATTGGTCCACACATGATGGGTTCAAGGCTATTTATTAAGCTCAGTATACCAGCAATAGATATAAATGAGTTACGATAATGCAAAAAGTGACGGATGCGATTTACACTAGGGATAGTGATGAGACGAGTATTGGTCCACACATGATGGGTTCAATGCCATTTATTAAGTTCCGTATATGAACAATGGATATAAATGAAAATATTTGAATTCAAAGGTGATTATTCTCCTTGATTGAAGGAGGAACTAATACACGTACAAAGAGGAATTACAATGAATATAATCGACCTCGACTACGGAAAGTATATATACATTTACAACAATATTGACCATTTCAATAACCTATAAATTAAATAAACTAAAGTCAATAAATATATAAAATGTATACCGTCTAATACACCCTCTCAGTCGGTGTTGAAGAGGACCGAAGGCATACACTGGAATCAGGGCCGGCCCAAGGGTAAGCCAAATGAGGCTTGGGCCTTGGGCCACCAAAACTATAGGGCCTCCACAATTTGATGAAACCACAGTCCATTTATAAAATATTTAGGGTGAGGGTTAATAACAAATTGATGGTTGGTAGTGTAGTGGTTTTGTGTATGTATGGATGTTGGTGAGACCTGGGTTCGAATCCCTGGTTCACCATTTTTTTTCTTGTTTTTAAATTTTAACACAATCTTTTAAATAATTACACTTGGGCCCTTCAAGTTTAACTTTCAATTACATACATTCTTTTGGGAAAAGGCCACAAGATTTTACTTCGCCTTAGGCCACCAAAATGGTTGAGCCGGCCCTGACTGGAATGAAACCGTGTGATTAATTGTCAAGGGCGACCCTTAGTAAAAATATGTGTGTTCTGAAAATCAGCTGGAACATGTAGAACATGAACGGTACCAATACGAACTTTCTCACGAACAAAACGTATGTCGAGTTATACATGTTTTGTACGTTGATGTTGCACATGATTTTTAGATAGGTAGACGACCGACATTATCACAATATATAATTATAGTTTTTCTAGTTGAGACAAAAAGCTCAAGAAAAAGGTTTCTAATGTTGTCCTGGCTACGGTGTTTGCGACCCCATGATATTTGGCTTTGGTGCTTGATTGAGATATGGTTGGTTGTCGTTTGGATGACCAAGAGACCATATTATCCCTTAAGAAAACACAATAATCCGGAGGTGGAACGTCGGGAAGCTGAAACCCCCCCCCCCCTCCCCCAATCGGCATCAGGATAGGTTTTGAGGTATCGAAGAACCTGTTTCATAAATTGCAAGTGGGATCACGCGGAACATGCATGAAAAAAAATACTTTTTGTACCGCGTATGTAAGTTCGGGACGAGTATTAATGAGGTACTAAAGTGCTTTGGCTAATTGACGATAAAGAGTACCATCTGATATAATTTACCTCAAGACACACTAATTTTTTTCGAACGTGTCAACTAGAGTTGAGGTCAGTTTGAAATATGACATATGAGTTCTGTAGAGAATGTCTTGTGCATATTTATCTCGCGAGAGAAATAAAGCATCAGATTATTTTGTGACAACCTGTACTTTCGAGGTTAGCATCGTCTAGCTTCATGATCTTTTTATTTCATATAATCACCCTTCACGTTCTGTTATACGTCGCATTCTTATGTATTGGTTGTTGCGATATTAAACTTAGCTAATTATAATTGATTGTTAGTAATTATGTTAAATTGTGAGATGTTTAATTTATATATATATATATCCAACCGCACACTAGTGCCTGGGTCGCACACTACACCCTCAGCTGCACACTTTTCCACTCTTGGTTCTCGGCCCACATACACCTCCCAAGCCTAAAACTGTCTAAGCCCAAAACCCTTATCAGACGCGCATACATGTAGGTATGCGTACATTATTGTGTGATTTAAAAATAGAATAACAAACCCTAGCTCTCCCTCTCATATCGAAGACAGTTCTTCTCCCTTCCGTTCGAAGCTCTATCCTTCACTCTACATCTCTAGGTTGGTATGCTTATCATTGTCTTGACAGGATCCTTTGATATATTCGGCTCTGTTAGGTTGTTTATTGATGTTGATAGTATGATAATAAGGTTTCTGATGAATTGCTTGTGATAACAAACTGTTAACATAATCTGGAAGATGTTCATGATGTTAAATCGATGATCTAGGGTTTTGTTAGGGATTATGCTGCATATATTTTTGATCATATTAATGCTGATGTGATAACTAGGGTTGTATGATGTTGGTGTTTTGATGATTTTGTGTGATGTGGTATTGATAAATCTGAAACATGATGTTGTTGGTAATGATTAATCAATGATTTCTTGTGATGATGAACTACTAGATCTGTTTTTGATGATTGGTTATGATGATATATAAATACTAGGGTTCATGTAAATCAATAAGATGCTTCGAAAAGATATGAGGTGTTCGTATAGTTAAGTGCATGCGGATTAGGGTTTATGATTTGTGTTTTGGTATGTTGTTTACATGATAAATAAACCCTGATTTACTGAGAATATACAATCATTTGAATGTAATGTTGATCTGGTCAGAAAGTGGGGTTTAAAAGGGTCAACCGTACACTGGTGGGTTGCACACTCCCACACCGCACACCCCCACATCGCACACCTTATGCTTATGTCGCACACTGATTACCAGCACACTCCTGTATCGTACACCCATCAGCTGCACATAGTTCAACCATATAATGCATAACCGCACACTCATGAATCCGCACATCTATGATGAAGCCGCACACCCTTATTTCATAGAAAACTTGCATTATTTGTTACGTGGACAAGAACCTTACTTTTTTGTTATGAACCCATGTGTAACCCCATTTGATTTATGTGCAACATGAAAGCTTTACTTGCATGCTACTTGATAGAAACATGTAGAATCTATGTGAAATACTCGTACACAAATCCTAATAAAGTTGGTAACCATAATAGGATGTGGTTGACTATACTAGCTCGAGTACTTTAATCTGTTGAGCTAAGCAAAGGTGAGTTCACACATTTACTGAAAGAATGTATTCCCGGTTGTTGGGAACCACACTTTCCCTGGTTTGGGATTGCCTAGTATTCCTGGTTTAGAATACTGTTAAATACTTTAATTTACTTCATGTCTTTAGAGGACTAAACGGACTCTATCTGAAAGTCCCCACACATTTATACCGATTAGTCGCCAGGTTTGGCGAACGTGGTATTAGTTGATACCGCTATTAGGTTTGACAAACCTCACACCATGCTGAGGAGGACGGGCGTGAACTTTGCCTTGGCAACTGGTCAATGATGATAGATATTGACACGGGGCACAAACAACTACAACAGTTAAGTTTCGGTATTACAAAGTTTAGTAGCTTAACGATGGGGTAGCTCCCCATTAAATGTTTTATAAACTAAGTATTTTAACAACCTGTTTTTTGAAACAACGCTGAATACTATGAACTGGCCAACTTTATGTTGACACACTTGTGCATGCTTTGCAGGCAGTTAGGTACAGCTCAGGAGCTTACACTATGGGAGTGTCGTGATTGCGATGAACTGTTGATTGGGTTTTATTAAACAATTATGGTTTTAAACAATTGTTTGGAATTTAAACATTTTGCTTTCGCTGTTAACTTAGACTTTGACTTTGAACTTTTGAATACTTAATCACTGATCGTGTTGATGGCATGGATTTTATTATTTTAATTAATTGTTCAACATGATTGGTGGCATGATCCTGGTCAGTCGCACGCCTCGCGGTAAAACTCTGCATGTGGAATTTGATGGTGTGACAACACATGCTTACTTGCACCTTAAAACCCTAAAACATGCCTATGAAATTATTGCATAAAATAACAAATTACACAAGTGCAAGGACCAAAAATGAATTTTCCCTCCTCCTAACTCTCAACCAACTCATTTAAAACCTCAACCATTTGTAAATACCAACCCTTAACACCTTCTAAACACTTTCACCACTTCTAAATCTCTCCCACACACTCTTTAATCTTCCAATTCTTCGACTTTGGGTAGAAAGTTCAAGAACCAAAATAGTGAGTTTTGGTCTTCCTTCTTACACTTTTCTTCTACACCTTCCTTGGATAACCTCTAGGAGTGTTACCACATGTTTACCAAGGCAAAAAAAGTTGGTATACCACCATTTTTGAGGTCCAAGTGAAGATTTTTGTTGAACTTTATAAACATGTTCATATTTACTTTGTTTTTGGAACATTTTTGCACCAAACCAAGTCACCAACAAACTTCCATTTTGAAGGGCTTATGTTAAGGTTTTGTTCCAGAAACTTTAAGGTTCATATGTCTTCTTTGAAGTTCTTGTAAGTCTCTAAGTAATCTTCGAGTCACAAAGTGAGTAAACCTACACCAAGCCTCCAATCTCGCAATGTTGGAAGTACTCTATATCTCACTTGGTGACTTAGAAAATAGATAGTTTAATTATGTACTTCATACTTGTATTAATGACCATCCGAATCATCCATGTTGGTGATTTTGTGCAATGGTGAAAATCTTGAGGTTAGTGGATTACCCTACCTCTAATGCATGACAATTACTTGATTATGTAAATAATAATAACCTATGTATATACATATCATACTTATATCCAAAACCAAACCATAATATTAACCAAATTCATGGTTGAATATTATGTGTTAAGGTGGAGAATATTTTAATCTTAGGTTCCTTATTTTGGGCTTCTAATGAGAGTTAACACTCCTGAAAAACACAAACTAAAAATAGTGTCCAAATAAGTGCCTAAGTAAGATATGTTTTATGTAATTTCATATACTTAAATTTCATTTACATTCCAAATCCAAATCCTCATACTCATACACTTTTGTTTACCATTTTAGGGTAACTTCGGTGTTCCATTCTTCAAAACCGCTCACTCGTTTTTTGTGGAAAATCTTCACAAACCGTGAGTTCATACTTGACCCATTTTACGCTTTAAACACTATTTTGGTTGCAGCATATCTGTATTAAAATCACAATCACACAAACAATCAATCTTATGCGAACACTCAATCCTTAAACATGTTTACTTGTTATTCTACTTGTTTATACATACTAGGACAAATCTTATGCATGCTATCTATCATTAACTTTAAAAGGCATCCTTTAACATGTATAACTCTATAGGATTAGCACATTGCCCCTTTTGTTGGGTCATTGTTAAATATTTATCTTTACGGTCTTATTCACTACGGTGATAAGGTTACGCTAGTGGAAACTTTGGGTTGATATTTGGTCTTGCATGCTAGTATGATTATATGACTTAGTATACAACTAATAAGTGGATTTGAGAATTTATTCGTACCTATGCTATGGAGACAAACTAATACTCACCGACATAATTTGTGTTGACGGATATTTTATACATGTTACAAGAAATATTTGATGATGATTTCGCAAGAAAAGACTTGGGGTCAATTTAGATACTCACCTAGTTTTAATTTATGCTTTTTAATATTGTTGGTTTTGAAATTCCAATTGTCGTACCTTTTATTTTCATGAACAATGTAATGCTCGATTTAGTGAATGAAATGAAATTTTGAATTTTAATTTATTGTCGCAAATTTAGTGTTATGTTTTCTTTGAGCAATCTATTACGTCCCGCTATGAGGTTTCCGCAATCGATTGGGCTGTGACACCGGGACATTTTTATCATTGGGTTGGAATGGGTGGGGGTGGCGGAGGTGGTGGTATTGGAGGTGATGAGGTGGTTGAGTTGGTAGGGGAGTTTGGTGAGTTGGTAGGGGTGTTAGAAGGATTTGGAATCTGTTGACATGGATGGGAGTTTGCTATTGAAGGAAGGAATGTGGGTGAGGTAGATGATTGTTAAGAGGAGTCAGATAAGTGAACACTAGGGGTGGCCGAAGTGGATGGGATGCCATGTGTTGGGCTGGTGGATGATGGGATGGGAGTCATTTGTGGGCTGGAGGATATTGGGGTGGAACTTAAGAGGCTGGATGGAGATATGTATGGGGCTGGTGTAGTATTAAACAGAATGGGGGATGGATCTGCATATAGGCATGAATACTTTGGGAGGGTTCTAGTTGTTAGTGTTGAGAATGAGAAACAAGACTCTTGAAACATTCCATGACGAGATAAGATGACCTTACCTGACGATAGGTCAAGACATCGGTACCCTCGATAGTTTGCGGGATAACCAAGACACACACACCAGAAGGAAGGAATAACAAGTTTGTGAGGCCGAGTGCGGTAATATGTGGGTAACACGCACAACCAAAGACACGAAGATGATTATAGGATGGGTATGGGCATGAAAACCGAAAATGAAGATGGGTGTAAGGAAATTTAGAGCATTCACATCCCTTCCCCTATCTTCAATTCTATAATTACATTAAAAATCACTACTTTTTCTCTCTTATTTTCAATTAAATAATATTTTATACCTTTATCATTACTTTTTCTCTATCTTTCACTCACAGTAATTTTTATCAAATATTAAAAAATGAACAATAACATTTTCTTTTCCGTTCACTCACAACCCCTCATAACCACTTTTTATAATATGCAGAACCGACACACATAAAAATAGGGAAAAAGATGGGAATGCTCTTATGAGTTTGGTTGGTAATAAGTTGTAGAGGTAGAAAGCTATGTGTAAAGCTTCTACCCAAAGGTTTGACGGGATGTGTATGGGCATTAGAACCGAAAATGCAGACCGTTTGTTTCGGCAAAAGATTTAAACTAGTGGTTGTCAAATTCACACCTTAAGTTGCATTAGAATGCTTTGATAGGAAGGTGGAATTGAGTTTTAATATAGCCATGAAAGTTGGAAAATTTAATAAAAAATAAAAGAAATACCTATATGTATTTTGTGAAATCCTTAATTAAACACATAATATTTATATCTGGTCTTGCTCACTAAGGGAGATGTCCATAAGTCGCGATAAATAATGTCAAAAGGCATCACAGTAGTGTTGGGTTTCATACATGTATTTAAAAAAATGCAGCGAAAACGAATATGTAGAAACCGATCCAAACCGAAACTTTGAATTGCCCACCAAGACTCCAGATGCAAACCAATTAGAAACAAGAAACAAACCTAGGGTGTTTATCGAAAACATACCTTTTATGAAAAACTCGGCTAACCAAATTGTAACACCGTCGCTAAATCCATTATATTATATAAATATTGTTGACGAAGGACGATGAATAGTAACTTTATTTTTATAATAATATATAGTTTTTTGTTTTTCTTTTATTTAATATATTATAATAGTTTATTATTATATTTACTTTTAGTAACATATTTTTAGTTTTTTTTTCTTTTTAAAAACCATATATTTCCTATACCATTTTTTAATATTTTTTTTTCTTTTTTTAGAATATATATTAATTTATCGATTAATTTATCAATTAATTTAACACTTCTCTAAAAATTTACGTTTATAACTTTTTCTAAAAACTTAAATACATAGTTGTGCTTGATTCTTCCCCGACATTCTGTTATAAGTTTTGTTAAAAACGAAGTTGTACTATACATAAATTATTTATTTGGTATCTGTTGACGAAAGACGATAAATAGTAACTTTATTTTTATTTGACTATATAGCTTTTTTGTTTTTCTTTTATTTAATATATTATAATAGCTTATTATTATATTTACTTTTAATAACATATTTTTAATTTTTCCCTTTTCTAAAACCATATATTTCCTATACCGTTTTTTAATAATTCTTTTTTTCTTTTTTAAAACATATATTAATTTATCAATAAACTTGATACTTCTTTAATAATTTACGTTTATAACTTTTTTCTAAAAACTTAAGTACGTAGTTGTGCTTGATTTTTTCCCCGACATTTTGTTATAAGTTTTGTTAAAAACGAAGTTGTACTCTAGATAAAGTATTTATTTGGTATCATAAAACGATAAGATGATAAATTAAACTGTTCTCCCTTTTTTAAAACCATATATTTCATATACTATTTTTTTAATAATTCTTTTTTTCTTTTTTTAGACCATATATTATTTTATCGATTAATTTAATACTTATTTAATAATTAACGTTTATAATTTTTTTCTAAAAGCTTAAGTATGTAGTTGTACTTGATTCTTCCCAGATATTCTATTATAAGTTTTGTTAGAAACGAAGTTGTACTCTAAATAAAGTATTTATTTGGTATCTGTTGACAAAGGACGATGAATAGTAAGTTTATTTTTATAACACTATATAGTTTTTAGTTTTTCTTCTATTTAATATATTATAATAGTTTATTATTATATTTACTATTAATAACATATTTTTAATTTTTTCTCTTTTTTAAAACAATATATTTCCTATACCATTTTTTTAATAATTCTTTTTTAGAACATATATTAATTTATTGATAAATTTGTTACTTCTTTAATAATTTACGTTTATAACTTTTTTTCTAAAAACTTAAGTACGTAGTCGTGCTTGATTTTTTCTCCTACATTCTGTTATAAGTTTTGTTAAAAACGAAGTTGTACTCTAAATAAAGTATTTATTTGGTATCACAAAACGATACGATGATAAACTAAACCATTCTAATTTTTTTTTGAACGGCAAGATTCTATGATTATAGAAAAACGGGCTAGCGGAGCTGAAAAATCCCAAGGTACAAGTACATAAACGGAAAGACAAACAAGACGAACAATTATTTTATAACATCTCTAACATTAAAATCATTCCATCGCTCCCAAACTAGACCTTCTATCTTTGCTCTTTCTTTAATCCACATAAACGAGATTTCCTTTATTTCTTCCACCGTGTTTGATACCGACAAATTACAATCATTAAATTCACGCGAATTCCTAGATTTTCATATTTGCCACATCGTTGTCTTTATAATAGCCATAACCGTTTTCTTCCATACCAACGAACCTTTGAATGCTTCCACTCGCCAAAGAGTATCTTCACAGTTGTTTAGTTCTTGCTGATCCGTTAATTTTAGCCATACCATAATATTCCACCATGTTGCATGAGCTATTACGCAATTAAACAGCAAGTGTTCTACCGATTCCTCCTCAGCACCACACCTCGAGCGCGTTTCATTTTCTAAAGCTACCCCTCTTCGTACTAATTCATATTTAGTCGGGATGCAATTTTTTGCAGCTCTCTACACAAATAAGTTGACTTTTGGTGGCACAATCCGAAGAGGGGATTTTTATCTTTAAGGCGCAATCCGAAGAACCGTTCCCTCCGAAAAATAGAGGATGGTTCAGTAGGGGAGCACAAGAGAGGAGAAAGAGGATGAAAAAGTTACAACAACAGAGAGCATTAGTGAAAGCCAATAGGGAAATGAATGCCCAAACTCAAGAGGCAGTTAATAGACAGTTGGCAAACTTTCATATGCTAGCCACCACTGCAGTAGATCCAAACCTTGATCAGATAGTTGCACCACAACCATTGCCATTATTTCCAACCCAACCAATGGAGATAGAACCTAACCAAGAAAACCAATTTCCCATACCAGCATTTGACCCAAACGAGATACCTAGAATCCCAGCACCTAATCCTCTAGCATATGATCCATGGGAAGACGACCATAGGGAATATCGGGAACTCTATCCTCAGGAAGAACCAATACCAAATCCCATAGCACAGTATACCGACCTTAATCCTTTAGATCCGTATTGGAATGTCGATCAGTATATTCAAAATGTGTTAAACAACCCGTACCCATATGGAGAACCTATACCTCAATACCCTGACCCAGAAACCGTACCACGACCACCCATGAGTAACGAGAATGTGCAGGAACTCCACACATATGGTGAAGAACTGATAGAAGGAGGAGAGAGGATAAGACAGATAGGAGAAAAGCTCGTGTAGAAGTATGACGAGCGAGAAATGCAATTCTGGATGAATAACCCCTAATATATATATATATATATATAGGGGAGGGCTATATAGAAAACCCTATATATATAGAAAACCCTAGAAAACCCAACCTCCGGACATTTTTTTTTTGAAAAAAATAACACATGTAATATACATGTTTTTAAGAGTTTTGGGCCAAAAAAATCAAAAAAGCGCCGAAGGAATGATTTTAAAAAAAAAAATTTCAGCAATTTCTGTCTTTTGTGCCTAACACATGTTAGGCAACCGGACATTGCTGGAATTTGTTTATTTTTTTTTTAAAATCCCTTCGGCGCTTTTTTTTTTTTTTTTTTTTTTGGCCCAAAACACTTTAAAACATGTATATTACATGTGTTATTTTTTTCAAAAAAAAAAAAATGTCGGGAGGTTGGGTAAAAATGGGGGGAGATTTGAGTTTCCAGAGTTTTCTAAAAATTTAAGGGTTTTCTGTCTAGCCTTCCCTTATATATATATATATATATATATATATATATAGGACAAAGATCCGTTAGGAACCACCCTTTATTGCGAGAACCGCAAGAACCAATGTGAACACAACCAAAAATGCCTAAAAATAGCTAAAAAACACACAAATTTTTTTTCTAATATTTTTTATAAAAAAATCGCTACTTTTAGTAGCAAAAAAAAAAATTAGATTTAGATTTTTTGGGGGTTTAGTTTTTAGCATTTTAGCTTGGGGGGAGGGGGGTTTAGGTTTTGGGGGTGGGGTGGGGGGGTTAGGTTTTTTGGGGGTTTTAGTTTTTAGCATTTAGCTTGGGGGGGGGGGGGTGGGGGTTAGGTTTTTTTTAGCTATTTTAGGTTGTGTTCACATTGGTTCTCGCAATAAAGGTGGTTCTCGCATGAACCTTACCCTATATATATATATATATATATATATATATATATATATATAAATGTGTGTAGTTTGAAAATAAATCGATCAACTAAAGTAGATAACCTAATATCTATCGATGCATAACTAGTAGTGTGTTTAAATTTCAGTTGTAGGATGTAACATATATATATATATATATATATATATATATAGGGAGAGGATCATGAGAAAACTAGATATAAATGAGAAAACTAGAAAACTAACTAAAAAAACCTAAAATAAAGCCAAAAAACATACCAAATATTTTTTTTTACAATTTTTTATAAAAAAATCGCTAGTTTTTATATATAAAAAAAATTTCAAAAAAAAAAAATTTTGTTGTACTGCACATGTGCAATACAACAAAAAACTTTTTTTTTTAATTTTTATTTTTATTTTTTTTTGAATTTTTTTTCCATGTATAAAATCTCCGATTTTTTTATAAAAATTTAAAAAAAAAAATTTGGTATGTTTTTTATGCTTTTTCTGTTAGTTTTTTGGTTTTCTCATTTAAACTAGTTTTCTCATGATCCATCCCCTATATATATATATATATGAAAAGAGTAAAAGTCGCAATGTTCGAGGTTTTTGATCAATTTGTTTGTATGATTGTTTGCATTAAATCTTATTCTGTGATAATAATACCTGATAAATGTTTATAATCCAGATGGACAACGAAGTAATTCAGGAAACCCATAATAATGATAATAATGGAAACCAAGTAGATAATAGTGTCATTCAACATATAGTAGCACACGGAATTATAGACGCTATGCCATATATTATCAAGACTGTTAAAGAAGCGGAAAATAATAAAACTATAAGTGGAAGTAAACGACCACCTACTGAACCCAGTCACAGCGTGAATAATGGACCGCTAATCCAATTACCTATTCAAAAAAGAAGAAGGACCATGTCATATGGTTGTTCTTACAAAGAATTCTGGTCTAGCAAACCAATAGAATTCTCTGGCAATGAAGGAGCCATTGTAGCTTTACATTGGATAGAAAAGACAGAAGCATTCTTAAAAATAAGCAAATGTGCAGATGAAGATAAGATTACGTTTGCTTCTAATCTTTTTAAGAATCCAGCCTTAGAATGGTGGAATACTATTCTCCAGTCTAGAGGAAGTGACAAAATTTATAATATGGAGTGGACCGACTTTAAAGACATAGTTGAAAGGAAATTTTGTCCTCCTCATGAAAAAGAACAAATCGCTAATAAGTTCTTAAATCTTAAAATGACTGGAATAGACTGCAAGTGTTACACTACCATATTCTTCGAATATGCTAGAATAATGCCAACCCTAGCCTCACCAGAACCAGTATTAATCTTCCGTTACATTTGGGGATTAATTAGTGAAATCAGACACGTAGTCAAAGTAGCTAGACCACAAACCATAGAAGAAGCAGTAGAACTAGCCAATACCTTGACTGATGAATTGGTACGTACACAAGAAGAAAATCAGAGAAAGAACCTAGCCCAAAGACTTACCCAAGAATTTCGTCATGGAAATACCTACCGTGGGAAAAGTACAGGTTCTACTTCTACACCTTACTGTAAGTACTGTAAAAAGAAGCATTCAGGACACAAGGAAGAAGACTGCAGGAAGAAACCCAACAATAAGCGATGCTTCAATTGTGGAGAGACTGGGCATATCAAACCGAACTGTCCGAAACTAGCTCTAGCAATAAACAACAAAACTACTAAGAATGCCAGAGCATTTCTTCTGACAGCTGAAGAAGCCAAGATGATTCCGGATGTGATCGCCGGTACGTTTTTAGTTAACGATATTTTCGCTAAAGTATTATTTGACTCTGGTGCAAACCAAAGTTTTATTAATATTTCATTCTGCAAACTTCTCAATCAACCTTTAACTAAACTTCAACAAGATTGTCTGGTAGAAACGGCGAATGGAGAATCCATTAAGATGACTGAAATCTTGCAGGGAGCAAGAATAGAAATTTTAAACCATAATTTTATTACTAACCTTTATCCAATGAATCTGGCTGGATTTTATATCGTATTAGGAATGGATTGGTTGGTAGCCAATCACGCCAGCATTCTATGTGATCAAAAGTCAGTGCAGGTAAGTTCACCAAAGGGTGAAAAGAACAAAATTAAAGGAGATAAGCCAACCAGGTCCACAAAATCCATCTTTGTGATGAAAACAGCAAGCTATGCAAGGAAAGGATCACTAGTGTATATGATTTCCATAATCATTAACACTAAAGGAAAAGAATTAAAAGATATTCTCGTAGTATCTAAATTCTCAGATGTTTTCCCAGAAGAGTTACCTGGATTACCACCTGATAGAGAGGTTGAATTTAGAATTCACCTAATACCAGGGACAACACCAATTGCCAAGGCACCTTACCGTTTAGCACCAGCGGAGATGCAAGAACTAAAGAAATAGTTAGACGAACTTCTGGAGAAAGGTTTCATACAGCCTAGTTCCTCGCCATGGGGAGCACCAATCTTGTTTATCAAGAAGAAGGATGGATCAATGCGTATGTACATTGATTACCTAGAATTGAACAAAGTCACGATTAAAAATCGGTACCCACTACCAAGAATTGATGATCTATTTGATCAACTTCAAGGAGCTCGATTCTTTTCTAAGATCGATTTACGCTCAGGATATCATCAACTGAAAGTACAGGAAGAGGACATTCCTAAAACTGCTTTCAGAACAAGGTACAATCATTATGAATTTACAGTCATGCCATTTGGTTTAACCAATGCCCCAGACGTATTTATGGACATGATGAAGAGAATATGTAAACCATATCTGGATAAATTCATAATTGTCTTTATAGATGATATTCTCATTTACTCTAAGAATAAAGAAGATCATGCAGAACATTTGTTTATACTTTTAAATTTGCTGAGAAAAGAAAAGTTTTATGCTAAATTTTTAAAATGTGAATTTTGGTTAAAGGAAGTGCAATTCCTTGGACATCTGGTTAAACATGAAGGAATTCAAGTAGATCCCACAAAAATCGAGGCGATTACTAAGTGGAAAGTCCCTGAATCACCGACGGAGGTGAGTAGTTTTCTTGGACTAGCAGGTTAATATAGACATTTTATTCAAGATTTTTCTAGAATAGTTATTCCCTTAACAAAATTGACCTGCAAATTAGTTAAGTTTGAATGGGGACCAAGACAGGAAGAAGCTTTTAGGATTCTGAAGCAAAAGTTAACCAATGCACCCATACTAGCATTACCAGAAGGAACTGGAGACCTGGTAGTCTATTGTGACGCTTCTAAATTAGGTTATGGAGGTGTGTTAATGCAGCGTCAAAAGGTTATAGCTTATCCCTCTAGACAACTTAAGAATCATGAAGAAAATTATACAACCCATGATCTAGAGTTAGGAGCTATAATTTTTGCCCTTAAAATTTGGAGACACTATCTTTAATTTTTTATGGTAGCAAGTCTACTATTTTCACCGATCATAAGAGTCTAAGATATGTTTTTGGGCAAAAAGAGTTAAATATGAGACCGAGACGCTGGATGGAGATTCTTAGTGATTATGATTGTGATATCTAGTATCATGCAGGAAAAGCTAATGTAGTAGCTGATGCTTTAAGTCGAAACTATCATGAGAAGCCAAGACGAGTACGTTCTCTCAAGTTAAATATGCAGATAGATTTAAATGAGCAAATTAGAGAGGATACAGGAAACGGTAATCAAAGACGATACTAAGAAATTAAAAGGAATGATTAAGGAATTAGAACAAGGAACAGATGGAATTTGGAGATTCCAAAAGAAAAGAATCTGGATACCCAAACAAGGAAACCTACGCCACCAAATTTTAGAAGAAGCCCATAAGTCTAAGTATACGATACATCCTGGTAATGATAAAATGTATCAAGACTTAAGAAAGAATTTCTGGTGGATAGGAATGAAAAAGGATATAGCAACCTATGTTGCTAAGTGTCTAACATGTTCACAGGTTAAAACTGAACATCAGAAACCCTCAGGTTTATTGTAGCAACTAGAAATGCCAATATATAAATGGGAATTGATAACAATGGAATTTGTTACTAAATTACCCAAGACACGAAAAGGTAATGATGCAATCTGGGTGATTGTTGACAGATAACCAAATCTGCTCATTTCTTACCTATGAAGGAAACTTTCAGTATGGAACAATTAGCTAAGTTATATGTAAATGAAATAGTTTCGTTACATGGAATTCCTTTATCTATTGTTTCTGATAGAGATAGTTGTTTTACTTCTCATTTTTGGACTAGTTTCCAAAAACCAATGGGAACCAAGTTAAAACTAAGCACATCTTATCATCCTCAAATGGACGGACAAAGCGAAAGGACAATTCAAACAATGGAGGATATGCTTAGAGCTTGTGTAATTGATTTCGGAGGAAATTGGGATGATCATCTACCATTAATAGAATTTTCCTACAATAACAGCTATCATACCAGTATCAATGCTGCACCATTCGAAGCACTCTATGGACGAAAGTGCCGAACTCCAGTCTGTTGGGCAGAAATTGGAGAAAAGCATCTGTCTGGACCAGAGATAGTACAAGAAATAACGGATAAGATTATTCAAGTCAAAGAAAGACTGAAAGCAACATGAGATCGTCAAAAGAGTCATGCTGATAACAGATGAAAACCATTGGAATTTCAAGTAGGAGATAAGGTGTTATTAAAAGTTTCTCCATGGAAAGAAGTGATTAGATTCGTTAAAAGGGGAAAGCTAAGCCCCATGTATGTTGGACCTTTTGAGATTATTAGAAAAATAGGACCAGTAGCTTACCAGCTACAACTGCCAGAGGAAATGGCAGGAATACATGATGTATTTCATGTATGTAATCTCAAGAAATGTTTAGCAGATGAATCATTAATGGTACCTCTTAAGGACATAGAGGTAAATGAGAAACTTAACTTTGTAGAGAAACCGTTACAGATTGAAGATAGAAAGATCAAGAATCTCAAACACAAGAGATTAGTTCTAGTCAAAGTGAAATGGGATTCCAAGAGAGGACCAGAATACACTTGGGAGCTCGAATCAGAGATGCGAAAGAAATATCCACACCTATTCCAGTAGACCTCGAGGACGAGATCTAAAACAAGGTGGGGAGGATATAACAACTCTCTTAAAACCCTTAACATGCCCTACACGTCTTAAAATATACCCCGTATGAGAAAAACAAGCTTAAAATACCTTTATATTTACAAAAATCAAATAAAAACAAAAAAAATATATGGTTCTCGCGGGGCGTTACCGATTCCTCTGGGTCTGTCGCGGGGCGCGACAAGGTGTCACCAGGCGGCACCACAGGGCGCCACATTTCCTATGCGTGTAAGATCTACACCGTCGATTCACCAAGGCTAGATCCTACTCTAGTGGTCTCGCGGGCCTCGAAGGCCAAGCTTGTAACTCTCGCGGGACACGAGAAAACCTTCATTCAGCCCTATAAAAGGGGCCTCAGGCTCAGTTCATCGTTGCTCAATTTCTTTTCTCACTCAAAGATATATAATAGCTAAAAACCCTCAGGTATTATACCCCTAAAAAGCGAAGCTGTACCTAGTTGTAAGTATTATAACCCTCAGTTACGTATTGGTTACTCTACCCGATTGATCTAGGGCTCCGTAACGCATGTCAAGGCTCTGCCTGACTCAGTCGTTGGAGTTCTGTCTCGGGGTATGGCTAATGGAAATTGGGTTATCTTACTAACACGTGTGCATAGTTTAATTTTAATAGATTATAACCAGGAAGTCACCAGAAAGCAGAAATATTATCTAAAACAGCAAAGTGAGTACATTCTCTTTTTATAAACTGTTTTACCAAAACCTCAATTATTTTAAATTATGATAACAGTGATTGAGTCTATGTATTCTACAATTACTGTCGGTATGTTGGGGTTTTGTATACATTACTTGTTACTATATTGTGAATAGTAGCATGACCACAAGTCAGGATTGACAGTACCGTGGGTGGTAATTGGGTAGATATAAACATTGTAATCGCTCTCAATATTGTAAAATGATAAAAGCTTGTTTTGATTAAATTGGGATGCACTCACCAGTATTTCTTGCTGATAAATTTTTTTTAAAACGTGTTTCAGGTAACTTAATGTGAAGCTAATAGAAGCTAGCTGGAGAGCACTAAAGGCTTGGAAAAGTGGCTATAAAAGTTACCTAAATGAGAATGAAGTTTTATTTCAATAAATTAGGGTTTATCCCTATAAACATATTATAATGGAAACATTTTTTATTTATAAAAGTGTGGTATTTTAACTCTAATAAACTATTTCTTAACTACGGTCCTGATGTTTAATTTCCGCTGCCAAATTAATAAACACTGATACCACCAGCTCTGTGTGCTGCTCGCGGCCACCCGCCCCTTGGGGCAAGGGGTCGGGGGTTGCAACAATGGGCATTCCAAATGAATGCAAGGTAAGTGGTGAATAACGATAATGTCATAACTGGTACTTTCCTCATTAAAGATGTCTATGCTAGAGTCCTATGTGATTCGGGTGCGGATAAATCTTTTTTAGATCTTAAGTTTAGTAAATTTTTAAATTTGCCCATAAGAACTCTAGATACTAAGTATGAGGTAGAGCTTTCTGATGGAACCTTAGAAACCGCTTCTTCTATTCTTGATGAATGTTCTATATCCATTAAGAATCATTCTATTCCATTATCTCTTCTGCCAATGAAATTGGCCGGGTTCGATGTGGTTTTGGGTATGGATTGGTTATCGCATAACCAAGCTCGTATTACGTGCGACAAGAAACTCATCGAAATTAAAACCCCTTCCGGTGAGATGATCACCATTCATGGAGACATACACTATGGATTGCCTGATCAAGTGTCCATACTTAAGGCATCCAAGTGTTTGAAAAGCGGATGTGTCATCTACATGGCACAGGTAACAGTGGATGAACCGAAGCCAAAGATCGAAGATATTCCAGTCATCTATGATTACCCAGACGTCTTTCCTGATGAACTACCTGGCTTACCTCTTGAGAGGCAAGTGGAGTTTAGAATCGACATCTTGCCTGGAGCTGCACCAATTGCACGAGCTCCATATCGTTTGGCACCGACAGAAATGAAAGTGTTAAGAGCCCAATTGGATGAGCTGTTGGAGAAAGGCTTCACTCAGCCCAGCTCGTCGCCTTGGGGAGCGCCAATATTATTTTAAAGAAGAAGGACGGTTCAATACGCATGTGCATTGATTACCGTGAGTTGAACAAGGTAACGATCAAGAATCGATATCCTTTGCCCAGGATCGATGATCTGTTGGACCAATTATAAGGGGCAAGCTTCTTCTCCAAGATTGACTTAAGGTCAAGGTATCATCAACTAAAAGTTAGAAGTGAAGACGTACCTAAGACCGCTTTCAGGACAAGATACGACCATTACGAGTTCTTAGTGATGCCTTTCGGGCTCATAAATGCACCTGCAGCGTTCATGGATCTCATGAACAGAGTCTGTAAGCCGTATTTAGATAAGTTTGTCATTGTCTTCATAGACGACATACTTATCTACTCTCATAATCAATCTGATCACGAGAAACATCTTAGATGCATCCTTGAGCTACTACAGCAGAAGAAACTTCATGCTAAGTTCTCTAAATGCGAGTTCTGGCTTCACGAAATCCAATTTCTAGGACATGTTGTGAGTGAGCGTGGTATCCAGGTGGATCCCGCTAAGATTGAAGCCATCATGAACTGGGAAGCACCTAAGACACCCTCTGAGATTCGTAGTTTCTTAGGTCTGGCTGGTTATTATAGGAGGTTCATTGAGAACTTTTCGAGGATAGCCACTCCTTTAACTACTTTGACCCATAAAAATGTTAAGTTCAACTGGAGTCCAAAACAACAAGAATCTTTTGAGATTTTTAAGCACAAATTGAGCAATGCTTTGGTGCTGACTTTGCCCGAGGGCATTGAAGAGTTCATTGTCTATTGTGATGCTTCACACACTGGCATGGGCTGTGTGCTTATGCAGAGAGGCAAGGTGATTGCCTATGCATCGCGACAAATAAAGGTGCACGAAAGGAATTACACCACCCATGACCTGGAGTTCGGTGCCGTTGTATTTGCATTGAAACTATGGAGACATTACCTGTATGGAACAAAGTGTATTATATACACTGATCACAAGAGTCTCCAGTATCTATTCAATCAGAAAGATCTGAATATGAGATAGCACCGTTGGATGGAAACATTAAATGATTACGACTGCGAGATTCGCTATCATCCCGACAAAGCGAATGTAGTCGCTGATGCGCTTAGTCGCAAGGAAATGGTTAAAACTAAAAGGACTAACACCAATAGCATCGAGCTCAAGAACAACCTGAATGAGAAGCTGTTAGATGCGCAGAAACAAGCAATGTTAGAGGCAAACCTTCCAAGTGAAGGATTAGGTGGGACTGTTAATTAGTTGTCACCTGGGAATGATGGAATCCTTAGATTCAATGGTCGAATATGGGTTCCGATCTTTGGAGGACTTAGAGATCTAATCCTCTAGGAAGCGCATAATTCTAAATACTCAGTTCACCCTGGAGGTGACAAGATGTATGAAGATCTAAAAAGCGAACTATTGGTGGATGGGTTTGAAGAAATCCATAGCCACCCATGTAGCTAAGTGTCTGACGTGTTCGCAGGTTCAAGCCGAACATCAAAAGCCGTCAGGACTACTATAACAATTAGAAATTCCCACATGGAAGTGGGAAATGGTAACTATGGATTTTATTACCAAGTTACCTAAAACTAAGCATGGTAATGACACAATATGGGTCATTGTTGATAGGCTAACTAAGTCAACACATTTCTTACCCGTAAAGGAGACGCATAGCTCCGATAAGTTAGCTAAACCGTATGTGGACCAGATTGTGTCCCTACATGGCGTACCTGTATCTATTGTATCCGATAGAAATACAAGATACACTTCTCACTTCTGGAAAAGCTTCCAGCAATCGTTAGGCACTCAATTGAACTTCAATACGGCTTACCATCCATAGACTGATGGACAGAGTGAGCGTACTATCCAGACACTAGAAGACATGCTTCGGGCATGTGCGATCGACTTGGGTGGTAGCTAGGATGACCATTTCCCCCTAATTGAATTCTCCTATAATAACAGTTATCATACGAGCATCAAGGCTACTCCTTTTAAGGCCTTGTATGGGAGAAAATGTCGAACGCCCGTCTGTTGGGCAGAAGTTGGGGAGGCACAACTATCAGGACCCAAATTCTCCTGGAGATGACATATAAGATTATATAAATCTGTGATCGTCTAAAAGATGCCAGAGATTGGCAGAAGTGCTATGCTGACAAAAGGCGCAAACCTCTTAAGTTCTAGGTAGGGGACAAAGTCCTACTGAAACATCACCCTGGAAAGGTGTGCTGCGTTTCGGTAAGAAGGGCAAGTTAAGCCCTAAATATATTGGACCATTCGAGATCATCAAATGTGTTGGATCCGTAACCTATAAACTTAATTTACCTGAAGAGCTCAGTGGAATTCACAATGTGTTCCACATCTGCAATTAAAAGAAATGTCTAGCCGATGAGTCACTAGCAATGTCTCATGAAGACGTGCAAATTGATGAAAACCTGCGGTTTGTTGAGAAACCAGTTTCAATCGAGGATCAACAAGTTAAGAAGCTCCAAAGAAAGAATGTGCCTATTGTAAAGGTCAAATGGGATGCCCGTAGAGGCCCCGAGTATACGTGGGAGGTCGAGTCCACTATGCGACAGAAGTACCCCCACCTTTTTGAGTAAATCTCAAGGTCGTGATTTCTTTTAAGGGGGGTGAGGATGTAACACCATGTAAAATCATGTCCAATAATGTATTGACACGTGTCCCTTATCCAAAATATGCCTAAAGTTGGCTAGGAGGGACTATTTTTGACAAATGTGAAAAGTATGAATGTGGAGGGACTAAAAGTGTCAACATACTGAAACTATGCCTCTGAGTGACCTTACACGGTGTCCGTATTCTCATATGAGCCACTTGTTGGACGAGAGGAACCGTTTGTGAAATCGTTTGAAAGTTTGTGCAATGAAGGGTTAAAAGCGTCAACATGTTAATTTATACCTCTGAGTAACCTTTTAAGGAACCGGGAGCTTTATGATGTTCGTTCGTACTCCCGGGTATGCCTAATATTGGCCATTAAGGGTTTTTATACCTAATGTTAACAATACATGAGAGATTGGAAGTTTAGGGGTTAAAAGTGTCAAAGTGTAAAAGATGGTTTGCTGGCCGAAACACCTTGCGGACCATATACAGGAGGACCATACGGTTCGTAAAGGGTGTTTGCAGCTCGAATTTTTGCTTGCTGCTCACTCCTAGCTGCCATAAACCACTATTTTGAAACCATGGGCACAATGGCTGCTTGTGACACGAATTAGGACACTTGTTAACATCTTATGAAGGTCCCTAACACCTGGAATCATCCTACAAATCCTCCAACACTATAAATAGGTGCTTATGTTCATTGTTCAAGTTGCACCATTTCTTGAAAATCCTCATATCTCTCATTTTTGGAGCATCCTAATCTTTGGGAAACTCCTAAACAAGTCCTTTTCATCAGAGGATCACTAAGTAAGTGTTCCTTTCATTTGCCTTTTCATTTGTTAGGCTTTTAAAGCCGAAAGTCGAGCATTTTCAATAAATGCTTTGACTTTCGGTTTAGACCTTAATCATCCAACCATTGTTTGCAACGAACACGACTACGTGATCATAATTAGGTAGCTGTTATCCCTCAAAAGGGAACCTCCTAAGAATCACGTTTGCTTGGTCAATTGACGGGTCAACATATTAATGTTTTAAATAGTCAATGGGTCAAATTTTGAAATATTGATAATCTGAGTTTATACATGTTCTCAAATATGTTTTAACACTTAAACAACTTGGTAGTAATTATTAGAACATGTTTAAACATGTTCGGCTTGTGAATTCCAAGTTTAGGGTCGGTTCGCAACCGAAAGTCATGAAGTTTGATTTCTGCTTTGACTTTCGATTCTAACCCGAATTAGATTAGTTTGCTACTGATTTAAGGTTCCATTGTGATCATATTATTATGTAGCATAACCCTCTAAGGTTATATTACATGATCATAGTAGTAATCTGAGTTTTTATGCAAGTTCCGTTATTATACTAAACTTTGACTATTTTGCCCTTTTTATTAAAAATAAGGTTTTAAACACTAATGAACTTGCAAATGAATTACATACTGATATGTTAACATGTTTAACATATTTTGATGTTATTAATATGATTATAAACTGAGTTTTCGTATATTGTTGTAAATTATGCTTTTAGTTGACCATAATGCCCTTTTGGCACCTAAAATGGTCTTAAACATAATTTCTTATACCAAACTCATTACCTACTGATATAATATCATAATTAGAATTATTTGGGATATCAAGTCAGATTACAAACTGAGTTTATGCACGAGTTCTTGTATTATGTTCTTAAATGACGATAATACCCTTATGACACTTAAAATGATTTTTAAACATGATATTCATACAAAACCTTTTACCTACTAATATGGTATGATAAATAACATATTTTAACCATTTAAACCTGGTCATAACATCAGTTTTCATAAAACATCGCAAATATCATCATTTAACGACTTTAACGCCTTTTCGGCGCATAGCATGGTTTTAAACCATATTTACCAACCAAGACTTGTTAATTATTGATTTTATAACTTATTTAAAATCTTTTTATAGTAGGTACATGTTATAAACTCAGAATCCTAAATAAGCTTTCAAACTATGTGTGAAAGGAACAAAATGCCCCTACGGTGCATAGTTTGGTCTTAAACTATAAACCACACATATTTGATATCCTACTGATATTATATCATAAATTAACTATTTTTTCAGAATTTTTATGATCATCACATCAGATTATATGCAAGATCCTTTTATACATCATTTAATGACCAAAACGCCCTTATAGGGCATAGTTTGATTTTAAAACCTTAACAGGCATACAAGTTTATATCATACTGATATTATAACTCGTTTAAAGTATAATAACATATGGAACTTGTACATGACTCATCCGGTTACCCGTTATAGCTTATACACGTACAGTTCGACTTATGTAACTAGTTTACATAACTTTACCAAAACGGGTTCAACCTTATAATTTTTATTTCAACTTCCAGAATGTTAATAGTTTACCCATATTATACAAGTCCTAATACTTGTTGGGTTTAAACTACATTCTATTCCGGTCATCGCTTAATCTAGCTTATCGTACCGTTTTTGACACTTTAAGCTAGCCGGTCTAAGTCTACGACTTAAATAGGACCCGTTAGCATTCTAATTGGTTATTTATACCATCATTCCAGACTAGAGCCTTCCAGTAAATGTTACCCACACTTATTTAAATTGAATACAGCTGAGTTACTTTAAATCTCGCATTTGAATCAAGTTTTAGCTCAGGTAAAGACCTTTAACCTATTTTCCCTATACGGGCTTGGGATACGGTAAATTATTACCACTTGGTCAAGTATGGGATCATATGCCGGATTGTGGCTACAAAATCCGCATAACCCGTTTTAATCTGTCTTGTTTGATAACTTAAACATTGGGGGTTAACGCGACCATTTCCTGGATATCCTCGGCTCATTTAAGTTATTAACGGCCACGACCAAGCACGGGGTGTAGTCATACACCCGACAGATGCTTAATGCTAAAATGTTTTTACCCACAAGTTGGGGATTACTCCTTTGTGGTTTTATAAGTGGTGTGTCGGTTAATCATGTCTTGGTTTCTATACTAGGCCCCATATGTATTGATAAACATGTAAAACTGTATACAAGATTATTTTTAATTGTCCCAAGTTACAAAAGATTTTCATGTGCCTTGTGCACTTAAATCAAGTTTGAAATATTTTTAAAGCGTGTCGGTTGATTGTATTTACTAGTGAAAACTGACGTATTTTCAAAAGACTAAGTTACAAGTACAATACGTAATATGCTGGAAGCTGCTTGGTATTGTTAGAAGGGGATCTTGCAAATCCTTTGCATATGCCTAAAGTCTATTAAACATCTTTTGTACATTTTATAATCTGCCTGTGGATCTTTTATTACGAGTCGTCTGTATATTTATTTGAAACTTTGAACATTTTGGTTTGTAATAATAATTTATACTCCAAGACTTCCACTATGTTGTTCTGTGTATATTGACTATGATGATATCAACTTATGTCACGATACTCCCCACCGGACCCATCAGGTTTGTGGTTGAAATATCGGGGTGTGACAATTCCACACGCTTTTAAGGCACATCTATATGTTTACTTCTTCAACAAGGGGAAGAAAGTCCGCAATGTTCACAAAAATGGTAAACATACAAAGAAGATTACAAAGAGTGCAAGAAAGCATTCTGCTGATCTTTACGATGCTGAGTTCTTTCAGTTTGTTCGGAAAGGAGACTATTGGCTGGTATAACATTTTTTGATAACAAACTAACGATTTATGTTTATTTGTCCTTGACTATTATTTTGTTTCACACGATACATGTACCATCTGCCCGTTGAAGTTGTTGAGAGAGCAGGTCTTTCTGTTAATCTGCATTCCTTGAGTGTTCAAAATATGACTGTAGTTATGGAGGTTTATGACGTGAAGACGGAGTTAAACGATGGGAA
Organism: Helianthus tuberosus; assembly: GCA_030545235.1. Lineage (NCBI taxonomy): Eukaryota > Viridiplantae > Streptophyta > Magnoliopsida > Asterales > Asteraceae > Helianthus > Helianthus tuberosus. The sequence goes on from CM060394.1 coordinate 161,470,396, forward strand.
ACCACGTTATGAGATGGATGGTTGGCGGAAGTTCATGTCTGATAATAACTTGAAATTTGGTGATATTTTCCACTTCACATATGTGGCTTCACAGCAGAAGATCGTCCTAACTGACGTTACGCCAGTGTAAGAAAGACGGCTAAGTATGTTTTGATAACATAAATTATGTATATGAATGTTTTGATGGTTATTTTGCTTGGTATTGCTTTGGAACTTATTGACTACATGGTTTGTTGATGTAGATGGTTAATATGGTAACAATAATGTTATTAGCAGTTTATATTTTATTTTATATATATGATACCATGCTTTTTTTGGCAATACTCATGTTAACAATATTGCATTTTATTTTTAAAAGATTCATGATAAATAACATAATTAAAATGTTACTAAAATATAAGACGTAATCTAATTATGGATACTCTAAAATCATATTAAAAACCAACTTGTATTATTTCTTTTATTTGTAAAAAAAAACGAAGTTTTTTAAGTTTAAATTTGTACTTAATCTAATTATGGATGTATTTCTCTTCATAAATAACACGATTTATGTTTGATTATAAACTTTTATGAGTATTCTTGGAAACTGTTTTTTATTAACATTGTTTTGGAAAGTATTAAATAGATAGTCAATTTATATTTATGTAGTTAATAAAACTGTTTCTAAATATACAATATAATCAATTTATAGAAAGTACCAAATACATTTAATAACAATTTTGTAAGTTATTTTTCTATTAATAAACAATCCGAAAAGAAAAAAAACACAATCCGAAAAAAAAATTATAAATTTATATATAATACATAATTTCGTGAATAAATGTATTTATATATTTAAATTTGTAATTACAAATTTGTAAGTATTATAATTTAGTAATATATCTTCTTTTATAGAATCACGATATATTTGTGCAAATAATAGACAATTACTTGGACCATAATTGAGCCTATTACTATAACCATAAATAAGTTTGTCTTATAAATATACATAATACCTAATCATCTTCATCCAATTCAAAGTTCATATATCATTGAAGATGCTTAATTGTTTTTACGTTATCTATCAAACAACAAGATGAATTCTTGGGGTATGTCGATATTATTATCAAATTTATTTCTTTATTATATGTTTGTATTACTTTTTACTTTGTATACAGATTTTACCGAGGAGTTACCACAATTGGGTAGCTGATTACAAGTTAGCACCTGATGGTGTGTGAGAATCATTATGATAGATGGAAGAATTTTTGTTGTCAAAATTAAGAAAGCAGGTTCTTCATACTTTTTCCATGATGGATGGTCCAATATGATTCAGTCACTAATATTACCAAAGAATTCATTGCTTTTGGTTCAGTACGGAGGTAGTCTAACTTTTAGATTGATATACTTTTATCAAGATTTGACACTTGCTTAAGGTGATTTCTTATATTGCCAAACATCCCAATTATCAGAACATAAAGATCATTTGGTAATTATTTTATTTGTTTTTTTTAAGTTTGTACTATAGTAGTATTTGACAAATTTTATAAAACTTTCTTTAATATAAAATAATTATTTTTGTACCAGCAGCTTCTCGATAGATTATTTGTTCATCATAAGTTGAAGAACATACTACCTACGAAACATGTTACTATAACCATTTTTCCTAACCGTACATGGTTGGTTGTTATGGAAAAACATGGTCAAAATTTTTATATGACTACCGGATGGAATCGCATTAACGAAGACATGAAAATTCAAGATGAACACTTTATTATCTTCGACATGATTTCCGAGTCAAAATTTGATATGATGGTTTTTAGAGGCACAGAAGCTTTGGTCCGTATTCCTGAACGACGTCTTGCACGTGTTAAAGAAGAAGTTAATGAAGAAGTTACCGCTTAAATTATTTAGTATTCTTTAAGCTATGATATAGAACAAATATAAAACAACTTTATTTTTGTCAGTATTACATTTTATAACTGTTTTGTTGGTGCATATTTCGTACGTCTGCCACTGTGCGAATAGTTAGATAGACCGTGTGTTGAATATTGTATAGAATAGGAGAAAGTTGGACACGGTTTAGTAAAGGTCAAGGTCTATCCAGACGGATGACCATCCAGTCGGATGACAATCCGAACGGATAGACACATAGGTAGTTGTCTATAAATAGGGAGTTGGGGCTCCCATTTGGACAAGCTTTTGGTCCCTAAGGGGAGATGTTGTCCAACTGGTCTCGTGGTGCTGTAACTTGCTGAATAATCAATAGAGAACAGATTATAAGTGACTGCTCGGTGTCGTGTCTATCTTCTACTCCTTTCTTAGTCGTAATAAACTCACCGAACACGTCGGATCAGGACCTAAGCCCCATCAAACTCGTCGGTTCCTGGATTAGCAGTGGTATCAGAGCTACGGTACCGATTTAATCGATCTAACAGTCGGTTAAATCACCCAAAGCTCATCAATTTTGGGTTAAACGGGAGTTTTGACGTTAAAACAGAGAAAATCATCAAAATAAAGGTCAATTCACGGATGGATTTTGGAATTTAAGACATCAATATGTTCGGAATTGATTCGCACACAATCCTGTGAAGTTTCATCATGAAATTCACACAAATAAAGATTCTGGATCGAAAAAACGTGATTCGGAGTGTTCTTGAGCTGTTAGAACATATCCGATCGGATGACCGACGACCATCAGATCCATGTTACTAAGGGATGTTTGAAAGATCAGTTGTTTTTCACTCGAAGGACCATCCGGTCGGATGACCATCTGATCCACAAACACAAGTTTGTTCCTATATGCCATCTGATCGGATGACCATCCGACAACATGCCATTCGACCAGATGATCAAATGCCTAAAAAGGCATTTTTTGATCGCAATGACGAGGAGAGTCTCCAGAAAAAAATTTGGTGATTAATTTTTTTTCCCGGTTTTTAACGACCAAGCTGGGTTGTTCGGGGACACCGTCTGTGGCTTCGGTGAACATATTTGATGATGCGATCACGGATTGTGGAAATTAGTGGGGTAGTCATGATATTAGTGCAGAATGTTTATCATTCAGGATATCTGACTATTTATGGGCCAAAATGTAAAATCCCCAAAGACGAAAAACTGACAAATGTGACGAATATTGTGATATTCTGGTTTAGTCAAGTTTTTCGAAGATGAAAATTGAAAACTGAATTAAGTCTGAGGGGAAATTCAGTAATAGAGACGTCAGAATTTGCAAAAATGAGGGGGAATAAATATTTCAATGTCATATGTTAAAATTCCGACATTTTGAAATCCGTGACACTACAACAGTATTCGGGTAGTTTCGACTTCAGAATGTCAGTGGGAATGTGAATCTGATTGTGGGTGATAGCTTCTGAGATCTAGATTATCCGAGGAGATGAATCTGATTGTGGACGAATGCTTCAGAGATCGGATTACATTACCAGATGATTTGTTTTCCGATGAAGATATTGCTGATTGTGGAGAATACTGTTTACACGGATCTGTTATTCTTATGGTGCGTTAACGTGGATCACGGTAAACGAGATATCAGATCTTCAGGGGGAATCACGGATTTGAAGTTAACCAGTGGGGTATTTGAAGTTTGTATCATTTGCCGGTTGAGCTTTTGTACATTCTTAGATCGAGCAAGCGGAATGCAAGATCGTGGTGCTAAATTGACATATCAAAAACTGAGCTCGGATGCGGTTAAAGTTGAAACAGAGGATGCTGCATTGATTAGTTTCAAGTTGGTGATTGTTCGTGAAGGTTGCAGTTTAGCAAATCAGAGGAGAGTCGTAAATTGTGCAAAAGACCTGAAGATTCATTCCAGTGGGAATTAGTGCTTTATACTGACAAAAGCAAAACCGAATCATCAATCGAGGGAGAATCTATTGTCAGATTTAAAGATACCTGATTGAAGTTGCAGAAAAGTTGAAGATTGCAGAATATTCAAACACGGCTCAAGGTTCTCAAAGTGTTGGTGACGATTCGACAGTGACAACCGAGGGGGAATCTGTTGGTGCATATTTCGTACGTCTGCCACTATGCGAATAGTTAGATTGAGCGTGTGTTGAATATTGTGTAGAATAGGAGAAAGTTGGATACGGTTTAGTAAAGTTCAAGGTCCATCCGGACGGATGACCATCCGGCCGGATGGACACATAGGTAGTTTTCTATAAATAGGGAGTTGGGGCTCCCATTTGGACAAGCTTTTGGTCCCTAAGGGGAGATGCTGTCCAACTGGTCTCGTGGTGCAGTAACTTGTTGAATAATGAATAGAGAACAGATTATAAGTGACTGCTCGGTGTTGTGTCTATCTTCTACTCCTTTCTTAGTCGTAATAAATGCACCGAACACGTCGGATCAGGACCTAAGCTCCGTCAAACTCGCCGGTTCCTGCATTAGCATGTTTAATTTTACAGACGTTGTTATCATTGATTAATCTACGTTATTCATCATGCAATTTTCATTTATTAATATATATGTATATTTATTTTTTTAGAAAAATAGATTCACAACCCGTGAGTATTCACGAGTGATAACCTAGTCCTTCTATATGTAGGATACAACTTTCTTGCAAAAGATACATGTGAGTACGGCTGTAAACGAACCGAACGTAAAGTGAATAGTTCGTGAATCTTCGATGGAAAGTTCGTTTATGTTCGTTCGTTTATAAGAAATTTCATTCGATTAGTTATATGAAGTAACATTGTCGCAACCCCCGCCCCCTATCTGTCCCGGGAACGGGCGGCCGCGAACATCATTTGTGGTGGTATCATTTTGTTTATTATTTTGGCAGCGGAAATTCATCAGGACTGTAGTTAGGAAATATTTATCAGAGTAAAACCACCATATTTTATATTAATAACCACATGGGGAAAATCCAAGTTTCTTATTACAACATAGGGATAAACCCTATTTTATTGATTTTAAACATCGTCTTTTAGGTAACTTTTATAGCCACATTTTTCCAAGCCGTCAGTGCTCTCAAGCTGGCTTACTTCTAATTTAGCTGTCACATTGTGTTACCCGAAACACGTTTAAAAACATTTGTCAGTGGGAAATACTGGTGAGTGGATCCCAGTTTAATCAAGAAACATTTTATCAATTAACACAGTATTGAGAGCGATCACATTGTTTATTTCTACACAATTACTCATTCAGTACTGTCAATCCTGACTGGTGGGTCATATTACACATTGGCTAACTCGTTGTCCAATGGTAACGTGTTCCACATTTTGTATACAAAACCCCAACATACCGGCAGTAATTGAAGAACTACAAAGACTCAATCACTGCTTAATCATATTGTAAAGCATTTAAGGTTTTGTAAAATAGTTCACAAAAAGGTTTACAAAAAGCGGATAAACTCACATTGATGTTTTAGACTTCCTTTAAGGGTTTCCTGATGTTAATCTATAATTTACACAAATGTACATATGTTAGTATAATAACCCTTTATTTATATTAACGATACCCTCCCGAGACGGTATTCCAATAACTACGTCGGGCAGAACCACGACAGTTATTACGGAACCCTGGATCAATCGGGCAGCGTATCTAATACGTAACTGGGGTTATAATACTTACAACGGAGTAGAACTTCGTTAATTAGGGGGTATTATGCTCGGAAATTATATTAAATCTTCAAAATTTTGAGAGAGAAAGAGTTCGGGAGCGATTTTCGACTGAAGGTCGATGCCCTCTACTTATAGGGTCTGATTTCGGGTTTTACGCGGCCCGTGTAGTAGGGGGTCTACAGCATAGCTGATCCGGGTCACGAACTAGGTTCAACACATTGCTGACACGTGTCAACACCGGGGCTCGCCTGACCCTAGAGCTGTCGCGGCCCGCGTAAACTTCATTTTTCTTGTTTTTTAATTATTTTTAATGATATTTCATATTTTGGGCTCGGTTTTCACATACGGGGTGTATTTTAGGACATATGGGAATATTTTTAAAATATATTAGAGCGTCAGAAAAATTTTCAGGAGGGTTGTTATATCCTCCTCACCTTATTTTAGAGCTCGTCCTCGAGGTCTACTGGAACAAGTGTGGGTATTTCTTTTGCATTTCTGATTCAAGCTCCTATGTGTATTCTGGTCCTCTTTTGGAGTTCCACTTCACTTTGACCAGAACTAATCTCTTGTGTTTGAGGTTCTTAACTTTCCTGTCTTCAATTAGTAGAGGTCTTTCTACAAATTTTAACTGTTCGTTTACCTCTATATCCTTACGAGGTACTATTAGTGATTCATTAGCTAAGCATTTCTTGAGATTAGATACATGAAATATATCATGTATCCCTGCCATTTCTTCTGGCAGTTGTAGCTGATAGGCTATAGGTCCTATTCGTCTAATAATCTCAAAAGGTCCAACATACCTGGGGCTTAGCTTTCCCCTTTTGATGAATCTTACCACTCCTTTCCAAGGAGAGACTTTCAATAACACTTTATCTCTTACTTGAAATTCCAACGGCTTTCGTCTGTTATCAGCATAACTCTTTTGTCGATCACGTGATGCTTTCAGTCGTTCCTTGACTTGAATGATTTTGTCTGTTGTTTCTTGTACTATCTCAGGTCCAGATAGTTGCTTTTCTCCAATTTCTGCCCAACAGACTGGCGTTCGGCACTTTCGTCCATAAAGTGCTTCGAATGGTGCAGCATTGATACTTGTGTGATAACTATTATTATAAGAAAATTCGATCAATGGTAAGTGATCGTCCCAATTACCTCCGAAATCAATTACACAAGCTCTAAGCATGTCTTCCATGGTCTGAATTGTCCTTTCGCTTTGTCCGTCAGTTTGAGGATGATAAGCTGTGCTTAGATTTAACTTGGTTCCCATTGCTTTTTGGAAACTTGTCCAAAAATGAGAGGTAAAACGACTATCTCTGTCAGAAACAATTGATAGAGGAATTCCATGTAAAGAAACTACTTCATTTACATATAATTTAGCTAACTATTCCATACTGAAAGTTTCTTTCATCGGTAGGAAATGAGCTAACTTGGTTAGCCTGTCTACAATCACCCAGATTGTATCATTACCTTTTCTTGTTTTGGGTAATTTAGTAACAAAATCCATTGTTATTAATTCCCATTTCCAAACAGGCATTTCTAATTGTTGCAATAAACCTGAAAGTTTTTGATGTTCAGCTTTGACTTGTGAACAGGTTAAACATTTTGCAACATATGCTGCTATATCCTTTTTCATTCCTATCCACCAAAAATCTTTCCTTAAATCTTGATACATCTTATCACTTCCAGGATGAATCGTATACTTAGACTTGTGGGCTTCTTCTAATATACGGTGACGTAGGTTTCCTAATTTAGGTATCCACATTCTTTTCTTATGGAATCTCCAAATCCCATCTGTTCTTTGTTCTAATTCCTTAATCATTCATTTTAACTTCTCAGTATCATCCTTGATTACTGATTCTTGTGCCATTCTAATCTGTTCATTTAAATCTACTTGCAGATTTAATTTAAGTGAACGTACTCTTTTTGGCTTTTCATGATACTTTCGGCTTAAAGCATCAGCAACTACATTTGCCTTTCCTGCATGATGTTGGATATCACAATCATAATCACTAAGTACTTCCATCCAGCGTCTTTGTCTCATATTCAATTCCTTTTGCCCGAAGACATATCTTAAACTCTTATGGTCGGTGATAATGGTAAACTTACTACCATATAGGTAATGTCTCCAAATCTTAAGGGCGAAAACTATAGCTCCTAACTCTAAATCATGGGTTGAATAATTCTCTTCCTGATTCTTAAGTTGTCTAGAAGCGTAAGCTATAACCTTTTGACGTTGCATTAATACACATCCATAACCTAACTTGGAAGCGTCACAATAGATTACAAAATCTTCAGTTCCTACTGGTAACGCTAATATGGTTGTATGGGTTAATTTTTGCTTAAGGATTCTAAAGGCTTCTTCTTGTTTTGGTCCCCATTCAAATTTAACGGATTTACAGGTTAACTTAGTTAAGGGAATAGCTATTCTAGAAAAATCTCTAATAAATCTTCTATAATAACCGGCTAATCCTAAGAAACTTCTAACCTCGGTTGGTGATTCAGGGGTTTTCCAATTGGTTATTGCCTCGATCTTGGTGGGATCCACATGAATTCCTTCATGATCAACTAGGTGTCCGAGAAATTGTACCCGTTCTAACCAAAACTCACACTTCGAAAATTTAGCATAAAGCTTCTCCTTTCTCAATAAACTTAGAAGTGCGTGCAAATGCTTTGCATGTTCCTCTTTACTCTTAGAGTAAATGAGAATATCATCTATAAAGACAATAATGAATTTATCCAAATATGGCTTACATATTCGGTTCATCATGTCCATGAATGCAGGTGGGGCATTGGTTAAACCAAATGGCATGACAGTAAATTCATAATGGCCATACCTTGTTCTGAAGGCGGTCTTAGGAATGTCCTCTTCCTGTACTTTTAATTGATGATATCCAGACCTTAAATCGATTTTAGAGAAAAAACGTGCTCCTTGCAATTGATCAAACAGATCATCAATTCTTGGTAATGGATACCGATTCTTAATTGTGACCTTGTTTAATTCATGGTAATCAATGCACATACGCATTGATCCGTCCTTCTTTTAACGAATAAGATCGGTGCTCCCCAGGGTGATGAACTTGGCTGTATGAATCATTTCTCTAACAATTCATCTAATTGTTTCTTTAGTTCTTGCATTTCTGTGGGTGCCAAACGGTAAGGTGCTTTGGCAATTGGTGATGTTCCTAGTATCAAATGGATTCTGAATTCAATTTCCTTGTCTGGAGGTTGCCCTGGTAGCTCTTCTGGGAATACATCTGAAAACTGGGATACTACTGGAATATCCTTTAATTCTTTTCCTTTAGTGTTAGTGATTATGGAAATCAAATACACTAATGATCCTTTCCTTATATAACTTGCAGTTTTCATTACAGAGATGAATTTTGTAAATTTAGAGAACTTATTTCCTTTGATTGTGATTTTTTCACCCTTTGGTGAATTTACTTGGATTGACTTTTGATCACATAAAATACTGGCTTTATTGGCTATTAACTAATCCATTCCTAATACAACATCAAATCCTGCCAGATTCATGGGGTAAAGGTTTGCAATAAATTTCTGATTTAAAATTTCTATTATTGCTCCCTGCAAGACTTCAGAAATCTTAATGGTTTCCCCATTTGCTGTTTCTACCAGACATTCTTGTGGAAGTTTAGTTAATGGTTGATTAAGAATTTTGCAAAATGAAGTATTAATAAAACTTTGGTTTGCACCAGAGTCAAATAATACTTTAGCAAAAACATTATTAACTAAAAACGTACCGGTGATCACATCCGGGATCATCTTTGCTTCTTCTGCAGTCAGAACAAATGCTCTAGCATTTTTAGTATTCTTGGTGTTCGTAGATGGAGCTAGCTTTGGACAGTTAGGCTTGATGTGGCCTTGTTCTTCGCAGTTGTAACATGTCCTGTTACTAATCTTTTTCCTGCAATCTTCCTCCTTGTGTCCCGATATTTTGCAAAAGTTACAGTATACGGAGCATCGTCCTGAATGCTTCCTTTTGCAATACTTACAGTAGGGTGCAGAAGTAGAGCCTACATTTCTTCCACGGTTAGAATTTCCAGAACGGAATTCTTGTGTAAGCTTCTGGGTTAGGTCCCTCCTTTGATCCTCTTCTCGTGTACGGACTAATTCATCTGTCAAGGTATTGGCTAGTTCTACAGCTTCTTCTATAGTTTGGGGTCTAGCTGCCTTGACTACATGCCTTATCTCTCCAATTAATCCCCAGATGTAACGGGAGATTAATACTGGTTCAGGTGAAGCAAGGGTTGGCACTATTCGGGCATATTCAAAGAATAATTTAATGTACCCCTTACTATCCACACCGGTCATTCTAAGGTTTAAGAACTTGTTTGCTATCTGTTCTTTTTCATTAGGAGGGCAGAATTTCCTTTCTACCATGTTTTTAAACTCCTCCCATTCCATATTGTAAGTTCAATCACTTCCTCTAGTCTGGAGGATAGTGTTTCACCATTCTAGTGCTGAATTCTTAAACAAATTGGAAGCAAACATTATCTTATCCTCTTCCACACATTTACTTATTCTTAAGACTGCCTCAGTCTTTTCTATCCAGCGTAGAACTGCAACGGCCCCTTCATTGCCCGAGAATTCCATTGGTTTACAAGACCAGAATTCTTTGTAAGAACAACCGTAAGACACGGTTCTTCTTCTTTTGGGAATGGGCATTTGAAGTACGGGTCCATTGTTTACGCTGTTTGCAGGTTCAGAGGGTCGCTTGCTATCATGTCTACTTTTATTATTAGCATCCTTAACCGTTTGAAGAATATATGGCATTGCATCTATTATTCCTTGTGCCACTATGTGTTGGATGGCACTGTTATCCACTTGGTTTCCATTATTGTTGTTTGGATTTTCGTTACCCGGGTTATTGTTACTCTGGTTATCGTTATTCAGATTTTCCTGTTTCACTTCGTCGGCCATCTGAATTTAAACATTTACCACATATTAACATCACAAGATAATTAACAATTTGAGTAACAACCACACAACACACATATTAACCAAAAGCGTCGAGCATTGCGACTTTACTCTTTTCTATTATAATATGCTTCTAATACAAACCAATACTAGAAATTAAAAATTACAATACAATACTACTATGCATCACTAACCACAAAGTGGTCTATACTACAGCATATATTATTATTACTCATATTATTATTATTATTATTTATTAAATTTTTTTTTTTCATAAAAACATATTATATATTATTATATTATATTATTATTATTATTATTATTATTACCAACTCCATCATCACATTATTGGTCTGGATTCATCTAGTAATCCATATAGCGCTCATCGTACTTCCAGACGAGTCGCTCTCCTACCTGCCTCATCCTCTCACTACTCTCTAAGATTTCTTCTCTGAAAGTTCGGAGCTCATGCACATTTTCTGCACTCATTGTGGGTGCAGGTGCTGGTACTGGGTCTGGGTACTGGGGCATGGGATTCTCCTGAGGGTACGGATTCTCTAAAATCTCCCTAATATATTCATCGTTGTCATAGTAGGGATCTAGAGGGTCCAGACCTGGATATGCTGCTAAGTTCGGCAAGGTTTCGTCGTTTAGGTGATAGCGTGGCACATAATCCCTATGATCATCAAACCATGGATCATAATTTGGATCTAAGGGATTAGGGGCTGGTATCCTAGGTATTTCCTCAGGGTTGAAATCATGCATTTCTACCTCTATTGGCTGAGTGGGGAACAAAGGTAAGGGTTGTGGGGCTACTAGTTGTTCCAGATTTGGGTCGGCAGCAGTTGTTGCTAGGATATGAAAATTGGCTAAGCTCCAATTAAGCATATCCTGTGTATGGGCATCTGACTCTCGCTTAGCGGCTGCTAGGACTCTTTGCTGTTGCAACTTTCGCATTCTTTTCCTACGCTCGAATGCTCTCTTACTAAACCATCCTCTTTTTTTCTGAAGGAATGGCTCTTCAGACTGAGTCTTAAAGACAAACATCCCTTCTTCCTGATCAGCAGAATACCCAGAGAGGGTAGGCTAGGAAGAAGTTCCTTCACTCCTAGTTGAATCAGACAATTGACGATACACGTCCGAGGGTCCTTGATCACTCATACTGTAAACTAACAAATAGTCAAATAACACATAACAATAAAATACAAATATGCACGTATTTTCATAGTTAATTTCCTAACAATTTAAACAATATATTGATGTCAGTAGAATACTTCTGTGGCTGAATCAGTGGCTAAGCTCTGATACCACCTTCTGTCGCAACCCCTGCCCCCTATCTTGTGACAACTGGCATGAAACCGGTAATTTCCGTACACTTTAATTATTATTTAATGACTGCAATTATGTGCTTAAACGTCAACATTGTCTTATTTCATACTATACAAGTAAATTCATGCACATTTAATACTACAAAATATTGCTTTATGCATTAACGAGAGCGTTGCGTCAGAAATACTAGTAAACTCACCGGTAAAACACAATATGCCAACAACTCTGCAGAAAGCAGTCAGACAATAAAATTGGAGCCTAGGTGTAGGTCCAATGACAAGAATACATTAAAACCCAAGAGTACATACAAGGGTTCACATATAGGCATTCTGGAAGCTAAAATACGCACTAAAAGCACCCGAAACGCACTTTAAGTGCATAATTTTATTAAATTCAGCTATAATCAGCATTATGACGCTGAAACGTTATGCAGAAATTATGATTTATCGTCCAGAATGTTTCCCTAAGTGTCGGGAATTAAAAAGGTGCAAAAGGGTACTTAAAAGACACTAAAGGGTGCAATTCAACACTTAACGAATCGGTATTTAACCGAACAACCGGACATTACCCGGGACACTAAATTTTTGCCAAACACATTGTTATTTATTTCTTGGCTAGTCATTGATCCCCGTTTATCATAACACCCATTAAAAACCAACAAACTAATATATATGATTCATACTTGAGATGTAACTACCATTTACATATTAGTTGCAAATTTTACAAACAAGCCCCCCCCCCCCCAACCAAAAATCAGCCCCCCATGGACCCCACCATATATCTACACCATGATTTATATATTTTGGTTAGATTACAATTGATTTGTTGCTTCCCAATCTAGACAAAATATGATGGAAAGATCTATAAAGTATAGAACCAAAGATCACAACCATCACTTCATCAATTCACCCTCTCTCCTCACTCTCTCTCTCCCTCACGGCTGCCCACAACCGCCACCATCACGACTACTACACCACCCCATTCATCCATCTTCAAGCTTCATTCGAGTATCTAAGGTGATTCAAGGAAGTGCAAACTTGTGGAGCTTCTAAAGGACTTTGTTCCTTGCTTGTTCTTCATCTTTTTCTTATCATCTTCATCACTAGATCCTACCCTAGCCTTGTGCTAGTAGTAAGTTACTTGTACACCTTTGTTCATCAAATTTTTATGGCTAAAATTGTAGTATGATGATTATGTTTAAACCATAAGAACAAGAACACTAAGATGATGAATATGAAACTTTACATAAAACTTGAACATAAAAGACTATATGAAGATGAAATCTTGTTGAATGAGAGTTGGGTTAAATCATACATGATATTTGATCGTTGGTTTCTTGATAAACCCGTTGTTCGGACATTTGTTGATACGATTTAGTAACGTTTAAACTAGAAAGAGACATGCTGATTGACAATTTCAGCCACCTTCAAATGGCTGTAAACAGACCATAATAACTCGAAAAACTGATTTTCTGAAGTCTAAATTATGTATTTTCGAAAAACGAAGCAAATGGCACTGGAATCGTAATTTTTCGAGGTCGTTTACTATTTTTAAATTCTTCATCCTAACTTGAAACCTGAGTAGAACCAGCCCCTGAAATTTATACCGTAGATGACCACTGTTGTCATAGTAATTCTCCCACTGAAATTTCATCAATCGGGCTCACGAAAAATTTTGGGTGAATTAATTCGTAAACTGCAATCAGAAAGCGACAAATCTGATTGCTGTCCGGGAAATAAATTCTTATAAAATATTGGTAATGAACTGGACCCCGAAATTTTTAAACAATAATATTTGGACCGTATAAGACATTCTATAAAACTTTGGGAATTTTTGGAATAAGATAACTATTTTATTAAAATGTCCGAAAACAGTCCAGTTTTATATATTAAAACTGAAACGACAAAAGTAGTATCTTGCATGTCAGAATGTCGGGTTGATTATTTGAGAACGATCTAACATGTTATATGTTAAAGAAAATGATATGCTACTTAGCATGGACACCTCCATTTACAAAGGAGACTATGGCTAAATTTTCTGAAAATCCTAACACTTAGTAAATATTTTCTAGACAAATGTTGCTAGTGTGTTCTAAACTATGCTTTTCGAATATAAACCTCGCCATAATTTTTGTAACAAAAATACACATACAACATACAAGATACATAACTCGGGTGCAAAGTGCAAAATACAAGAAACTTATATTTATTTTTGAGAAAATAAAATAAGTAAGGCACTTAGTTAAAAATATGAATTATTTTTAACACAAGAAAACATATACATAAAAGACAGTGACTTGTACTTATACGATACAAGTCTAGTGACTAACGTTAAGAAAACACGTATAGGTCACGACGTTAATTAAGCAAATTCGGTGAAGTTTACGACGCAAGGAACGCAAAGTTGTGAGTTCATGCTCCCCCTTTTCTATAACTGTTTTGGTTTTATAACTTCGGGGGTGAAATACATGTTATAACTGTTATAATGTTTACAAATGGTATGATGGAGTACAAAAACATTCAAGCGAAACATTCTAGATCGTGTCTCGAATAGGGTACCATAAGCACCATTAATCAACGTATACATTCAGACCGCGGAACAAAAGGTTAGATCTAATGGGTTTCAGGCAACCCCACTCTTGGCCTACTTCTACCAATGAGTGCTTCTGTGTCTCAGTCAAAGTCGACAAAAATGCCTAGGTTTGGTGGCTTCCTATGTCGTGACACATGTTAGTGGCCTTGCAAACCACTAGCGATCTCACACATTCAAACAGTCATAGTACTCAGTTACAGATACATGTTATAAAACAGTCATAGTACTCAGTTACAGATACATGTTATAAAACAATCATAGTACTCAGTTACAGATACGTTTTACGAGTTACATTCAAACAATCATACATTCTACAAATTACATACTATGTTTTCATTCAAGTATTTAAACATTCAAAACAATCACTGCATGAATTCACACCAACATTATGTTGACATTTTTCCAAAAACTCACATGTATTTCAGGTAACTAGGATGGATGTGCGCGCGGTTTTACTCATGCTCTTGGATGTCGCTTTTATTTATCTTTGAATAAAGTTGTAAACTTATCAGACAAAATGCTGTCTTGTGATGTAAACACTTAAACCATGTTTTCGGTTATGTAATGTTTGGCATTTCGAAGTTATTTTATGAGCAAGTAGTATGTTTACCTTTCGTATGCAATGAGAGCCTTTCATGATCACACCTCGTGCTTCCGCCGCAGA
Organism: Helianthus tuberosus; assembly: GCA_030545235.1. NCBI lineage: Eukaryota > Viridiplantae > Streptophyta > Magnoliopsida > Asterales > Asteraceae > Helianthus > Helianthus tuberosus. Next base: position 161,485,474 of record CM060394.1, read on the forward strand.
AAGGGGTGTGACAGATCTGTCCCGGGAACGGGCGGCCGCGAACATCATTTGTGGTGGTATCATTTTGTTTATTATTTTGGCAGCGGAAATTCATCAGGACCGTAGTTAGGAAATATTTATCAGAGTAAAACCACCATATTTTATATTAATAACAACATGGGTAAAATCCAAGTTTCTTATTACAACATAGGGATAAACCCTATTTTATTGAATTTAAAACATCGTCTTTTAGGTAACTTTTATAGTCACATTTTTCCAAGCCGTCAGTGCTCTCAAGTTGGCTTTCTTCTAATTTGGCTGTCACATTGTGTTACCTGAAACGCGTTTAAAACATTTGTCAGTGGAAAATACTGGTGAGTGGATCACAGTTTAATCAAGAAACATTTTATCAATTAACACAGTATTGAGAGCGATCACATTGTTTATTTATACACAATTACTCATTCAGTACTGTCAATCCTGACTGGTGGGTCATATTACACATTGGCTAACTCGTTGTCCAATGGTAACGTGTTCCACATTTTGTATACAAAACCCCAACATACCGGCAGTAATTGAAAAACTACAAAGACTCAATCACTGCTTAATCATATTGTAAAACATTTAAGGTTTTGTAAAATAGTTCACAAAAAGGTTTACAAAAATCGGATAAACTCACATTGCTGTTTTAGACTTCGTTTAAGGGTTTCCTGGTGTTAATCTATAATTTACACAAATGTACATATGTTAGTATAATAACCCTTTATTTATATTAACGATACCCTCCCGAGATGATATTCCAATAACTACGTCGGGCAGAACCACGACAGTTATTACGGAACCCTGGATCAATCGGGTAGCGTATCTAATACGTAACTAGGGTTATAATACTTACAACGGAGTAGAACTTCGTTAATTAGGGGGGTATTATGCCCGGAAATTATATTAAATCTTCAGAATTTTGAGAGAGAAAGAGTTCGTGAGAGATTTTCAACTGAAGGCCGATGCCCTCTACTTATAGGGCCTGATTTCGGGTTTTACGCGGCCCGCGTAAAATGTAGCAAGGGGCTACGCGGCCCACGTAGTAGGGGGTCTACGACATAGCTGATCCGGGTCACGAACTAGGTTCAACACGTTGCTGACACGTGTCAACACCGGGGCTCGCCTGCCCTAGAGCTGTCGCGGCCCGTGTAAGCTTAAGAGATGGCTTACGCGCCCCGCGTAAACTTCATTTTTCTTGTTTTTTAATTATTTTTAACGATATTTCATATTTTGGGCTCGGTTTTCACATACGGGGTGTATTTTAGGACATATGGGAATATTTTTAAAATATATTAGAGCGTCAGAAAAATTTTCAGGGGGGTTGTTATAAACATGAAGAGAGGTCTCGTTCGTTCAATTATGTTCATGAACGTTCGGTAATATATTCGTGAAAGTGTTCGTGCACATCCGTTCATTTAGGTTCGTTTGTTTTTGTTTTAATTAAAGATTTTGCACTTTCATATATTTTATCTATGCTTTTTATATTACTTAATTTTTATTTATTACTAAGAAACCCTATTTCCATATTGTTTATGCATCATTTCCCTTTCTTTTCTCATTATTTACATTGACGAATGCGATCGACATCCGTTCCAGAATTAGAGCTTCAAGTTCCAGTACTACTCTCTGAGCCATTCACCTTTAGCCTTCATCGCGTTCGCTAAATTTATTTGTGTTCGTTTGTGTTCATGAACCGTTCGTAAACATGCTCTTTCCTTAATGGACGAACAAGAACATATAATATCGTTCAGTAAATGTTCATGAACCATTCGTGAACATATTTATTTCCTTAACGAATGAACAAGAACAAGACTTTGTTCGTATTTATTCAGCCCGTTTATAGCCCCGAGTAAGGCAGAACGTGTATGAATTTTGTTGTCAATACGAAAAATGGTATTTGTACCCTTCGTGGTCATTACAATAAATCCACACCTAATATCCGACAATCTATGAATGAAGAATATTTACGTGTAAACTAAAATTTTATTAATCTATCGTAGAAAATTATTTTTTTGACTTGTTCTTCCTTTTAATTTAAGGCTGATTGGTTATTTATTTTAGGTTGACTCATTTATTTGATATTTAATTTGTTATAAAGTACAATAATTGGGCAATCTACTAAATAAGAAAACTGTATAACTTTATTCCAGTTACAAACAGTTTCAATTTTGAAATCTAAGAAGATATAATATGTTACTTTTTTTATATTTTAATCTGTTGTTATAAACTTATATTGTAATGTATGATATTATATACAATAATATACGTCTGTGGAGATAACAAATAATAATGGATTGGAAATCATGAAATCTAATCATAGGGTCGTAAATATATATATTTTTTTTAATAGCCAACGGAACTTTTATTCATTTAAATAGTTAGCACGACATTGTTTTGGTATATTTAAGTGTCAATATTATTCAATAAATAGTAAAACCGTTAATAGTATGAATAAACAAGTATTATAAATATATGATTTTGATATTCCAATTAGTTGATTACAAATTTCTGACTACGTACTAGTCAACTTGCAAATCCATGTGCTTTTCCGCATGTTTTAGAATGTACAACCATCTAGGCATATTGTACAACTGTCTGCGGTCAAATTTGGATTTTTCTAATTATTTTGTTGAAACACGGATAAGGTAAGGAAACATGTTTGAAATAATATTTTTTTTTATATATAAGGTACATGGATTTATAGTACTCTTGAATAAAGTCAAATTTGATGTTTATGTAGTATTTATTTTGATTTTTAACTCTTAGAATTTGTTACGAGAGAAATTACAATCGTTGCAAATACCCTACTAACCAACAATTCGGATGAACCACATTAGGCGTAGATCAAGTAATCGTGATCAACAATAAAATTGCGTAAGTGTTGAACTAACTATCAGCTGTAACTAAGTTACTGTTGACAGAGAAAATCATCAGTAATACTAAGTTACTGCTAATACTAATTGATTACCAGACTTACTACCAATCATTTCATCCGTAAATGTAAAACACCCGGCATGAAGCATTGTTTCGTTTCACTAAAACATTGTGATGTGCACAATTTATAAAACTCAAACCTTGGGCTTTTTTTTTCTTTCCGATTTATCATATTAGGATTTTGATAATAAACCCTAGTAGTTTCATGTTGTACGACATGGCCGCAGTTTTCCTTGCTAGTGCGATGATCCAAACATAGTCATTTAGACCATGGGGTGTGGTTTGGGTAGTTCCTTTGAGAACTATCCGCCACGTAGGCGTCACGTCACATGGGGTGGAGGACCATCCCCTTGGGGACTACCCAAGTGTGTAGAGGATAGTCCAAAATCTGAAAATGGTGGCCCACATTAAAACAAAAACAATTAAATATATATCTCTCTCTGTATCCACTAGATCAAACATTCAGCCAATCAAACACCTCGTCGCCAGCGTCCTTGTTTGGCCATTTGAGCCGCGACGAGCCCGGGGAGGGCGGTGTGCGACGGAGGGGACGAGCCGAGACCGGGGGGAGGGACCCCACACCCCTTGGTCTTATATGTTGAATCACCACCTTGTTTGAAGTGACTCACATGAAAGGAATAATAATGATCAACTTTATTACTTTGTCTGTTCTATTACCTCATCTATTTCATTACTTCATACCAAATAAACATTAAGGTAGCGTTTGGTACGAAGGAATAGAAGGCAAAATGGAATGGATCATTCTGATGGAATGAAAAGATACACGTTTGGTTATCATGTGGTAATAGAATGGAGCATTCCAAAAGGAATGTAAACCTTTCAAATATAACATTTTTCATTCCTTTGTAAGGTGGGTTTTTTTTATTCCTTCAATGAATGGAAAGAAATATACTATTATTATCAATATTATTATTATTATTTTTTACCATTATTATTATTATTATTATTATTATTATTATTATTATCATCATCATCATTGTTATCGTCTTTAATAACCCACTGCCGCCATTTACCTATGCCGCCACCGGGGGCGACGCCACTACCGACACAACCACCATCGTTACTACTGTCACCGTCATCCACCACCATCGTTGTCACCAACTTTCACCGCCACCGCCACCGCCACCACCACCACACACCTCCACCCCAGCCGTCACCCACCTCCTCCCCAGCTGTCACCCGCCACCACCCACATCCGCCTTTGCTGTCACCTACCGCCGACACATCCGCCCCCGCCGTCACCCACCACCACCCACCGCCCCCGCCACAGCCACCATCCACCGCCGCCTCCGCCGTCACCCGCCACCACCTCTACCACCAACCACCACCGATGGCGTCACCACCACCATTGTCGTCGCTGCTACCTACCTCCGCCCCAGCCACCTACCCCTGCCCTAGCCACCACCCACCGCTGTCGCCACCCACAGTCACCACCTCCGACCACCGCTACAACTGCCACCTATCACCACCCACCCACCCACCACCATCGACTATACCGTCACTCACCACCGATTTTATTCCTTCGTCTGTTCTTTCCTAACAAACAACACAGAGTAATAATTTATTTCATTCTCACATGGTAACCAAACAAGACATGGAATGGTGATGATTCATTCCATTACATCGTCCATTCCATTACCTCATCCATTCCATTTCCTAGTCTATTCCATTACGCCATACCAAGTCTTGCTACATGAGAATGTCATCTTATATATCATGTCACTAGCATGATTTTTATTTAAACTCGAGTAATTATATCATTATGTTGCATTATATTCACGAAAGCCCCTTCTAGACATGGGATGTCCATAACCACATATAACGATTGGTAGACATGTTAGATTTGAAGCCTTACTTTGAGTTGTGATGACGGGGGTAGCCCAAGACCAAATAAAATGACTTAGACACATTAAAGCCTAAAGGGTTAAAAGGTTCAAAGATTAAAAACCCGGGAGCTAGGATAAAGCAATACATGAACAGTAAATGGTCACATCTCTGATTGCTTCACCAACTCTCCTACCTGCAAAAGTAAGATGAGTCCACAGAATACAGTCTTTTACCCGCAGGTCAAAAGGCTTCAACCCACAAAAGGGTAAGTTCCCCACTGCAAGTATATTCACTAGTCAATGGTTTCCTCTTTGAGCGATAACCTTCCCTATAAATGTGACACTTCATTTAGTGCTGAGGACATTCTGGATCAGCTCTGATTCCACGAGAATCTCTGGTCATTGGTCTTGAGTACTTGTTCCATGCAAGTCACTCTTCATCACATTCAACACACACATTCTTATTGCTCCCACATCCGAGACTGAACACATTTCAGTGGAGGATCCCGAGCAAACAACAAAATCAAACTAGTGAACCTCTCTCCACGTCTTGCAAACGTGGGGGGACCCCACGACCTGCGTTAGGCAAAATTAAACCCTTTAACCCTTTTGCCTAACCAGCCCAGCTACTACCACCGGTCTAATATTTGTTGCATCAACAAGTTGGCGCCCACCGTGGGGCTACGCCACTAATTTTCTTCAAAAGACCTAGTAGTGTAGCTCCATTCTCTCGAAACTACCATGTCGGAAAGTGAGTCTCCGGGAGAGGTAAATCAAGTCCCGAATACCTCAACCCCAAGTGCTAGCCAAGCTCATGTAGCTATACCAACGTCCATCTCGACACCGGAGAACACTCCTTCTGGAGCCACATACCCCGAGTTTCTCACTTTCCAAACACCAACTCCGTCTAAATCAGGGGTTCCATCCCCCTACATCGGTGTCTCTAGCACCCCCTCACGTATTGACCTTACTCCCGAAGGGGTCGCCAACAACTTCCTAGAGTTGAGGTCTCTCCTCAACCAATATGTGAGTAAGGAAAGAGACAAGGGAGTGAGGATTCGTTTGGATTATGACGAACTAGAACCGTCACTATCTCCTGGACCCCCCATCCCTCCTTTTGCAAATTCACAGCCTACTACATCCAGGGATGAGGCTGGTCCCAGCAACCCTCCTCCAAATCCTAACCCATATCTGTACACGAGGCCAAATCCGACAACATTTCCTCTTTTTTCTTCCCAACCAGCTACAACCGGTGCTCCACTGGGACATGAGCTGACTCTGGACCAGCTCCTGCAATCTCCAGTAGCAAGTCTTCCACCCTCAGCAACAACTACATGGGAACAAGCTTTGTCTGTGCTTCCCTTGGCCCATAGTGCCGTTATGAGTACCCCTTTAGGGGTAAACTGCCCAGTTGTACCTGGAAGCCTCCAAGGCTTCAACCTTTTGCCTCAGATAATGGCTCAGATGATGGCAAACTTCCCGTGGCAGCACTTCATTAATCAAGTGCTGGCCACTCAAGGGAACAACAACAATAGCAACACAGGTGCAAGGGTGGAAGAGGATTTGGCCAAACCCTATAAACCCAGTAATCTTTCATGCTTCTCACAGCAAATAGCCGATTATGATTTTCAAACGAAGATCAAGATGCCATCCCATATCAAGACATATGACGGAACAGAGGATCCCGAAGATCATCTCTAGATCTTCACTGGTGCCGCTAGAATTGAGAATTGGTCAAATGCTGAATGCTGCCTCATGTTTATGCAAACCCTCGTTGGGTCAGCCCGGATATGGTTCAACGATTTACCAGCCAGAAGCGTTCGGAGCTTCGATGATCTGAGCAAAGGGTTTTTAGCCAACTTCTCACAGCAAAGGCGGTACGTCAAAGATGCTACGGTAATCTTTCAGATAAAACAGAGGGATGACGAAAGCCTCCGAGAGTTCATTGAAAGGTACAAAAAAGAAGGTCTCACGTATGTAGGGGCAGACGAAAAAATGAGAGTGGCCGGTTTTATGAACGCTATTACATCTAAATATCTCACAAGAGATTTCAACAAATCCCTGCCTAAGACCTTAGAAGAAGCTCTCAAAAGGGCCGAAGCCCACATCAGGGGAGAGGAGGCTGTAGATATTAAAGAGCAAAGAAAAAGGGGTTCAAGCTGGCGAGGCAACAGTCCACCTAGAAAAAGTGGAAGCTTTCATCCCTATGACAGACGCCAAAAGGGTTCGGAACAACGAAGGCCTGAAGGTCGGAACCCCCCCAGCAGAGAAAAAGGCATGAACTTCACACCCCTAACCAAGACCCCTCAAGAGATTCTAGCTACAGAGGAAGTGAAACACAACTTCCGACCTCCCAGACCTCTCCCTAAAAGCAAAAGAAATGAAAATTCCACCCAATTTTGTGAATTTCACGAAGAGAAAGGCCTCCATACAAATGACTGCTTCCAACTCAAGAAGAGGATTGAAGAGGCAGTCAAGTCAGGGGAGCTTGCCCACTTAGTAAAGGGAGTAAGGGACAAGATGGCCGAGTTGAAGGGAAAGGAAGTTAGCATGGTGGATTTTGATAGGAAGGTTCCAAGCAAGAGACAGCGGTTGGAAGCTTGGGAGCTTCAGTGTGTCTGTTTTCCTCCAACAGAAAAGAACCCACTTTCCGACCCCCTTGTGGTCGAAGCAACTGTGGGAACACTAAAGACATGCAAAGCATACATAGACACTGGAGCAGCCACCGAAATCATGTTTGAGAAGTTCTTCAACTAATTAAGCAATGAGGAACGTTCGAAGCTTCAACCCTTCGGAACCTCCATAAAAGGTATTGCTGATATACCCCTCAAGCCTTTAGGGCAGCTAACTCTCGATGTCCGGTTCAACGATGGAAAGATGGAAAGAGTACAACCCCTCACCTTCGTGGTCATCAATATACCTTCAAACTATGATGTCATCATAGGAAGGCCGGGGCAGTGTGCGTTTTACATGGCTGTTTCTGTTGGCCATGGCACGGTCAAGTTTCCTACCGAGAGAGGGATTGCAACCCTTTAACCTGCTCGAGAGGCTTACATGGTTAAAGGAGAGAACTCCAAAACGAAGAAGATAAGCAAAGGTTGATCATCAACCCAAAGTATCTTGAACAAAGGTTACGGGTTAATCCAAGCCTTTCACAAGAAATTCTCTCGTATCTAGAAAAGTTGCTGGTACATTATAGTGATGTTTTCGCTTGGTGCCCGGAAGACATGACGGGCATCCCTCGAAGCATCGCTGAACATGAGTTAAGAATACCACCCGAAGTTAAACCTATTGTTCAGAAGAAACGAAGTCTTGCACCCGAAAGAAGCTTGGCAGCCTGCCAAGAGGTTGAATAGCTTGTCTCAGCAGGAATTCTACGGGAAGTAAAGTACCAGTCCTGGGTTGCAAACCCAGTCATGGTTCAAAAGCCCAATAATTCCTGGAGAATGTGCATTGACTTTAAGGACTTAAACAAGGCTTGTCATAAGGATTGTTACCCGTTGCCAGAAATTGATCTCAAGGTTGACTCTCTCACCGATTACCCTTTCAAGTGTTTTCTAGATGCTTACAAGGGTTTCCATCAAATTCTCATGAAGGAAGAAGATGAAGAAAAAACTGGCTTTCATACGGACAAAGGAATCTTTTGTTACCAAAAGATGCCTTTTGGCCTCAAAAACGCGGGTGCAACCTACCAACGTCTAGTCGACAAGTCTTTTGCCAATCAAATTGGTAAAAACATGGAAGCATACGTTGATGATCTGGTCATCAAAAGTAAAACGGAATACCAAATGCTGGATGACATCCAAGAAACCTTCAAGAACCTAAGAAAGGTCAATATGAAACTCAACCCCGAGAAATGTTCATTTGGGTTTGAGGAAGGAAAGTTCCTGGGGCACATCGTCGGAAAACAAAGCATAAAGGCCAATCCAAACAAGGTAAAAGCTGTCCTCGAAACCAAGCCACCACAAAGCAAAAAGGAGGTAGAAAGCTTAAATGGGAAGCTTGCAGCCTTGAAGCATTTCACCTCAAAGTTGGCTGAAAGGTCATTGCCTTTTTTCAAAACGCTCAAGGGATGCTCCGACAAAAAGGATTTCAAATGGACTGAGGAAGCTGAGGAAGCTTTCAACCAGATGAAGCAACACCTAGCTTCGCTCCCAGACATCGTAGCCCCAGAAACGGGAGAACTGATCTCTGTATTTCTTTGAATTGCTGAAGAAGCAATAAGTGCGGTCCTCACCATCGAACGAGACAAAGTTCAGGTACCCGTTTATTTCTTCAGCAAAACTCTAAAATTAGCAGAGGTCAAATATCCTCCTTTGGAAAAACTTGCCCTAGCCCTAGTACAAACAGCTAGGAGGCTTCGAAGGTATTTCCAAGCACACCCCATACAGGTGGTCACCGACCAACCTATTAAGAGTGTGCTTGGAAAACCGGAAAATTCAGGACGAGTAGCTAAATGGGCCGTGGAACTAGGTGAAGATAACATCACCTATGTTCCAAGAAAAGCCATTAAAGCCCAACATCACCTATGTTCCAAGAAAAGCCATTAAAGCCCAAGTCTTAGCTGATTTCATTGTGGAAGTCCCGAAGCAAACAGTCACTGAAGTAAGTGTTAGTGCATACGTCTGTCGACTTCGTCTTGTATCGAGTCTTGTGTTGTATTAGATAGATCAGGGCACGCAAAACGAGAAAAGTATGTTTATAGGTAATTTCGCACGAAATTACATCTATGTAATTCCGTACGAAATTAGACAGTGATTTCGTACGAAATTAGATTTCGCATGAAATCTAATTCCGTTTGTGCAGGTTCATACGAAATTAGACTGCCTATAAATAGATGCCTTGTGATTTCGTTTGTAACAGTTCTAAGATTCCGGTTAGAGAGCCGAAGTGCTGCCGAAGTGTCAGCTCGCTGTAAAACTTTGTCAAATCAATCTAAAGACAGTTTAAAGTGTATATCTAGCTGAATTGAACTTGATACGTCTGTTTTCGCTTTTCGTATTGAGAAAAACTCTTCTGATCGACTCGTTCGGGTCACAAAACGATCCTACAAGTGGTATCAGAGCTCAGGAGGAAGAGTTCTTACCAATTCAGCTGCAAATTCTGATTTCTACACCTTCTTTTCAAAATTAAACTTGATTTTTCAGTTAAACTGACTTGAATTTCACACATTACATGCGAAACAGTGTTTTAACAAACCCTTGAAAGTTTTAGACCTAAAATCGGACAAAAACTTGATCAATTGAACCAAAAACAGCTCGAGATGATGACATCAGCAGTATTTCGCACGGAATAAGGCTTATTTCGCTTGAGTAGTTCCGCACGAAATTACCTATTTCGCACTAGATTGGTATTTCGCTTGAGAATTTCGTACGAAATTAGTTGATTTCGTTTGAAGCCTGATTTCGTTTGGTTATTTCGCACGAAATTACCTATTTCGTGTGAAAGTTCTGATTTCGTTTGAGCTAATTTCGTTTGAAGTTGTTTTTCAGGGTAATTTCGCTTGAACAGGTTATTTCGCTTGAGGAAGTTCATTTCGTTCCAAAGGGATTTCGTTTGAAATCTATTTTCATTTGAAAGTGACTATTTTGTGAAAAAGTTTACCGAAACATGGAAGAGGAATTTTATAACGCGTTTGCTACAGCCCCAACTACTCCTACTGCCATTGCTCAGAACATGAACATGGAAAATGAAACTGGAACTTTACAAAAACCCCCGAAGCTAATGAGCATTGAGGAGTATTATGGTTGGAAAGATCGGTTTGAAAACTGGGTTCAAGCAATTCATTGGAGATCTTGGGAGCGTATCGAGAAGAAATATGTTAAACCTCGTACTGATATGGGAGTTATCAAAACTATTTCGGAATTTTCGGACAAAGAGAGAGATATGTATAAAGCAGAAAAGATGATGATCAGTTTACTCCAGCAAGCTATCAAAGAAGACATCTTCATTTTGCTCCAACATGATAACACTTCACGTTCAATTTGGGAAGCTCTCCGAATTAAGTTTGAGGGAAGTGAGAAGATGATTAAGAGTAAAAAGGCATTGTTACAGAAAGAATTTGATTTATTTTCAAGTTTGCCAGGATAAGATACAAAGAAATTGATTGAAAGATATTGTCATTTAGTACAATCAATGTCATTGTTAGGTATCAACAAAGATCGTGAGGAATGGGTTGAAAAATTAGCTGATGCTTTACCACAGAAAGAGTGGGGTACATTTTTGATGATACTAAAGAATACTAGAGAATATGAAGGCTTGACAATTTCTCAGTTCATTGAAAAGATTGAAGGACAAGATCTTGAGCAACAGAAGATTGCAAGAATGAACAATCCAAGTGCACAACAAGATATTAAGATGTATTACATAGGGAATGTTCAGAATGTTGAAGCAAGTCCAAAAATTCAAACTGCTTTCAGTGTTGAAAATTCATCTGAATCAATTAATCAAAGTTCAAATAGCAGCAGCAGTGGATTCTCTTCATATCTGAGTGTTAATCCGAAAGATTCAAGCTCAAGTCATCAATTTCAAAGCTCAAATAGCAACAATGGTCATGTTTCAAAGCTCAAGATTCAAGCTCAAGTCATCTTCAGAATGGTCAAAATTTCTCTGAAGAGATTGCTAAAAGCCACATGTCACTACTTGTTACAGTGTTAGAATCATATGAAGGGTTGGTGGCTGGAAGGATCGGAAATCCTATGTTGGCAAAAGAGGATTACGATCAGATTGATTCTGAGGAAATAAAGCTGATGGATATCAAATGGTGTTTAGCGAGTGTGTTAAGAAGAGCTGAAAAGTTTAAAATAATTACAGGAAGAGATGATTTCTTGGATGCTAATGTTTCTACTTTGGGTTTTGATAAATCTAAAGTTACTTGTTTTCGATGCAGGGAGAAAGGTCATTTCAAGAGAGAATGTAAAAATCGAGAAGCAAGTGGAGCACAGAATCCGTTTGGTGGCAATGATTACTATCGAAAAGCCATTTATCAACAAGTTGCACATCAACCGTATCAACAAAAGGAACCACAAACTGCTTATGCTAAAATGATCGTAGAAGCAAATAAGAAAGCTTATTATGGCATAATTGATCAAGATGATGAAAAAGTAGCAGAAGGTTTCAGTTGGGACAAATACATTCCATCTGATTCAAAAGTAGCCGCTCTTATTGCCCAAATATTTCAAGAACCAGATTTGATGAAGGAATGGATGAAAGCATTTGCTAGTGATGAGAAGAATAAAGATGATGAATCTAGTTTTTCAGATGATAGTTCAGAAAGTACTCAAGTGTTTGATCAATCATCAACTGATGATAGTGATGATGAGGAAGAAATGCATATTAATATTGCAAAAGTTCATTTATCTCCTAAAAGTTTTGAATTTTATTTTGCAAATAGAGTGACGAAGCTGAGGGAGAGACTAGCAGCAAAAGAACAGAAAAAGGTGAAAAGTGAGAGTGTTGTTCAAGAAGAGAAGCCTGAACAAAATGAAGAAATTAAAGATGTTGAGAAGATGGTTGAAGCTGAGCAGGTGGTTGAAGCTGAGAAAGTTATCGAAGTGGAAAAGATTGTTGAAGTTATCGAACATTGTCTAAAGTGTTTGGAGTCATGCAAGCAGTGTGAAGAGAAAGAGGAGAAGTTGAGTGAACAAGACAAGATGAAAGAAAATTTATTGTTCAATCTCAACTATGTGAAAGAATCGTATGATGTTTTGAATAGAACGGTAACTGGTCTACAACAGACTAACTCTGAAAGAGAAGATGCGTTAACAATGATGAATGCTGTGATGATGACAAAGCAGAAGGCGATTAATCATTATATTGAAGAATGTGCTAAGTTGAAGCAAGAGTTGGAAACAGAAAAGATAGAGAATGAAAGAATATGTTGGTGCATACGTATGTCGACTTCGTCTTGTATCGAGTCTTGTATTGTATTAGATAGATCAGGGCACGTAGTACGAGAAAATGTCAAATATAGGTTGAGAGGTGATTTCGCACGAAATTACAAATTGTAATTCCGCACGAAATCAGTTCTCGTCATTTCACACGAAATCACTGATTTCGCTTGAAAGTGATTTCGCTTGAGCAGGTTCAAGCGAAATCAACAGCCTATATATACCCTAGATGCGAAATCATTTGTAACGATCATGTTTCCGGTACCGAAGTGTTGCCGACGTGTCTACTGATCTGTAAACGTGTTAAATTGAATTAAGTGTGAAACAAGTTGTTACAAAGTCTAATCAATGAATTCTGCCTCTGATTAGACCGAGAACTCTTCTGATTGACTCGTTTGGGTCACAGGACTATCCTACAAGTGGTATCAGAGCTCAGGAGGAAGAGTTATTACCAAAACAGCCATATTTTCTGACTTCTACACCTTCTTTTCAAAGTTAAACAAAATTTCACGGTTAAAATGGACTGAATTTCACACATTATAATTGAAACAGTGTTTTAATGAATCCTTGAGAAAATTGGACCTTAATTCGATCTAAAATTGGTAAAATTCGAAATTTCGTTTGAAAATCAGATCGAAAATGATGACGTCAGCACTATTTCGTGCGGAATTACTTGCTTGATTTCACACGAAATTACCTGATTTCGCTCGAAATAGTTAAATTCGCTTCTGAGTGTAATTTCGTTTGAAAATTTCATACGAAATCAGTTATTTCGCACCAAAAAGTGATTTCGTTTTAGTTGATATTTCGTGTGAAAGTTAATCTCGTTTGAAATAGTTATTCCGCTCCAAACTGATTTCGTTTCAGGGTGTGATTTCGTTTGAATTGTCATTTTGTTTGAATCTTCATTGTTGTTTGAACTTTATTGACTGTGTGATACAGATTACTGAATCATGGAAGAGGAATTCTACAATGCGTTTGCTACACCAGTTGCACCAATTACAGCTGCTGAAACATTGTACAATGAGAATGAGATAGGAACTTATCAGAAACCGCCAAAGCTTATGTACATTGAAGATTTTAAAGGATGGCAGAATCGGTTTGAGAACTGGGTGCAAGCTTATAAGTTTGACGCATGGTGTTCATTAGAGAAAGATTACGAGAAACCGAAAAATGAACGTGGGCTTGAAAAAGCGTTTTGTGATTTTTCAGAGAGTGATAAATTGAAATATACAAGTGAAAAAATGATGATCAGTATTCTTCAACAAGCAATTAAAGAAGATATCTTTGTTTTGCTTCAACATGAGGGTACTGCTAGGTCAATTTGGACGGCATTGATTCAAAAGTTTAAAGGAAGTGCAGATATGATCAAGAACAAAAAGGCATTATTGAAGAAATCATTTGACATGTTTGTAGCTTTTGATCATGAAACAACAAAAATGACCATTGATAGATATTGTCATCTGGTTTTGGAAATGGGAAGGTTGGATATAAAGAAAGACGACGATGAATGGGTTGATAAACTAGCTAATGCATTACTATAGCAGAAATGGGGAACTTATTTGTTGATTCTTAAACACATGAGAAAATCTGAAAATATGAATCTAGCACAGTTTATTCAGAAGATTGAAGAGCACGAGTTGGATATCCAGAAAACTGCAATCATGAAGAATCCAAATGCTCAACAAGATGTCAGTTTATACTACAGAGGGAACAAATTTGAAGTTACTCCCAGCCCAAAGATCCAAACTGGTTTCAGTGCTGATAGTTCTTCTGGAACGAAAAGTAGTACTGTGACTCAGAGTGGTGGACATTCGTATTCATATTCAAGCTTTGATCCAAATCATACAACACCAAGTCCTCAACAACAGAATTCTACAAATCTGAAGTGCAATGTTACTTTGAACATTCAAAATGGTCAAAATCTTTCTCCAGAAATAGCTAAGCAACACATGGCATCACTCATTGCTATGTTGGAATCATATGAAAGTTTGATTGCTGGCAAAATTGGTAATCCAATGCTTACCAAAGAGGATTATGATCAAATTGATGCTGAGGAACTTGAGTTGATGGATGTCAAATGGTGTTTAGCTAGTGCTATTCGTAGAGCTGAAAAAATTCAACAAATCACCAGAAGAGATGATCTTAGTGAATTGTCTAAATCTCCAACAGGGTTTGACAAATCAAAGGTTACATGTTTCCATTGTCGAGAAAAAGGTCATTTTAAACGTGAGTGCAAAAACAAAGAAGCAAACGGAAAACAAGATCAGGCTGGAAAGAACAATTATTATCAAAAATCAATTTTCCATCAGATTGCTCAACAACCACAAACTGCACATGCACGTGCTATTGAAGAAAAAGATAAAAGAGCTTGTTATGGTATAATTGATCAAGACGATGAAAAGGTTGCAGAGGGATTTAGTTGGGATAAATATATTCCACCTGGTTCAGGTCTTGTTGCTAGGATTCTGGAAGAAGATGAAATCAAATCTAGTTCAAAAAGAATACCGATTTTTCCAGATTTAGGAAGTGATATTGATACTGATGATGAAGAAGAATATCTTAATAAAGCTAGAAAAGGTATAGATCCTGATAGTTTTAATTTGTTTTTTGCAGATAAAGTTCAGATGCTGAATTAGAAGAAGATTTCCAGATTGAAGAGAGAGCTGGAAGCAAGAATAATAGCTGATGAGAAGGCAAAGATGAAAGCTGGGGAAGTAAATGTTGAATCAGTAATTGAGAAAGTGATAGAAAAACTCGTCGAAGTTGAGAAAATCATCGAGGTTGAAAAATTTGTTGAAGTTGGAAAAGTTGTCGAGGTTGAAAAGATAGTTGAGATCATTAAACCTTGTCTAAAATGTTTGGAGTCTTGCAAGCATTGTGAGGAGAAAGACAAGAAAATTAGTGAACTGGAAAAGATAAAAGAGAATTTGTTATCTGATGTGAAGTATGTAAAAGAGTCATACGATGTTTTGAACAGAACAGTTGATGGTCTGAA
Organism: Helianthus tuberosus; assembly: GCA_030545235.1. Taxonomy (NCBI): domain Eukaryota; kingdom Viridiplantae; phylum Streptophyta; class Magnoliopsida; order Asterales; family Asteraceae; genus Helianthus; species Helianthus tuberosus. Next base: position 161,501,163 of record CM060394.1, read on the forward strand.
AAAGACAAATACAGAAGTTGATGCTGCTATGACAATGATGAGTTCAACTTTAATGACAAAGCAGAAAGTCATCAATGAGTATATTGAAGACTGTGCAAAGCTAAAGCAGGATTTGGAATTTGAAAAGATTAAGAGTGAAAGAATCAAAAGATTGTTGTTGAGTTATACAACCTGTGATTATTTGATTGATAGAGTTTATCCTACTGTTGCAGGTCTTGAAGCGTTTCAAGATAAAAAGACAGAAGATACGGATACTGGTAAGAAACAGAGTGTCAAATATAACAAGTGTCCGCCCCCGATTTGGAATAGTTATTCTCCCAGAAAACCAAATGAAGAACGTTTAAATAAGGCTCTCAACATCAAGTTAAAGTCTGAAATCATTGATGAGTTACCAGACAATATTGATGTCACATTCACAGCGTCTGACACTGATCATGAGTCTGAGTTGTTAAAGAAAGTGGTTGATCAGGTGTTGGATATGGATGAAGAGTCAAAGTCGGAGTCTAAATCTAAAAGTTCGAGTTCATCAGAAAGAGTCCGAGTTCATCGGTCAAAAGGGTTTACAATAAAGAATTCCTGTTATCAAAATATAATTTGAATGATGAAACAATCAAAGTGGCATATACTTTGAATGATTTGGACAAATTATATTCTGATGAGGAATTTCCAATAAGAAGTGTCAAAACTGAAATGATTAAACAGGTTTTCAAATTGACAGAAATTAATATTTCTGAAATAAAAGATGTAAATCTTCATGAACAACCTAAAAAATACACTTCAAGAGTTCAACAGAGATTGAACAAAAAGAAAGGTTACAGTTCTGGTTCAGGCTTTCAAAAGAAACCAAACCATTACAGTAATTTCAAAAAGAAAGGTTTAGGTTTTATTCCACCAGAAAATTATAAAAATGAGAAAAATTATAAATCAAAAACAAAATTTGTTGCAGGTGGAAGTTCAGAGGAAGAACTGAAGAAACCTTTCTGGAAACAATCAAACCAGGAGTTTCTTGCTGAAAGGAATAAGAAGTTGGTTCCAAGAGTTGAGATAAGAACATGTTTTAAATGTCACAAGATTGGACACATTGCTTGGAATTGTCAACAGTTCAATGATACAAAACAGGGAGTTATTTCTAACTCAGAGAAATCTAAAATGTTTGAAAATTTGATTTTCGAAAATGGTGATGTTTCAAAAAGATTTTACAAAAGAAAAGTTGATTTGAATAAACAAAGATGGGTTGCTAAATCTGAAAGTGGTTCTGACAATGAATCTGATTCCATAAAATCAGAGGAGTCATTTGTTGAGAAAAAGAATGAGAATTCCTTTCCTGAGTTGAACGATAAGAATTTTCCACAATTGTCAAGAGAAAATTTGAAATCAAAAGGTAGGTTTGAGATTTCAGGTCAATTCTTCTCTGGTAAAGGAGAATTTGATGCTGAAAAGGCTTTCAATGGGAAAGTTAAATATATTTTCGGGAAGATGGTTGATGGTAAAGTGAAAAGTGCAAAAGATTTTTACTGGTCAAAAGGAGGTTGCGATAGAGTTGAATCAAAATCACCCAAGGCTGGTCAGGCTTGGGTGACTGCATTTTCAAACTAAAATTCTGACTTGCCGGAGCTTCCAAGTTGGTAATCGTGGAGCAGGAATCGGCATCATTCTTGAAAATGTTTGGTTGGTAAATCTACAAGTGGTAGTTTGTCTTGATATTGTTATATTTTGATTTGCAAGTGGTTTTGGTTGATAAGTGAACCTAAATGTGGTTGAAGAAGGTTTTCACTTACAAGTGGTAAATCAGGGACATTAAGTTGTACTTGATTTCCTACAAGTGGTATTTGATATGAAAACAAAGTGATGATAACCCCGATTTTACAAAGTGATAAAATCAACAAAACTTATTTTCCGGAAAAACCATTAGATTAAAACAAACTTAAGTGTTTTGAAATCACAATGGGAAAATAGTTTGTTGTAATGGGGAGTTCTGATTTTTTATGCCAAGTGAATGGCGAATTGAAGCGATTTGAAATCAGTTGTCATGTTTCTTGTACAGTTTGTTTTTCAAATTTCTTTAAATGATTTTGAATTTTAGGGGGAGTAAGAAATTTCAGAAAAACCAAAAACATTTGAAAATTTGAAAAAGGCAAAAACATGATAAAATGAAAAAGAGTTTTGTTGTATAAAAGAGGAAATGATAGTGCATCAGTGGACTATCACAACATGCTAAAGAATTGGAAAGTCAATAATGTGATAAACGGTCTCACTGATGATGTGCCAGTAGGTTTTTACACATTTAGTAAATTGTGTCGAGATATAAACTTAAATTTCAAATTTGCTTATATCGTGGGGAACATCTTTTGGATATATGGGTAACCCCCGAAATCTTGTTTGAAAAGTCCCTCTTTCTGAGATACTAGGTCTTTATACTCAGTGATATCTGGGGTATTATCCCGGGACTTCTGATTTTGCGGAAGCAATGGCCTAGTCCCCGTATAATACTTTACGCTTGCTTGAAAAATAGCACCACTCTCAGTACAAAAAAATGATGAAACATTGAAAAATGCTAATCATGTGCTGTTGAAGAAAATATTCTCTAAAGGGAACACACCAAAAGTCGAAGCCGTCATCTCTCTGATTTTGCGGAAGCAATAGCCTGAGCTCTCACGGCCCTCGCATTTAACCCTTTACATATATCATCTGTGGTATATTCACCTGTAAGACTGAATATTGGGATCTGGATACGGGAGTATATTCTGAGGTGGGACACATGATTAAGTTTAAATGCTTAAAACATTAATATCGTATCTTGAAACAGTTGAACTTTGTGTGAGAATTTAAGTGGACCAGTATACTGACAATCTAAGTGAATCGTTTAGAACTTAAAATGTTTAAAGCTTAATGGTGTTGGTGATTTGTCTCAAAAACTGATATGATCCTCTTACACAAACTCACAAAAATATTGTTTGTAAATATTTCTTTACTGCATTTTTTTATATATCAAAAATCCAAAAAGATTATCGGAGTGTTTTAGCATAAATTTTTGAAAAATTCAAAAAGATTTTTGATAACTGATGTTGGAAAGCTGATTTTCAAAATTCCGAGTGCTAAATATGACGAACAGGTTTGGGAGTGTGTAGTTAGAAAAATGATTTTCATACAAGTGGTCATCAGAAATTAAATTGTTATATCATTATTTGATGTTATGAATTTGTTTCTACAAGTGATTAGCAGAGTTTAAATTTGTCAAAATTTAAATTGTGTGAAATTTACTTTAAGGTAGAGAATGTGCAGGTTATGGCTATGAGAGAGCCAGGTTGCGATTCTTGAACCTGTGAAAGCCAGATTACGATCCCGGAACAATTTAAGGGGGGAGTCTGCTAGTAGATCAACATCCGAGGAGGAGAAGAGTTGATGATGCTAAGAGATCTGATCAAGAGAATTAGGGTGAGATAAGAGTCAGATGGAGATTCTGGAGATAGAAAGAAGAGAGAGTAGAGGATGCTTACTATGTCAGATAATTCTGGAGAGCCCGAAGATTGATCAAGATTGAAGATTGTGAAGACTCGACACTTAAGACTCGTCAGCATCCGAGGGGGAGTCTGTTGGTGCATACGTCTGTCGACTTCGTCTTGTATCGAGTCTTGTATTGTATTAGATAGATCAGGGCACGTAGTACGAGAAAATGTCAAATATAGGTTGAGAGGTGATTTCGCACGAAATTACAAATTGTAATTCCGCACGAAATCAGTTCTTGTCATTTCACACGAAATCACTGATTTCTCTTGAAAGTGATTTCGCTTGAGCAGGTTCAAGCGAAATCAGCAGCCTATATATACCCTAGATGCGAAATCATTTGTAACGATCATGTTTCCGGTACCGAAGTGCTGCCGACGTGTCTACTGATCTGTAAACGTGTTAAATTGATAATACAAGACAATTAAGTGTGAAACAAGCTGTTACAAAGTCTAATAAATGAATTCCGCCTCTGATTAGACCGAGAACTCTTCTGATTGACTCGTTTGGGTCACAGGACGATCCTACAGAATCAGACGATTATTGCAAAGTTATTCTAGTTCTGATTATTTGATTGATAGAATTTATCCAACTGTTGCAGGTATGGAAGCTTTTCAGGACAAGAAGTCTGAAGAAAAGGATATTGGTAAGAAACAAAGTGCAAATTATACCAAGTGTCCGCCTCCGATTTGGGAAGGTTATTCTCCCAGAAAACCAAATGAGGAGCTAGTTAAAAAGGCAGTCAATATAAAGTTAAAGTCCGAAACAACCGATGGTTTACCAGAAAATATTGACGTCACGTTCACATCGTCTGACACTGATCATGAGTCTGAGTTAATAAAAAAGGTGGTCGATCAGGTGTTGGATAAAGATGAGGAGTCAGAGTCAAAGTCCGAATCCAAGAGTTCGAGTTCATCTATTGATAGTCAAAAGTCGTCAGTTAAAAGGGTTTACAATAAAGAATTCCTGTTATCAAAATCTAATTTGAACGATGAAGCAATCAAAGTGGCATATACTTTGAATGATTCAGACAAATTATATTCTGATGAAGAATTTCCAATAAGAGGTGTTAAAACTGAAATGATTAACAAGGTTTTCAAACTAACAGAAATTAATATTTCTGAAATAAAAGATGTAAATATTTCTGGACAACCTAAACCTTACACCTCAAGAGTTCAACAAAGGTTAAACAAGAAAAAGGGTTACAGTTCTGGTTCTAGTTTTCAAAAGAAACCAAACCACAACGGTAATTTCAAAAAGAAAGGTCTTGGATTTATTCCACAGAAAAATCATAAAAATGAGAAGATTTATAAATCAAAAACTGTATTTGTTTCAGGGACAAGTTCGGAAGAAGAACAAAAGAGCTCATTCTAGAAGCAAACAAACAAGGAGTTCTTTGCAGAGAAACAAAAGTTTGAGAAGAATGGAGTTTATCAGAGAAAAGAGACAAGAACCTGTTACAGATGTCAAGAAGTTGGTCAGATTGCCTGGAACTGTCAAATGGCTACCAACACAAAACAGGAAGTTGTTTCTAAACTCAAAGATAAGATTGTTGATAACACCGAACTACCAACTGAAAAGTTTAAAGTTTTTAAAAATTCAACATATGAAGTTGGTGAATGTTCGAAGAAAAGATTTTACAAAAGAAGAGTTAATCTTGACAACCAAAAGTGGGTTGTTAAGAAATCTGATGTGAAATTTGGTGATGAATCTGATTCCACAAAGTCAGAGGAGCCACAAGTTGTTCAAAAATTAGAAACTTCAGTACCGCCAATGGATGATGTCAATTTTCCACCATTGCGGGCTGAAAATTTTAAGAAAATTGGAAATATTGAGATTTCAAATCAATTCTATTCTGAGAAGAAAGAATTTGATGTTGAAAAAATTTTTAATGGAAATGTTAAAAAGATTTTTGGGAAGATGGTCGATGGGAAGGTCACAGGGGTTAAAGAGTTTTATGAAACAAAGAAGGCAACTTATTACCCAAGTGAAGTTGAGGAGGAAACATCCAAGTTTGGTCAGGCTTGGATGTCTGTTTTTCATAAGTGAAAAGTATGACTTGCCGGAGCTTCCAGGTTGGTAAGTGTGAAGCAGGTATCGGCATTTTTCTTGAGAAATTCACGAAAGTGATTTCGCCTTACAAGTGATTATTGATGAGTTCTTACAAGTGGTAAATCAGGGACATTAAGTTGTACTTGATTTTCTACAAGTGGTATTTGGTGATTGAATCTAAAATTGTTATATTTTTCAAGTGGTTATAAGTGAACAAGGTGATGAATTGAACCCCTAACCTACAAGTGGTTTTATGAAATCAACAAAATTTATTTTCTGGAAAAACCATTTGATTAACACAAACTTAAGTGTTTTGAAATCATAATGGGAATATAGTTTGTTGTAAGGGGGAGTTCTGATTGTTTATGCCAAGTGGATGGTGATTTGAAGTGATTCGATATCAGTTGTCATTTTAATTGTACTGTTTGTTTTCAAATTTCTTTTAAATGATTTTGAATTTTAGGGGGAGTAAGAATTTCAGAAAATCCAAAAACATTTGAAATTTTGAAAAAGTCAAAAACATGATGTAATAAAAAAACAAGTTTTGTTGAAAAAAGAGGAAATGATAGTACATCAGTGGATGATCACGACATGCTAAAGAATTGGAAAGTCAAAATGTGATAAACGGTCTCACTGATGATATGCCAGTAGGTTTTTACACATTTAGTAGATTGTGACGAGATATAAACCTAAATTTCAAACTTGCTTATATCGTGGGTAACATCTCTCGGATATATGGGTAACCCCCGAAATCTTGTTTGAAAGGTCCCTCTTTCTAAGATACTAGGTCTTTATACTCAGTGATATCTCGGGTATTATCCCGGGACTTCTGATTTTGCGGAAGCAATGGCGTAGTCCCCGTATAATACTTTACGCTTGCTTGAAATATAGCATCACCCTCAGTACAATAAAATGATGAAACATTGAAAAATGCTAATCATGTGCTGTTGAAGAAAAGATTCTCTAAAGGGAACACACCAAAAGTCGAAGCCATCATCTCTCTGATTTTGCGGAAGCAATAGCCTGAGCTCTCATGGCCCTCGCATTTTAACCTTTACAGATATCATCTAGCTATACTCACCTGTAATACTGAATATTGGGATCTGGATACGGGAGTATATTCTGAGGTGGGACACGCGAATAAGTTTAAGTATCTAATACACTAATCTCGTATCTCGAAGCAATTGAACTTTGTGTGAAAATTTAAGTGGAACAGTATACTGACAATCTAAGTGAATCGTTTAAAACTGAAAATGTTTAAAGCTTAATGGTGTTGGTGATTTGTCTCATAAACTGATATGATCCTCTTACACAAACTCACAAAAATATTGTCTGTAAATATTTCTTTTATGCAATTTCTTTCAAATTCAAAAATCCAAAAAGATTTTGAGTGTGTTTTAGCATAAATTTTGAAAAATGCAAAAAGATTTTCGACAACTGATGTTGGAGAGCTGATTTTCAAAATTCCAAGTGCTAAACATGATGACAATCAGTGAGGGGGAGTTTGTTTGAATCTAGAAAAGATTTGAAATGTAAATGTTTTCTTCAAGTGGTTCATCAGAGATTAAAATTGTTAAATCATTTTGTATAATACTTGCAAATGATGTTGTATTTGTGTTTAAAAATGATAAGCAGAGAATAAATTTGTCAAATTAAAATTTGTGAAATTTATTTTGAGGTAGAGGATTTGCAGGTAAGCCAGGTTTCAATCCTGAACAGAATGAAAGCCAGATCACAATCCTGATTCTAGAAGAGCCAGTCACGGATCTTGGAATGAAAAAGATGACAGAGCCAAGTTCAGATCCTGATGTTCATGCAAAGCTGATGATGCTGATGAACTTAAGGAATCAAGAGATCTGATCAAGAAGAGCACAGAACCAGGTTGCGATTCTGAAAGAAAAAGAAGAAAAGAGAGAGATTGAGGATGTTTTACATTGTCAGATATTTTGGAAGAGTAAAAGACTGATAAAGACTGAAGATGTTGAAGACATGTATTGAAGACTCGTCAACATCCGAGGGGGAGTCTGTTAGTGCATACGTCTGTCGACTTCGTCTTGTATCGAGTCTTGTGTTGTATTAGATAGATCAGGGCACGCAAAACGAGAAAAGTATGTTTATAGGTAATTTCGCACGAAATTACATCTATGTAATTCCGTACGAAATTAGACAGTGATTTCGTACGAAATTAGATTTCACATGAAATCTAATTCTGTTTGTGCAGGTTCGTACGAAATTAGACTGCCTATAAATAGATGCCTTGTGATTTCGTTTGTAACAGTTCTAAGATTCCGGTTAGAGAGCCGAAGTGCTGCCGAAGTGTCAACTCGCTGTACAACTTTGTTAAATCAATCTAAAGACAGTTTAAAGTGATATTCTAGCTGAATTGAACTTGATACATCTGTTTCCGCCTTTCGTATTAAGAAAAACTCTTCTGATCGACTCGTTTGGGTCAGAAAATGATTCTACAGTAAGCACAGCCGCCACTGAACCCGCTGACCTTGAAGCCTGGAAGCTCTTTACCGATGGGGCTTCAAGCATTGAAGGGTCAGGGGCTGGGCTCATTCTAATCAACCCTGAAGGGTTAGAATTCACGTATGCTCTTCGATTTGAATTTCAGACCACCAACAACGAGGCTGAATACGAAGCGTTAATAGCCGGCTTGAGGTTAGCTAAGGAAATGAAGGTTAAAAAGCTTCAAGTCTTCACGGACTCGTTGCTGGTATCAAGCCAAGTGAATGAAAGCTACATTGCCAAGGAGCCCAATATGAAGAGGTACAAAGAGAAATCCAAAGAACTGATGAACACATTCCAAACATGTACCATCAAGCAAATTCCCAGGTCTCAAAATAAGAAAGCTGATGCCTTGAGTAAACTAGCTTCTCTCACCTTTGCCCATCTCACCAAAAAGGTGCTGGTAGAAGTGTTGAAAGCTCCATCGATTAAAGAATTGGAAGTTCAAGACGTAATCACCGAAGAAAGCCCCAACTGAATGACTCCAATTAAAAAATTCCTTAAAAATGGTGAATTACCTGCTGATCAAACAGAGGCCGAAAGGGTTAAAGTCAAGTCTAGACAACACGTGCTGCAAGGTGAAATCCTCTACAAAAAGGGTTACCTCACACCCTTGCTAAGATGTGTTGGTCCCGAACAAAGCCAGTATTTGATCAGAGAGGTTCATGAAGGAATATACAGAGCTCATTTTGGAGCAAGAACGGTGGTTGCTAAACTAATGAACCTTGGGTATTTTTGGCCCTCAATGCACCAAGATACCGCTGAACAACTGAGAAAATGCGATTCCTGTCAAATCCATGCACCAGTACCAAGGAGCCCCAAGCATGATCTTGTCCCAATATCATCAGCATGGCCGTTTCATAAATGGGGAATGGACATTGTCGGCCCATTCCCACCAGCAAAAGGTGGAGTGAAGTTCTTATTAGTCGCCATAGACTACTTCACCAAGTGGCCGGAGGTTAAACCACTTGCAAAAATTACGGGCAAGCAGGTCATTGACTTCGTTTGGGAAAACATCATTTGTCGCTACGGATTGCTGGGAGTACTTGTCACCGATAATGGAAAACAATTCGCTGAGAAGCCTTTTAGCGTTTGGTGCAAAGAGTTCAGAATAACTCAGGTTTTCAGCTCAGTGGCATATCCACAATCAATCGGTCAGGTTGAAAGGATGAATCGAAGCATAGTTGAGGGGATCAAAGCTAGATTGGGAAGGCATGAAAGCAATTGGCTTGAAGAGTTGCCAAGTGTTCTATGGGCCATAAGAACAACCGAAAAAACAAGCCACAAAAGAACACCTTACAGCTTGGTGTTTGGATCTGAAGCCGTGATTCCAGCTGAAGTAGGAGTTTTAACTCATAGAACGGTCAACATGGATCCCGAAGCAAATCACAAAGAGACCATGTTGAACTTACAACTCCTAGAGGAAGCACGAGACCAAGCCGCAATTCAAGAAGCCAAGTATAAACAAATTATGGAAGCCTATTACAACAAAAGAGTCAAGCATGAACGCTTCAAGCCAGGAGACCTGGTGCTTAGAAACAATGAGGCTAGTAAAAAATAAAACCAAGGAAAGCTTGGCCCAAAATGGGAAACACCATATACAATCCTCGAAGCACATAAGGGTGGATCCTACAAGCTAGCAGACTCAGAAGGTAAAAAGCTTCCAAGACATTGGAATGGAAAAACCCTGAAGAGGTTCTGATGTGCGTTAGGTGTGATAGGTTTTTAATGTATAATTTAAGCCCTTTTACACTTTTTAGCCAAGTTTTAAATTTATAAAACACGATATTTACTAACACTAAACACACATATGGGCAAGTGCACCCATCGTGAGCGTATTATAGTGTTGGTAAGATACCGAGGTCGTCCAAGGACACAAGAGCTTTTAGTACCGGTTTATCCTCAACGTCTAATCAAATCAAAAGTTAGAAAAAAGGTTTTTAAACAAGAAAAATAAAACTAACTACAATGCTGAAAAATAAAATAAAATAAAATAAAAACAGATAAACAAGATGAATCACTTGGATCCGACTCGTGTGTAGTGTAACCTTTGATTATTTTCGCACTTTTGCACTTTTTAAGAGATTATCTTAGTTATTGTAGTAGGCCCCTCTTTTGAAGGTGACGTTACCCTCAACCCAGTAGTTTGAGTCAGCAAGGATACAATCCTAAAGGGTCGGATTATTGAAAGATAATTAATTAAGTTATTAATGCATAATGTGGTAGGCCCCTCTTTTGAAGGTGACGTTACCCTCGGCTAAGTAGTCTGAGTCAGCAGGGATACAGTCCTAAGTAGCCGGGTTAAAGTTTTAATAGTACCTTACATATGAGGGGATCAAAGAGTTTGGACCCCCGCCATCCAATACCGGTGGGTATCGAAGGAGGTCCTACTAAATTTGACCCAGGTCCTTGCAGGATCTATACACTGAACAAGGTAAGACTCTTACCAAACCGTTCCCTTAACCCCCGACCAGGTAGCCAACATACCTCCATATAGACCGTGGAGATATGAATGGTGAAAATCTTTTATTTTATATAGACAGTAAAATAATGCGAAGACACCACGGACAAACGATAAGGAAGAATCACCTTCAACATAAGAAACTAGTTATTAAAGTCATTAATACATAACCAAATAAAAAGTGCGAAAAGATTAAAAATAAAAAGTATTACACTAAACAATTGTCTTCACCAAGTGATGTAAGAGACTTAGGCAAACATGGCCTTTGATTGTCAAGAACTCTTACGATCAATCTTGGATCCCAAGACGACTCACACACTCTATGATGGATGATGGTGGTGGATGATGGTGTTGTGGTGGTGGTGGAGTGTGGGTGAAGTGTGAGAGAGGTGGTGTGCCAAGGGATGGTTTGCAAATAAGCCAAGCACCCCTATTTATAGCCTGAACAGCAGCTCGGGCACGGCCCCGTGTCCACCCTCCTTCTCTTTCTTCATTAACTGCAGTTTGTCTGCATTAGTTGACCACGCCCCCGTGTCCGCTGGGCACGACCCCGTGTGCAGAAGCGTATCTGTACTATCAAGATTTCCCCAGATTCTGCGAATCTTAGAGTTGACCATGGCCCCGTGTCCGCTGGGCACGCCCCCGTGGTGGGTGATAGAAGCTTCTACAACTTTGTCTTTTCTGCAGACACTTGGGCACGCCCCCGTGCCCATTGAGCACGGGGCGTGTTCAGCCTTCTGTTCTCTTGTTTTTGCTTGGGAAGATGCTGTCGGGGGTCGGGCATGCCACGTTTATTCCTTTTCTTGTATTTATGTTAGATTTAGCTGCCTTTTTGCTTCTTTTGTTCATTTGAGCTCATTTAATCCTGAAAATACAAAAGGAAGACAAAAACACACTTTTTCCAACATTAGTACTAAAAAAAGGGTTAGTTTTATGCCACATTTGATGTAATTTATATGTTGCATTTTGCAGACATCAAATACCCCCACACTTGAATCTTTGCTTGTCCTCAAGCAAAACTCTTTATAATGTGGCTTTACACTCCCAAATGGAATGGGTAGAAGATAAGGTTTTTGGGCTTGTCATAGAGTGTCGGGATTTCCAAGATTCTTTATTAAGTTTTATTTTTATTTATTTACAATCCTATTCGTCATGATTTATTTAAAACATTACATAAGGTAAATTACTTATTAGGGCATAACATGCCTTTTTAAAATTCCACTTATATACAAGTTCACATACCTCACAGGGATCACTCAACACTCGGCCGAAGATGTTTTTTAGTGAATCACTCGAGAGCGGCATGTAACTTACTCCTACCATAAGCTTGCCAAGCAATCAATCCTCCTCTTTTTTAACTATACACCTTTGTAAATATCAAGAGGACTTTTTGGGTGAAGGGTTAGGCTTGGGTTAAAGGTAGGTGGTTGGGTTAGTGGTTAGTAAAAGGGCGAAAGGCGTAAAAAGCGTCGGTTTTCGTAAGACTTGTTATTTTTTTGTAACTTTTTATTTTTGATGAAACACTTTTTTTTTCAAACAAAGTTCTTTTTGATAAACTTGTTTGTTTACTTCTTTTTTGCTTCATCATCATATTATTATTATTTTTTTTTCATAAGGAAGACTTGAGAAAAACCGAGCTTGTTACTAAAACAAAGGGTTAAAAATAAAAAGGAAAGTTTTGGTGGGTAAAATGGTGTTTGTTTTGGGTTAAGAAATGAAAAGGTTTATGCTCAAAGGGGTTAACTAGGGGGATTTTGGGTAGGTGGTAAAAAAAGAAAAATAATAATGGTGTAGAAATAAAAAGGGTTAGTCCTAATGCCTCCATCATTTACTTACTCGGGTTTAAGTTGGTAAGGACCGGGAATGTATTGTCGTAGCAAGTTCTAGAGTCGTAAGAACCAAGCGGCTATTCACACAAGAAACGAAAAATGAGCAATTAGTTTAAAGATATGTATTTGTATGCTCAATAAAGGCTCAAAACTCACTTTTTGTGGAAATGGGTTTTTATGTGATCAAGTATATATAATCAAATTTTAACTAAACTTGTCATGTCGTTTCATAATTTTCTTATGTTGGTTCTTTTTATCACGACGCTATCGGTTGTAAATTTGTAAAAGTATAACCTTTTTAGAACTTGAAACTCCCAAATTAAACCTAGAAAAGTACAAAAATGAAAAAAAAATTTGAAAAAATTTGGGGTGATTAGCGGTTCCAATAGAGTTTTGTGTAAGGCTTGTAATTAGGACTTGCAAGATTCAAGGTTTTAGCATCCCCCCACACTTAAATTACACATTATCCTCAATGTGTCCCAAAAATAAGTTTTTAGGTTGATTGAATGTGTAAAAAGGTGTGAAAAAACAAAAAAATATGTTACTGGGCTTCTGGACACGGCCCCGTGGTGTCCGGGCACGGCCCCGTGTTCAGATCGCCAATAACAAAAATGAGTAAAAAGAAACAGAAGCCTGGGCACGGGGGCGTGTTGGATGAGCACGGCCCGTGTCCAGTTACCTGAACTGGCCATTTTCTGCAGACGGCCGGGCACGGGGCGTGTTGGGTGAGCACGGCCCGTGCTGAACTTGCTGTAATGAAGAAAAATTTGTCGGGTGGCCCTGTTTTTGTGCATGGGGTACTGGTTCAAGTTTTCCTTGGTATCCTTCACCATTCTGAGTGTGATTTACCCATTACAACATCATCCATACATCAATCTAACTAAAACCGTCATTCCATTAAATAGAGAAAATTACATAATAGTCCTATTAAATTAAAATTCTAGATAAATAGGTCAAAAGAAGCACAAGAAGTCTAAACCAAGAAGTTCTAGCCTAAGTTTATTCTATTAGCAAACTTTCCGAAAATATAATTCTCTCGGTTGGGTGTGGCACAAAGAACTTCTTCCTCCGGACATGTGTCCCTCATACGTCGGCGAGCCATTCCTCTATCTCCCTTGGGAGAAGAAAAGCGGGCTCATTGGCATTAGTTTGAGGGGGTGCAACCTCCACCGGGACTTCTTGTAGATTTTCAAGAGGTGGCTCCGCTGGAATGTCATCCCATCCGGTGGGATTGTTGACTCTAAGTGCTAGGTTCCAATCCTCTTGAGGGAGGATGGGTTCCATGGGAGGTGTCACAAAAATGTTCAACCTCTGGTGCAAGAGGTTGATTTCTTGAAAACTGTTTTCGAACCCCACTGTAAGATAATTTATACGGTCTATGAGGATCTCCTCTACCGATGTCATCTCATCAAGAGCCTCACGTAATGCCATCACGTAGCAAACGAGAGTTGCTTCAATTGAAGACCTTATTTCCCTTCGACTGTTTCTGGAGTGCGCAGAAGAGGTTCCACTGTTTTGGCTTGACATTCTATGAAAATAAACGGAAAAGAGTTTATTTTAATGAAACAGTACCCTCGGACACGGCCCCGTGCTCAGTGAGCACGGCCCCGTGTTCACCTTTCTGCAGAATTTTAGAACAAGGAATCTCGGAGTTTTAAATTATTTTTCCAACATTTAAAGCATTTTTAGCAGAAATAACTTAAAACAATGTTGCAAAACTTATTTTTAACAAGATTCCTTGAACAAAAACCTAACAAACATCACAATAAAGCTTGGAATCATGTTGATCTCAAGCTCTAATGGAGGTGTTGAGGTGAAAGAGATGGAGAAGAAGGTAATGGACAAAAGAGGAAAGGACAAGATGGTTGTTGAGAACCTTCTTTTAGAAAATACCTAGGATGGTATGAGTGAAGATTCCCCCAAATCTCTGTCCCTGGAATGGTCCAAATGTGCAGGATTCTTGGCTGCATTTATAGAAAACGACATCACGCTGCACACGGCCCCGTGTCGGCTGGACACGGCCCCGTGTGCAGGCGTGGTCCTGACACATTTTGTCCGTATTCTGACAAAAAGTCAGAAAGGAATCTTTTGGTGGACACGGGGTGTGTTGACCTGGACACGGCCCTGTGTCTAGAGGCTGTTTATGAAGTTTCGTCTATTTCTAAGGAACTTATCCGGATCGGGTGGTTCCTTACTGGATGGAACAACCCCAAAGTGCCTAAGATACCTTAATTGCTCTAGATTAAGACGAGAACGCAAGAAGTTGTCGGTGAGGGTGGTTCCTATGCTAATTGTAGGTGGACAAGTCCAACCCTTTCCCGGGCTCTCGTTAAAGAAGGTGTATACCGAATCGCTCAGGTCTATGTATGCACCGAACGAAGTCGATGGGGAGTCCTTCACGGCACAATCGACACAGGGACGACTATCGCCCAAGTCTTTGCTAGAGTTAGAGGTAATATCGGGAACAACGAAGTTGTTTTTATTCGAATGCGATCCCAAAAATTCTTCTTAGGTATCGTCTTGAGATGAATTATTGAAATCCATCTTAAGTTCTTTTAACCAATTAAGAATTAGATCTTCCAATTGAAATAGTTCATCAAGAAGCATTTCTCCTAGAAGGTCCTGTTGAGAGCATTCGAGGGAGAGATAGAGATTATTTTTACTTTCGCCCCTCTTAAGGCTACAGGAAAACAATGGGTCTATATAATGGGGCTTATAGTTTAGAAAATAACATTCTAAATCTTTAGGAGGGCCACCACATATTTGACACCACGTACCATAAGAGTGCCGAAAGTAAAAAATATCAGTATCTCTCATGTTTGTGTCAGAAATTACCAACCGTCGGGATCATACGGTTCTGTTTTCAGTAACTGAAACTTGGGCACGGGGCGTGTTGAGTTGGCACGTCCCCGTGTTCAGCTTACTGTCTGACTTAAAACAGGATTGCCAGCTCCAAAGATTGGGCACGGGGCGTGTTCAGCGGGCACGGCCCGTGCTGAGTTCTGCAGAAGCTGAAAAATTAAGAAAATCCTAAAAAAAACAGAAAAATTAGAAAAAAACGATTAGGCCGTTGATTCCTAACTTTCATAAAATCCATGTGTCCCCGGCAACGGCGCCAAAAACTTGATGTGCGTTAGGTGTGATAGGTTTTTAATGTACAATTTAAGCCTTTTTACACTTTTTAGCCAAGTTTTAAATTTATAAAACATGATATTTACTAACACTAAACACACATATGGGCAAGTGCACCCATCGTGAGCGTAGTATAGTGTTGGTAAGATACCGAGGTCGTCCAAGGACACAAGAGCTTTTAGTACCGGTTTATCCTCAACGTCTAATCAAATCAAAAGTTAGAAAAAAGGTTTTTAAACAAGAAAAATAAAACTAACTAAAATGCTGGAAAAATAAAATAAAAACAGATGGACAAGATAAATCACTTGGATCCGACTCGTGTGTAGTGTAACCTTTGATTATTTCCGCACTTTTGCACTTTTTAAGAGATTATCTTAGTTATTGTAGTAGGCCCCTCTTTTGAAGGTGACGTTACCCTCAACCCAGTAGTTTGAGTCAGCAAGGATACAATCCTAAAGGGTCGGATTATTGAAAGATAATTAATTAAGTTATTAACGCATAATGTGGTAGGCCCCTCTTTTGAAGGTGACGTTACCCTCGGCTAAGTAGTCTGAGTCAGCAGGGATACAGTCCTAAGTAGTCGGGTTAAAGTTTTAATAGTAGCTTACATATGAGGGGATCAAAGAGTTTGGACCCCCGCCATCCAATACCGGTGGGTATCGAAGGAGGTCCTACTAAATTTGACTCAGGTCCTTGCAGGATCTATACACTGAACAAGGCAAGACTCTTACCAAATCGTTCCCTTAACCCCCGACCAGGTAGCCAACATACCTCCATATAGACCGTGGAGATATAAATGGTGAAAATCTTTTATTTTATATAGACAGTAAAATAATGCCAAGACACCACGGACAAACGATAAGGAAGAATCACCTTCAACATAAGAAACTAGTTATTAAAGTCATTAATACATAACCAAATAAAAAGTGCGAAAAGATTAAAAATAAAAAGTATTACACTAGACAATTGTCTTCACCAAGTGATGTAAGAGACTTAGGCAAACATGGCATTTGATTGTCAAGAACTCTTACGATCAATCTTGGATCCCGAGACGACTCACACACTCTATGATGGATGATGGTGGTGGATGATGGTGTTGTGGTGGTGGAGTGTGGGTGAAGTGTGAGAGAGGTGGTGTGCCAAGGGATGGTTTGCAAATAAGCCAAGCACCCCTATTTATAGCCTGAACAGCAGCTCGGGCACGGCCCTGTGTCCATTGGGCACGGCCCCGTGTCCACCCTCCTTCTCTTTCTTCATTAATTGCAGTTTGTCTGCATTAGTTGACCACGCCCCCGTGTCCGCTGGGCACGACCCCGTGTGTAGAAGCGTATCTGTACTATCAAGATTTCCCCAGATTATGCGAATCTTAGAGTTGACCACGGCCCCTTGTCCGCTGGGCACGCCCCCGTGGTGGGTGATAGAAGCTTCTACAACTTTGTCTTTTCTGCAGACACTTGGGCACGCCCCTGTGCTCATTGAGCACGGGGCGTGTTCAGCCTTCTGTTCTCTTGTTTTTGCTTGGGAAGATGCTGTCGGGGGTCGGGCATGCCACGTTTATTCCTTTTCTTGTATTTATGTTAGATTTAGCTGCCTTTTTGCTTCTTTTGTTCATTTGAGCTCATTTAATCCTGAAAATACAAAAGGAAGACAAAAACACACTTTTTCCAACATTAGTACTAAAAAAGGGTTAGTTTTATGCCACATTTGATGTAATTTATATGTTGCATTTTGCACACATCAGGTTCCATGTCTGATCAAGATAGATTGGTTTGTATTTCACAAAGATGTATGTCAAGAGTTGTCCTATGTTCACCTTTTGTAACACAGTATCTCTTGAATGAATGATGATGTTTTATCAAATTTGTCTTTCTATCCTAAAATCAGGTTGAGAACCTAGCAAAAAACTCGATGGCAAGGGCCATGTAAGGGGATGAGCTCCCAGGCCACATCACTCAATAGGTTCAAGGGTTGAATGAACCTATATAAGGGGTGAGTTCCTAAATTAATACAACTCTATGAGACTTATAATTGAAAACAAAGCTGTCTCATAGACGGGTTCGAACAGCCTACACCAAATGTTACTTAAGCCTTAGAAAAATTAACAAAAAACAGGCTTACGAATTGAAATCAAACTAAGGAAAATAATAGGATAGGTGCTATGTCTTCTTGTTAAAACTACCAAGGCTAAGTGACTGCAGCACTGAACCCTTTAAGGTATGAAAAACATAAAGACAACACAAACCCAACAAAGACAATACCACAAAGACAAGAAATAATTCAAGGAACAATACAACAACACAAGTAAAAAAGTTGTACACAACCCAAAACTCAAAAATACAAACCAAGACATCAATTCAGAAAACTAAAGTAGTACCCGGAAGCCTTGAAGGCTTCAAGCTACATACAAACAGTCAGAAGCCTTGAAGGCTTGAAGCCAACTAAGCTGCCTTACCAAACAGGCACAAGTACAAAACATAACACAAGGCAAATAATAGAAGCTTAGTAACATAACAAAAGAAGCCTTAACAGGCTTCCAAGCAGTCAATCAAGTCAAAACAAGCCTTAGTGGCTTGTAAACCTAAGAAATTGTTCAAGTGGCCACCAAGGCCAAACCACAACCACAAAACAGGAACCTTAAGGGTCCCTGCAAAACCTAATATTGTTTAAGATAACATACAAACCGTTAAATTGTTTTCAAGGGTGCTAAGAAAGCTACGAATGTTTGTCAAGCATCAACAGAAGGCTTAGAAGCCCCAGAACCGTTACCTTTAGCCTTTTTTGCCTTCTTCGACTTCTTAGCTTTCGAGCCACCATCACCACCAATTGCTGAACCTTCCAAACTCACATCCTTGGAAACATCAGGTTCTCCCGAAAAAGTATCCTCGCTATCTCCTGAGTAAGATCGCTTTCTTGAAAGGGAGCCGAGAACTTCAGCACAAACTTTTTCGTTGAGACCATCCGGTTTTAGCTCCTGCAAGACAGAAAGGGGCTTACCAAAACAAGTGGCAACCTGATTAACATACGGATAGGTCAGCCTCTCCATTTGCTCAACGGAACCTTTGAAGACCTCAGAAGCTTCAGAACGGTATAAGGGAGACTTTTCCAAGGGATGACCAGATTCATGAAGCTTGTAACCTGCAATGAGACCTTGATGTTTCCCTAAGTTGAGCAATTTGGTATAAACTTCTCCAAGAGCAGAATTAAACTCCTTAGAATGAAGAAGATAGGTAACAACTTGGTGGAAACCTTGCTCAATAAGCCATTGATTATCACCGGTGGCTTGAGCAACTGAAGCCTTCAGGCCTTCTTTCTCTTCATCAAAGGCCTTCTGTTGAACAGTCAAGGCCTCCCTATCAGCTTTTATCTTCAACCGATCAGCTTCGAAACTTTTCTTGAGATCATTTATCTCAATCTCGTGCCTCCTTGTCAATTCACCCACCTTCTCGACCCAAGCTTCTTCCTTCTTTGCAAACCCATCAATTTCTTTCTTCATTGCTGCCATTGAAGACTTCATTTTCTCCTTCTTCTTAAAAAACTCCTCATACTCCTGCATTCCCTTCTGAAAACGGGTAACACCCTCGGCAACCAAGGCAGAAAGGTTGCAGGAGCTAAGCATCAACCTTGATATGAAATGGTCACTTTCCATTTCAGAAATGGCACCACGAACGCCAGGAGGAGCAAAGTGAGCCAAAACATCAGCACAAACACTGGGATCTTTGAAACTATCACCAACCTTCACAGTCCACTCAGGAACATAAACTTCATCTTCATTCAACCCTTCAATGTCTCTGCTTGATGAACCCTGAACAGGAGTAGTCACAACCTTCTTGGCTGAAGCCTCCTTCTTACCATGAACAACCAACTTCTTCTCCTTTTCAACATCAACACCCTGACCCTCAGAAGCCTCAATATCATCACTTAATTCCGCCGGATCAGAAGAAGCAGATTGAGGTGCACTCTTTAGCAAACGACGAGCAGAGCGATGGGTTGAAGCCTTGGGAGCAGCAGGCTTGGTAAAACCCTTGACATTAGAAACACTAACATAGCCAGCACCTTCGAACCTCTGTTCGGAACTCCTAACCACAACATTTTCACCAGGAATAGCCGGAACATCCTCAAATGCAACATCAGACGTATCGTCCCTCTTGATAAAATCCAGGGCAGACATAACTACAAAACATCATAAAACAAAAACACATAAGTTAAATAAAAGAATTCCAAAAAGGCAGAACAGGGAAAATGCATACCCTCGCCATTCCTCATAAGAACCGGATCCCGATTGTCCTTATCCCACAACTTGCTAACACCCAATAAAACTAGCAAATGTTCAAGAAAAGGACGAACCCTTGAAGGGAACTCTCGGATGGGTTTAAGGAAAACTTCATTCAAATCAGACTCAGAAGGCTCCGGTTCATTGAGAACGGCATCTGGGTGTCTCCACACCATTTTAAAAGGGACAATAGAATCAGAAACCCAGAAAAATCGATCCTTCCAAGTACCAAGTGTGGTAACCATGGAAGAGATCAGGCAAGTGTCAACCTTAGATGTCTCAAAGGTGAACCAATCGCCGTTTTTCGCCAAGCGAAAAAATCGACGGAATAACAACAACGAAGGGTCATACCCACAAGCACGACACAAAACCTCGAATTGCAAAACCCTAGCCATGCCCTTCGGATGAATTTGACCAAAGGAAACCCGATAGTACTCCAAAACATTCAATACAAAAAGAGAAAAAGGATGACGGAGGTTTGAAAATTCAAAATGACGACAGTACAGGGCAATAGAACCAGAGGGACATTGATCAACAGATTTATCACAAGCCGGTGCAACCGGTTCAAACTTTTTCCCAATCCCCCATTCCATGCAAAACAGTTCTACTTCCTCTTGGGTTAATCGGGAAAACGATTTCGCCAAGTCCTTCCGTGCACCCATGATCAAAATAAGGAGCAAGTAAAGCACACAAAGAAATCGGAACTAACCTGGAAAACGGAAGAGGGGATATGGAAGAAACTTGAGAGAAAATGGAGAAATATTGTTGATTGCCTTGAATAATAAAGGAAAAATAAAAAATAGGAGTTATGATTACACAGCAGTTAATAAACCTGCCCTCTGAAACCGCCGTCAGTCATATCAACTGTCTTGTCAAAATTCAAATTTCAAAAAACTCAACTGAAACGAACCCTTCAAGCCTTGAAGCCTTTAAACAATACATGTGTAAAAGTCAGAAGTCTTTGAACTCACTTCCCAAAAACCCCTGACTTGGGGGGCTGATGACGGGGATAGCTTAAGACCAAATAAAATGACTTAGACACATTAAAGCCTAAAGGGTTAAAAGGTTCAAAGGTTAAAAACCCGGGAGCTAGGATAAAGCAATACATGAACAGTAAATGGTCACATCTCTGATTGCTTCACCAACTCTCCTAGCCGCAAAAGTAAGACGAGTCCACAGAATACAGTCTTTTACCCGCAGGTCAAAAGGCTTCAACCCCCAAAAGGGTAAGTTCCCCACTACAAGCATATTCACTAGTCAATGGTTTCCTCTTTGAGCGATAACCTTCCCTATAAATGTGACACTTCATTTAGTGTTGAGGACATTCTGGATCAGCTCTGATTCCACGAGAATCTCTGGTCATTGCTCTTGAGTACTTGTTCCATGCAAGTCACTCTTCATCACATTCAACACACATTCTTATTGCTCCCACATCCGAGACTGAACACATTTCAGTGGAGGATCCCGAGCAAACAACAAAATCAAACTAGTGAACCTCTCTCCACGTCTTGCAAACGTGGGGGGACCCCACGACCTGCGTTAGGCAAAATTAAATCCTTTAACCCTTTTGCCTAACCAGCCCAGCTACTACCACCGGTCTAATATTTGTTGCATCAACAAGTTGAAATCGGCATACTTCTTCATTGGTTCGTTCTTCCTTCAAATATACACAAACACACAAGCTTTTGTGTTTAAGTTTCCCCCTCAAGAAAAACGTGGCCTTCATATCAGATGTCCAACTTCAGACCATTGAACATCATCTACTAAGAGTATTGACAAAAAAAAAAAAACCTAGTATATCAACTTCTAACCCTAAAAGGTTATGACATTTAGGTCAAAAATTTGCCAGTTTTATCGCTAATAAAAATTTATCTTTTATATACACATTTGACGAATTTTGGGAGGTTGTGGTATATATAAATTCAAAGAACAGGTCAGATGCTTTTAGAGACCGACACAATAACCAAATACTAGACAGAATTAAGTAGATGAAAATTGATGATAGAAGAACAACATGGGATGCTCCTTTATATAGGCGAACTCTAGAGGAATCAATCTTGAAGGAGCGAGATGAGAAGCTTTGCATCAGAATGAGAGAAGATATGCTAGGCTAGAACCTCGCTGTAGAGAATAAGGTCGCATTTGGTATGCAGAAATCAAAAGTGGAACGGAATGGACCATTACGAGGGAATAAAGAAAAGGGTGTTTGGTTGGTCGAGGGAATGAAATCGTCTATTACATAAGGCATTCCATTCCCTCAAGAAAGCGTATAAGACTTGCATAATATAAGACTTTCCTCTTTAGCCCACCAAGAATACCAAAATTCCATTTACACCAAAATCTGAGAAAAAGATAAGAAAATAATATTATTGGATGAATTAGAAAAATTATATCAATTTTAATATAATTAATATTTATTGGTGTAGTTTAAAAGTAGAAATATGAACAACAGGGGCGGACCTTATGTTGTCCGAGCCGTAGGACGGGCTACGGCTCAACTTTTTATCGGTAGTGTAAAAAAAATCGGTTTTTATACCAAGGATACCCCTGAACAACTACGAGGACACCTCTAAAAAAGAGTCTATAAGCCCAAATCAATTGAAAATAATAAGCCCAAATCCCAATTGCCCAATATGTTAGCCCAAATCAATTGAAGATTGTAAATAATAAGCCCAATTGCCCAATATGTTAGCCCAAAATAATAAAAGATTGTAAATAATTGCCCAATTGCCTTGAAGTTTTAATGCATGCCACAACACAACTACGAAGATACCAATCAATTGAAAATAATAAGCCCAAATCCCAATTGCCCATTTCGTCACACTATAAGTGATGGTGATAAATTTGCAAACTTAAATAGAATAAGTGATCTTGCGCATGTTATGGTTGAAACGAGAACGCATAGTTCTTTTCCTTCAGTTTATCGTATAGTGAAGCTAGCTTTGCTTTTACCGGTTGCAACCACAACCGTTGAAAGATGTTTTTCGAAATCGAAGCTTGTCAAGACGGATTTACGCAATCGAATGGGCCCGGAATTTTTTAACAATGTTATGGTTTGTGCGGTCGAAAAGGATTTTTTACGTGAAGTAAAAGACGACGATGTGATGGAACGATTTCAAGATATAAAAAAAAAGAGGACAAATCTATAAGATATTTGTTTTACTTTATTTATTTATTATCGTTTTTTTAATATTGTACGATTGCACGGTGAAATTTTTTTTAGGATACCCCTGAGTTAATGTTCTAATTACGCCACTGAAGAACAATATAAACTTTTTCATTTGAAAAAAAATTAGCTCAAATCAACCCATCATCTGTAATTGCATACTCCCATACCTTGGCAACCATACACGTTTGGTGGTGGCTGTTATGACAAACTTTAATGTCATGACTCTCAAATACCATTTAGAAGTTTGTCCTTACATTTAATATGCCACACTTCACTATCTTTATGTAACGTCTCTATTTTTAGATGTAATGTTTTATGGAACTATTATAATCAACAAAATGAAAGATATAACTTGAAAGTTATGAGTTTTATTATTATATATCTTCAATATTGTTCACTTTTATAAAAGTTGCATTTTATATTCCTTTTAATTCTTGAGTTGAATCAGTAAAATCTTTCTACATATCTTCTTGTTAGGAATGATAATAAGAGGGTGTTTGGGGTTGAGTTTTGAAAATAGATTATTCGTTTTGAATAATCAGAATCAGATAATTAACTGTAACAAAACGTGATGTTGAAAGATAGTGTTTGGATTTGATTATGTTGCTTGATATCACAATAATCAGATAATCAACTATTTGAGTGTTTGGAAAATATATATTTAAAAAAATAAACAAGTGAAAATGATTTTCTAAACGCAAATAATCAATTTTTGAAAAACTGCGTTTTGTTGCAGTAGGGGGGCTGCTTTTGGAAAACTGTGTTTTGTAACTTTCTAAACGCAAGTAATCAATTTTTTAATTTTTTTATCCAAACACTCAAAACTGATTATTTACGATTTCAAAACTCAATAATCCAAAAATCTCCTTCAAAACTCAACCCCAAACATCCTCTAAATAGGGTATAGGGTGGATTTTAGTAATCTCGATTCATACCTAACTATAAAATTGTCTCATACCTATCAGATACTCATTACTCATTAGGTTTGCAGGTATACATCTTTACGATCTTATGTGATAAAAATCACATGTTGGGATGCCTATTACTTGAATATGATTTTATGCTCAACTCAAAAATCGATTTTATATATTAAATATTCAACTAAATGTAAACGAATAAAATAAAAGGGCAAATATTGTAGAAATGTGAGAAGTGTTCTGATTGGTCCACGTTTCCTATAGGGGATTTTAGGCGGAAGGGCATTTTTGTCTAATAACAAATTCTTATATTTGCGCGCATTCACCTCCATGATTTGAATACAACTTATAATCAAGGATTGTGATCTCAGTCATTCTATTCTTGCGTTTATACTCATTGGCGATTTTAGGGTTTCATGATTGATTCCCATTCGTATTTTGAATTCATTGTTCTCATTGGAGAATTGTGTTATGGATGACACCGAAGGGATATTGTGTTTTATTCATGAATAATTGTTTGAGGTTATTGTTCAATTAAGAGATTTTATGTGTTTTCAGTGAGTTCTGATGTTTTTGTCTTCAATTAGTGTTTGTCTTTGAATTCTTATTTGTTGGGTTATGTAATATATGCTGATGTTGAAAGCCAAAACCCAAGAAAACCACCATCTCTGCCAGAAGAAATAAGTTAAAATACAATCACAAGTCCAACAGTTTCTCCTCCCTTGAAGGGTTCCCAAAACAGCTGCCAAAACTACTGCTACATTAAACTACTTCCTTCAAAGATTAGAGTATAGAAGAACAAGTACTGATTGTCAAAGTGTTGGTCAACAAATCAACAATCAAGTCAACCAAAGTAAAAAACTAAAGACTAGAAGACCAACTCAACAAGTCAAACACAGAAGTTCTGGATTTCCAGAAGTGCTGGTTCTCAACAACAGTTTTGTGAAATCCAACAGTTCACTCTATCTCACATCAGAAACAGTAGTTTGACGCAACAATGTAACTATCCAACAGTTTTGATAACTGCTAGCAGTTACATACTTTAATGAGCTGTTAAGGGTCACTTTCATGGTGACGTCACCAGAAGTTCACTCATCCTATATATATAGCTCTTCTTGTACATTGTAATAGTTAACACTTAGAGCTTGAGAGCATAAGAACTAAGTGAGAGAGTGTTCACCCGGTAAGGGGGAATACAGATTGTACTTTGTGATTGTATTACATTATGTGAATTCAACAAAATCATTTTGCAATCATTCCCAAATCCAGTTGTGTTAGATTGATGTGTTTGTTTAATACTGTTTGATTAAATTTCTAGTTTGATGAACTATTTTATCAAATAAGCACACACTATACACACTCTCAGATCCAACAATTAGTATCAAAGCCTATTTCACTGAATGGACTTCACCGTTGATTCAGAAGATAAACTAACTCAAATTGATAACTGATTGAGTGATCAAAGGACTTTGAGAATAATTAGACCAATAAGATCAACGAATTGTTTCCGATAATCCTTTTTTCTGAATTAAAATTCAATAGAACACAAAGAGATGTCAATCACTCATGATCTTCACAATACCAGATCGGAAATCAAGCATCCGATGAGCAATGAAGAATGGGTCACCACTTGTCACAGCGGAACATTAGTTGCTGGAGATCAGTGGTATACGACCCTCATGTTCCATATGTTCTGAGTACCGATTAACCGAATGTTAATATTCCTAAGAAACCCATAGATTACTACGAGCAAGATTTCCAAAAGTTGGAGCTCGATGCTAAGGCATTCGAGATATTGGCCATGGCCTTACCCAATAAAATCTATGCTGGATTACTCCATTGTAAGAATGCCAAAGCGTTGTGGGATTTTGAACGAACAATTCGGTAGTACAGATAAAGTTCAAGAGAATAACAGAGAAATATTGAACAAGCAATATGAAACATTCTCTCATATCAAGGTAAAATCTCTAACTCAACTGTTTGAGCGATTTAATTGCCTGATTAGTGAACTAAGGCTTGCAGATCAAACTTACACAAATTCTGCTCTGAGTCACAAATTTATGTGATCTTTTCCTAATAAATAGGATACAACTGCTTATGTGTTGAGAAACTTTGTTAGTTTTAAGGAGATGACTCTAACACAGCTTCATGCAAACTCCTCACTTATGAAAGAGAGCATGAACATAAATAAAAGTAGATGTCATCAGGCAAAACTGCTGATGATTACACATATGGTAACATAACCCGGATGAGTCAAGATGAGTTATCATCATGCAGTAGAGTAAATGAACAAAGTTATGATCACTTTGTTGATATAACTACTGGTTTTAGTTCTCAGTATGACACATCTCATCTTGGAAATCAGGATTATGCTTTAATGATGTATGACTACAAACCAATGGACCCTGTTGACTAGGAAGAGTTTGACCTCTTTGACCAACTTGCATTCTTGAGCATCAAATTAAACAAGTTTTATAATAGAACGAGTAGGAGATTCCCTGGATTGGAGGGTAGGGGTAAATTTGAGAAAGATAAATCTAGGGTTGAGTGTTTTAAATTTCATAGGTTAGGTCACTTTACAAGGGAGTGCAAAAATCTTGCACAAACGTTAGTAGCAAGTGTAATCAATCCTAATAAAACGAAATAAACAATTGTTGGTCAGTACTCAAGCTTTCAAAATTATCACCCATACTTTTCCCAAAATGCCCCTGGTCCATCCACACAGTACACTACACATTTTGACAGATCAACCAATCCAAATGGCATATCAATATGCTAATGGGCCACCTTAATATCAACTTGCTCAAGTTCACACATGTCAATCATATGCTCAGTCATGTTTATACTCACAGGCTAATTCACCAGTAGTTTCTCAAACTACTGGTTGTCCTACACCTACACCTGAACCAAATCATCAAAGTTTTTTCACACAGAACTTTATTGACTAGAGTAGTAAGCCTGATGAGATCACAAATGATAACTTGGCTATGTTCACAGCTGACATCAAGGAACAAGCACCCTTAGGTGATCTCAATGATGCTGAAGATCCTTTCAAAGAAAAACTTATCTGTGAAGTTCCTAAAAGAACAACTGTCAAATCTCCATAAACAAAGACTATCAAACTTATCTGTGAAGTTCATTCCAAACCATCCCTTGGCAAACCACTTCTCTCTCACTAGCCACCACTCCACCACCACTACAACACCATCATCCACTACCATCATCCATTTTCAATCTTTTAGAGTATGTGTAGTAGTCTCGGGATCCAAGATTGATAGTAAGAGTCTTTGTCAAACAAAGGCCACGCTTGGCTAAACTCTTACAACACTTGGTGAAGACAAATCTTTTATGTATTTTCTTTTATGATTTCCAATCTTTGGCAACTTTTTAATTGGGTATGTATTAGTGACTTTAATAACTAGTTTTTTATATTGAAGGCAAATTTAACTAATCATTCTTCATATGTCGTTGATTCACATATTCGTGTCTTTACGGTCTATATAAAGCGCGTTAATTGCCTGGAAGGGGGTTAAGGGTGGATGGGTAAATTTTGTGTCACGTTCAGTGTATAGATCCTGCGAGAACCTAGTTCAAGCTTAGTAACACCTCACGAGTCGGAGCGGGCATTACCCATTACGAGAGAGGTGCAAAACGCTTGAATTCCTTATCTATAAACTACTATTAAAACTTTAAACTGTCACACCTCGATATTTTATCCACAAACCGGTCGGCCCGGTGGGGAGTATCGTGACGTGGTTGATATCATCATAGTCAAATATACACAGTTTATAGCACAGCGGAAGTCTTTGTAGAAATTACTATTACAAACCGAATGTGTAAAGTACGAATAAAATAATATACAGACGGTTGTAAAGAAAGGATCCACAGGCGGATCAAAATATAATACAAAACACGTTCAACAGACTTAAGACATTACGAACTTGCAAGATTCTCTAATTAACGCCCAGAAGCTCCCAGCCAATTATGAGTAGTACCCATCACTTAGCCTTTTTGAAAATATGTCAGTTTACACTGGTAAATACAATTAACCGACTCTTTTGAAAATATTTATGAAAATTGATTTAAATGCACAAAGCACAAATATTCGTTTATAACTTGGGACAATCATATGAAAATAATCTTGTATCAGATTTACATGTTTGTCATACATTTAGGGCCCGGGATAGAAGCGGGGACATGATTAAACGACACACCACTAATATAAACCCACAAGGAGTTATCCCAACAAGTGGGTATATCTTTTTACATACGCAACTGTCAGGTGTATGCCTACACCCCGTGCTTAAGTCGTGGCCATTTACAAATGAAATAAGCCGAGGATATCCAGGACACGGTCTTATAACACCCAATGTTTATGTTATAAATCAAAACCGATTAAAAGGGGTTATGTAATTAATTAACCATTATTCGATTAAATGATTCCATACCCCGACCAAGTGGTAATATATTTTACCATATCCCAAGCCCGTATAAGGGAAAATAAGTTAAACGTATTTACCTGAGCTTTAAAATGCGAGATTTATCTACTCAACCGTATAATCTAATTAAACTAGTGCAAGTAGCTTTTACCGGGGCTCCTAAACTGGAATGAAGGTTTTATTAACCTATTAGATTACTAACGGGTCTTATTTAAGTTGTAAACTTAGACCGGCTAGTTTTAAAAAAGATTTACGGTACGAGACACTAGATTAAGCGATGACTGGATTGAAATGTAATTTAGACCCAACAAGTATGGAGACTTGTATATTATGGTTAAACTAAATACATTATAGAATTTGAAGTTAAATTGATATGGTTATACCCGTTTTGGCTAATTTATGCAAACTAGTTACATAAACCGTACCGTTCGCGTATAAGCATAAACGGGTAACCGGATGAGTCATATACAAGTTCCATAAGTTATTATGCTTAAATATGTTATGATATCATTAGGATATCAACAAATATGCCCAAAATGATTTTTAAACCGAATCAAGCCTCATAAGGGCATTTTGGTCATTTAATGATTTATAAGAGGAGTTTACATGCAAACTGAGGTTCTGGTCATAAACCTTTTGTAAAAATATTTAATTTATGTTATATTAATAGTAGGATATCATATATATGTGTGGTTTACCATTTATGACCAAACTATGCACTATAGGGGTATTTTGGTCATTTCACACATAGTTATAAGGACTTTTTTTGGGATTCTGAGTTCATGACCCATACTTACCGTAAAAATATTAGAAATAGTTTATAAAATCAGTAGGTAAAAAGTTTTGGGTGCTAAGTATGGTTTAAAACCATACTATGCACCTTAATGTCGTAAAAATCGGTAAATGACGATTATTTCGATGTTTAAGAATTTCTGAGGTTATGACCATCTTTAAATGGTCAAAATAATTTATTTATCATATTATATCAGTAACCAAAAGTTCTTGCATGTTAATCTTATTTAAAATCCATTTTATGTGTAAAAAGGGCATAATCGTCATTTCATAATATAATACGAAACTTATGCATAAACTCAGTAAGTAATCTGATTTGAAATCCCAATTAGTCCTAAATATGATATTTATATCAGTGAGTAATGAGTTTTTATGTCAAAATCATGTTTAAACTTTATTTGCATGCAAAAAGGTTATTTAGTCCTTTTAAAAGCATGTTTTACGATTTATTACGTAATTACAGTTTCTAACCAGATTCTAAAAGTCAAAATATGTGAAATAATATTACTAATTAGTAGGTAATTCATTTGCATGGTTGCTTATGTTAAAAATCTCATTTTTGATAAAAAGGGCATTATAGTCAACATTATGCATAATAACGGAATCAAGTAGATAAACTCAGATTACTAAGGGACCATGTAATATAACCTCAGAGGGTTATACTACTATATAATATGGTCACAAAGGAACTTTAATGCATAAAGAAACTAAGCTAATTCGGGTCATAACTGAAAGTCAAAGCAAAAGTCAAGCTTTTGCGACTTTCGGTTGCGAACCGAGCCTAAACTTAGAATTGTCGGGTTGAACATGTTTAGACATGTTCTAATAATGTTTACCAAGTTATTAAAGTTATAAAAAAATATTTATAGCTTCTACATTATCAGATATGAATTTATTTAAAAACTGACCCGTTTGACTTTTTTTGTTAATTACTTTGACCCGACAATTAACTAAGTAAACGTGGTAATTAGGATGTGCCCTTTTGAGGGATTAACCACACCTAATTACGATCACGTAGCCATATTCGCCCCGAACAATGGCTGGACCATTTAGGCCTAGACCGATAGTCAAAGCGTTATTATGACAACTTTGATTTTCGGTCTTTAAACATATAAAAACCGAACTAAGGAGGCTATGGACACTTACAAAGGGTCCTAGCACGAATCTTGAACTGAGGGGAGTCTCCTTTATAACCAGGAAGCTCCAGAGAAGAAGTATAGAAGAAAACTTTGAAGGTGCAAGTTCAAAAGCTCAAGAATGAGCTCTATTTATAGTGAAACAAGGGTCCTTTAGATCAATCCAAGTGTTATGAGATGTTCCCAGATGATTACAGGTGTTAAGGTGTCAGTAAAAACCATCAAACAAACCCTGGTTTCGAGTTTCAGGCATGCAAAGGCGGTGTACAAGGCTGCAACATGCAGCTGTCCAGTTTTTCGCTACTGGGCACTTACTCGCGGGCCGTGAAGGAATCAGCGTGGGTTGTCGCGCCCCGCGACACTCCTTGTTTCAAGTAAAACAAGTTTCAATATTGACAGTTTCAGTCCCTGGCCCTTTTAAACTTCAAATAACTTTCATTTTTTGCACTATTGACCCCCAAAGTTAGTTCTTAAGAATCTTGGGACTTATAATAAACGTCATTAGGCTTCCGATTAGTTGGAGATCACCCGAAAGGAACTGTTTTCTCTTGTTGACGCTTTTACCCCCTTTTCTTGAGATTTTGCACAACTTATAAATAATGATGCCGAAACCTTATGTAATTATTATTTAGCATTCTCGGAATTATAATTGGATATTACGAAGCTCCGGGTTCGTTAAAAGGTCACTCAGAGGTAAGAATTAACATGTTGACACATTTAACCTCTTCGTCTTATATTTTTCACTTGTTTTTCACAAATGGCTTCTAACGCCCAATAATTCACTCATTTAAGAATACGAACATCGTGTAAGGTTATTTAGCGGCATAGTTTTAATATGTTGTCACTTTTAGTCCCTATGTATTCATCTTTTCACTGTTTGTCAACTTCAGTCCCTCAAAGTCAACTTATTATATGTTTAGGGTTTACGACACGTGTCTTCACTTTATTGGACATGATTTTGCGAGGTGTTACATAAACCAACCCCGCGAGGACTGTATCCCTGTTGACTCAAACCAACGGGTTGAGGGTGATCGCTGCCTGGAAGGGGGCCCACCACTTTTTGCATTAATAACTTAGGGGGTGTTTGTTTTTTTCAGAAAAACCTCTTCTGACCTCTTATGTCTGCGCCGCGCAGACCATGCGTAGACGTTCAGCTCTGCAGACCGTTTGTTTTTTAAAAGACATTTCATTAAAAAAATGTCTTCAAACCTCTGCGTGTCCTCTTCCCCACGCAGACATGGTCCAATGTCTTCCCACATCTTCCAACCCTCTCTCCACCCCTCTCCTCCCAATCTCAAAACACAGACACCTCCCCACCTCCACGCCACCGGTCACCACTTCTTCCTCCTCCACAGCCACCGACAACACCTCCACTGAAAATCTATGAATCTGTTTCTTATTTTCACATTAGTTGAATCAAAATCTTCATCACAGTATTTAATCTTTGGTTGCTTCGATTTCTTGGGAATCAAAGGCGATAGCTTTCTTCAATCGCTAGTTAGAGAGGTGAGTAAAATCAAAGACATCTTCATGTACAGGTGAACGGATTCAAATTTTCCTTTTTTTATCATCAATTAAATGGATGTTTCCCACTTTTGATTTGGGTTATGGCTGAATTTGTTGAAGAAAGAATCAAACCGAAACGCAACAGAAAGTTAGGAGTTTTTACCTCAATAGGTCTAAGAAGAAAAGAAAGAGGTCAACAGTTCGTAACAGGTGGTGGTAGACAATGATCAAGATTCATGAGTTTGCTGCTTATATTTTATGTTCTGGTGCCATTCTTTCTTCGATAAAAATGGTGTGATTCTTTCCTTTTTTATTACAGATTTCATAAACAAAAATCATTCTAGGGTTTCGATTTTTATTTGAATATATGTTAGCTCTTTCCTCTTCATGTTTACATTAAGGGAGAAGAGAAAGGGAAAAAGAGTTTGCAGATGTGGGGTAAAGAGGAGAGATAGTCAAACACTCTTTTTATTACACTCCGTAGATATTTGGTTCACCTCTTCTCGTGCAGACGTGTGCAGATGTGGTCCGCAGACTGCACACCTTTTGCATCTGAAAAAACAAACACCACCTTACTTAATTATCTTTCAATAATCCGACCTAGCAGGATTGTATCCTTGCTGACTCAAACCACTAGGTTGAGGGTAACGTCGCCTTCGCAAGATGGACCTACTACTATAACTAAGATAATCTTTTAAAATGTCCAAAGTGTGGAAATCTTCAAAATGATACATGAAAGATAAGTCGGAACCAAGTGATTCTTTCTTGTCTGTCTGTTTTTACTTTTATTTTATTTTCTGTTTTTAGTTTATCTTTTTATAGTTTTAAAAACCTTTTCTCAAAATTTGGTTCGATTAGACGTTGATGATAAGCCGGAATTAGAAGCTCTTGTGTCCTTGGACGACCTCGGTGTCTTGCCATCACTATACTACGTCCGCGATTGGTGCACTTGCCCTAGCGTGTGTGTAGAGTGATAGTAGAATATCATGTTTTATAAATTTAAAACTTGAAATCAACGAGTAAAAAAAGCTTAAAAAATCCTAAAAATACACTCACACCGACACACATCAGTTATTAAAGGTTAATTTCATTTGTATTCAAATTAGGTTTTACTGAAATCATTTATTGCCTAAACTCTTTTTAACATATATTTGACCAACAATTTGGTATGACAAATACGCATACATAACTTTTTGAACTTTTGAAGGTGGGGGTGAATATGAATCGTATTAATAATTGGAGGCCGGTTTATGAGTCCTTTGAGTCTAGGCTTGCCCTGTGGAAGTCGTCCTTATTATCTTTTGGGGGGAGGATCACGCTTATTCGTTCGGTGCTCGAGAGTCTTCCGTCCTACTACTTCTCGCTGTACAAGGCTCCGGTCAAGGTAGTGATGGATTTGGAAAAGATTATTAGAAAATTTCTTTGGGGTGGGTCTATCGAGAGTAACAAAATGCATTGGGTGGCGTGGGATAGGGTGACTATGCCAAAGAAATCGGGCGGGTTGGGGTTAAGTAAGTTGAGCAATATTAACCATGCTTTGTTGTGTAAATGGGAGTGGAGGTACAAACGTGAATTCCACAGTTTGTGGGTGAAAGTAGTGGATGCCATCCACTTAGGTGGGTCAGGTTGGTCGCTCCTTCCAGTGAAAAAGTCGTATGGTGGTGTTTGGCATAGCATAGTGTCGGTTGTCAATAAGCCCCTCTCTGGCAATCACCGTCTTCGGAGTTTCTTTAAAGGTATTGTGGGCAAAGGTGACCGTATCTTATTCTGGCTTGACCCGTGGCTTAAGGATGTGCCTCTCAGAGACTTTTATCCTAATCTTTTCAAGCTGGAAGTGGTAAAGACTTGCTACGTTCGAGACCGGGTGCTTGGGGATTGGCTCTGGAAGCATGATCCAGATTCAGTCAATGAGTTGAGGGAATTGAATGCTCTTCAGTCGGATCTCTCCTTGATTTCTTTGGGTAGTAGGAATGACGAGTGGGTTTGGTTGGGGGATCAGTCGGGCTCTTTCTCAGTCAAGGCTGCCAAAGATGTGCTGGTAGGTTATGTGGAAGATAATGGCAGGTTTGTTTTGGATTGGTGCAAGTGGGTGCCGTATAAATGTAATTTTTTTTTTGTTTGGAGATCAGAATTGAATAGAATCCCAACTTCGGACGCTGAACATACAAAAGGAAGACAAAAACACTCTTTTTCCAATATTAGTACTAAAAAAGGGTTAGTTTTATGCCTCATTTGATGTAATTTATATGTTGCATTTTACATACATCAAATACCCCCACACTTGAACTTTTGCTTGTCCTCAAGCAAAACTCTTTAATATGTGGCTTACACTTCCAAATGGAATAGGTAGAAGAGAAGGTTTTGGGCTTGTCGTAGAGTGTCGGGATTTCCAAGATCTTTTTGGGTTTTATTTTTATTTATTTACACTCCTATTCGTAATGATTTATTTAGAACTTTTCATAAAAGAAATTACTTATTTGGGCATAACATGCCTTTTTAAAATTCTATTTATATACAAGTTCACATACCTCACGGGGAAATCACTCACACTCGGCCGAAGGTGTATTTTTAGTGAATCACTCGAGAGCGGCATGGAACTTATTCCTACCATAGGCTTGCCAAGAAATCAATCCTCCTCCTTTTTAACTTTTATACCTTTGTAGATATCAAGAGGACTTTGTGGGTTAAGGGTTAGGCTAGGGTTAAAGGTAGGTGGTTGGGTTAGTGGTTAGTAGAAAAAGGGCTAAAAGCGTAACAAGTGTCGGTTTTCGTATTTTTGCAACTTTTTATTTTGATGAAGCTTTTATTCAAACTAAGTTATTTGTGATTAACTTGTTTGTTTATTTTCTTTTTGCTTCATCATTATCACACTTTTTTTTTTTTTTTTTTTTTTTACGAAGAACCGAACTTGTTACTAAAATAAAGGGTTAAAAATGAAAAAGGTTTTGGTGGGTAAAAGGGTTTTTGTTTGGGTGATGAAACGAAAAGGTTTAGGCTCAAAGGGGCTAACTAGGGGGATTTTTGGGTAGGTGGTAAAAGAAAAAGAAAAAAAAATAATGGTGTAGAAAAAAAAAGGGTTAGTCCTAATGCCTCCATCATTTACTTACTCGGGTTTAAGTTGATAAGGACCGGGAATGTATTGTCATGGCAAGTTCTAGAGTCGTAAGAACCAAGCGGCTATTCACACAAGAAACGAAAAATGAGCATTTAGTCAAATGATATGTAATTGTGTGCTCAATAAAGGCTCAAAACTCACTTTTGTGGGAATGGGTTTTTATGTGATCACGTATATATAATCAAATTTTAAATAAGTTTGCTATGCCTTTTCATAATTTTCTTATGTTGGTTCTTTTTATCACTACGCTATCGGTTGTAAATTTGTAAAAATATAACCTTTTTGAGAACTTGAATTTCCCGAGTTAAACCTAGACAAGTAAAAAAAATGAAATTTTTGAAAAAATTTGGGGTGATTAGCGGTTCCAATAGAGTTTTGTGTAAGGCTTGTATTTAGGACTTGCAAAATTCAAGGTTTTAGCATCCCCCCCACACTTAAATTACACATTGTCCTCAATGTGTCCCAAAAATAAATTTTTAGGTTGATTAGATGTGTAAAATAGTGTTTAAAAAGCAAAAATTTGTGTTACTGGGCACTGAACACGGCCCCGTGTTATCCGGGCACGGCCCCGTGTTCAAGTGCCAGTAACAAAATTAAAATAATAGAGACAGAAGTCTGGACACGGGGGCGTGTTGGGTGAACACGGCCCGTGTCCAGGTACCTGAACTGGGCGTTTTTCTGCAGGTGGTTCGGCACGGGGCCGTGTTGGTTGGGCACGGCCCGTGTTGAACCTTCTGGACTGGAGAGAATTGTCGGGTTGCCTTGTTCTTGTGCATGGGTTCATTTTTCTCGTTCCCCTTTTCATCCTTTACCACCATGAGTGTGTTTTATTCCTGAAAATTAAAACTAACTAGAAAACATAAAAATTAACCTAAATTAAACTAAGGATAGTTCCGTGGAATGCCTCCATGGTGCGCCACGTTTATAAGGGTCCTTGGCTAGACCCAAAGCCTGGTCATATGTTACCCAAGTGGGATGTGTTGCATCCCATGTTACACCGTCGGAGAGCGTCATCCAAACTTGAGTCTATGACCTTCATGTAGTTGACCGGATCTTCTTCCTCTACTCGCTTTCCACATTCAAATTTCACTTCCTCATCCCCAAACTTCAATGTTAGAGTTCCGTCATTCATATCCACCAATGCTTGGGCGGTGGCTAGAAATGGCCTCCCGAGGATGAGAGGGACATCGGTGTCTTCTTCCATGTCTAGGATGACGAAGTCGGTTGGAAAGACGAATTTGTCAACCTTGACTAGCAGATTTTCGGCGACACCTTGTGGGAATTTGACGGACCTGTCGGCGAGTTGTATGCTCATCTTTGTAGGGCTTGTTGCTCCTAGGCCGAGTCGCTTGAACATTGATGTGGGCATGAGGTTGATGCTAGCCCCAAGATCGGCTAAAGCATTTCGGACGGGGGACTTCCCAATCGAGCAAGGGATTGTGAAGCTCCCGGGGTCGATTTTCTTTTGTGGAAGTTTATTGAGTACTAAAGCTGAGCATTCTTCGCCTAAGTTAACTAATTGCAATGATTCAATTTTCCTTTTGTGAGTGAGGAAATCCCTCATAAATTTTGCATATTTAGGCATTTGGGTTAAGACCTCAATAAAAGGAATATTAACATGCAATTGTTTTAGTAAACTTTCGAACTTTGCGAATTGCTCATCGGTCTTTTGACGATTTAACCTACCGGGGTACGGAATTGGAGGAGTCTTGGTGGGCTCTTGATTTGGTGTAGAAGCTTTTTCTGGCGCAGGAGGAGTTATAGGCTGGCTAGAATGGCTTCTTTCATTTGGCGGCAATGGAGCATCCTCGGGACCCACGGTTCGATTTCTTAATGTGATGAGATGTACTTGTGCCTTTGGGTTCGTTTCGGTATTACTAGGTAACGCGCCTTGTGGTCTCTCGGTGAAATTTTGAGCTAGTTGATTTAATTGTTTTTCAACGTTTTGAATGCTAGCTTGTTGATTTCTGAAATTCGATTCCAATTGTTGAAATCGATCCGAGGTTTTCTTTTCAGTGTCAGAGATGAGGCGAGATACAGTATCTTCAAGCCTTTCTCTTCCACCTTGTTGTTGAGAAAAATTTTGCGGTTGTTGAAAATTAGTTCGTTGGTTTTGTTGGTTACTACTATTGCCGGGATCTCTACAACCAAGATTTGGGTGGTTACGCCATCCTTGGTTGTAGGTACCCGTTGGAGGACCCGACGGCCTAGGTCTATTATCCATGTAGTTTACCGTTTCAGTTTGTTCATCTAATTCTTTCATACAACTCCAATTTTCATGTGACCCACCACACCCTTCACAAGCCATAACCGAGGCCGTTTTTGTCATTTCTAGCCTTTTGATTTTTGAAGAGAGGGCCTCGATTTGGGCTTGTAAAGAGGTGCTTTCATCAACCTTATGGGCGCCCGGGGCAATAGATTTATTACCTCGGGGAGTGTGCCATTGAAAATTGGTTTGAGCAATTTCCTCAATTTGGTTATATATTTCATTTGGGCGACGATTACCTAAGAGTCCCCCGGAGCTTGAGTCAAGTGTTTGTCTTGTGTGTGGCAACAACCCATTGTAGAAAGTGGATACTTGTTGCCATACCGCTAGACCGTGATGAGGACACTTTCTTAGAAGCTCCTTGAATCTTTCCCAAGTTTCATATAAGGATTCCCCATCCTCTTGTGAGTATGTATTAATTTCAGTCATTAATTTAGCCGTTTTAGCAGGAGGGAAATACTTATATAAAAACTTTTGGGCAAGTTCATCCCAAGTGTTTACCGATCCAACTGGGAGGGTGTTAAGCCAAGCCTTAGCTCGGTCTTTTAGTGAAAATGGAAACATTCGAAGGCGGATGGTGTCATTTGATGCTCCATTGATCCGAAGGGTATCACATATTTCTAAGAAGTTAGTAATATGTAGATGGGGATCCTCGTCCGCAAGCCCATGGAAAGTTGCGGAGTTTTGGAGCATTTGTATCAAATGCGGCCGAAGTTCGAAGTTGTTGGCCTCGACATTCGGTGCATTGATAGCGGCGCCAAGATTGCCTACGGTAGGCCGTAGGTAATCCATGAGGGTACGTTGGTCCGCCATTGGAAGTGGGTCCCCCGAAACTTTCTCTTGATTCTTAGCTTTAAGTCTTTTTCTGAGAAAGCGTTCGGGTTCTTCTAGGGGTTCTTTTATGTCTCTACTAGAACTGGAGCTCATGCACTATGTAGGAGGTTCAAATGTGGTGCCTGGGTTCCAAGTCCTGCAACAAAAACAGAAAAGAACGTTGGTCAGAATGTTCACCACGGCCCCGTGCTCAGTGAACACGGCCCGTGGTCAGAAGTACAGTAATCGTTTTCTGTATCCCAGTTACTGGGAGTTGGACACGACCCCGTGTTGCACCGACACGGCCCCGTGTTCAGCTCTCTGTAACTCAGAAAATAAAAACTGCCAGTGATGATGCTGGGCACGGCCCGTGTCTGACCGAGCACGGCCCGTGCTGAGCTCTGCAGAAGCTGAAAAACTAAGAAAAAACCTAAAAAAAATAAATAAAAAAAAAAAAAATATTAGGCCGTTGATTCCTAACTTTCTTAAAATCCTTGTGTCCCCGGCAACGGCGCCAAAAACTTGATGTGCGGTAAAGTGTCGTATATATTAGGTGTGTATTTTAAGCCCTTTTTAACACTTATTTTAGCCAAGTTTTAAATTTATAAAACACGATATTTCACTAACACTAAACACACATATGGGCAAGTGCACCCATCGTTGAGTGTAGTATAGCGTTGGTAAGATACCGAGGTCGTCCAAGGACACAAGAGCTTTTAGTACCGGTTTATCCTCAACGTCTAACCAAAATAAAAGTTTAGAAAAATGTTTTAAACTAAGAAAATTAAAAACTAACTAAAATGCTGAAAATAAAAATAAAAGAAAAACAGATAGACAAGATGAATCACTTGGTTCCGACTCGTATCTAGTATAACCTTTGATTATTTCCGCACTTTTGCACATAATTAAGAGATTATCTTAGTTATTGTAGTAGGCCCCTCTTTTGAAGGTGACGTTACCCTCACCCCAGTAGTTTGAGTCAGCAGGGATACAATCCTAAAAGGGTGGATTATTGGAAGATAATGAATTAAGTTATTAATGCAGTATTGTGGTAGGCCCCGCTTTTGGCGGTGACGTTACCCTCGGCTAAGTAGTCTGAGTCAGCAGGGATACAGTCCTAAATAGCCGGGTTATAGTATTAATAGTAGTTAACTTATGAGGGGATCAAAGAGTTTGGACCCCCGCCATCCAATACCGTGAAGTATTGAAGGAGGTCCTACTAAATTTGACCCAGGTCCATTGCAGGACCTCTAAACGCTGAACAATGGCAAGACCTTTACCAAACCGTTCCCTTAACCCCCTACCAGGTAGCCAACATACCTCCATATAGACCGTGGAGATATGAATGGTGAAAATCCTTTATTTTATATAGACAGTAAAATAATGCCAAGACACCACGGACAAACGATAAGGAAAGATCACCTTCAACATAAGTAACTAGTTATTAAAGTCATTAATACAAAACCAAATAAAAAGTGCAAAAGATTAGAAATAAAAAGTATTATACTAGACACTTTGTCTTCACCAAGTGATGTAAGAGACTTAGGCAAACATGGCCTTGATTGTCAAGAACTCTTACGATCAATCTTGGATCCCGAGACGACTCACACACTCTACAATGGACAATGGATGATGGTGGTGGATGATGGTGTTGTGATGGTGGTGGGTGGTGGATGAAGTGTGAGAGAGGTGGTGTGCCAAGGGATGAGATGAAATGAATCCAAGCACTCCTATTTATAGGCTGAACAGAGAGCTGGGCACGGCCCCGTGTCCGCTGGGCACGGCCCCGTGTCCGTCTGACAATCTCTCTCCTCATTAATTGTAATTCGCAATTACAATAAATGCGCCTGCTGTACTTTCGACACGCCCCCGTGTCCGCTGAGCATGGCCCGTGGTGGGCAATAGAAGCTTCTATAGGTTTGTCTTTTCTGCTGCTTCTTGGGCACGGCCCCGTGCTGGCTGAGCACGGGGCGTGTTCAGTCTTCTGATTTCTCTACTTTGCTTTGGAAGGTGCCGTTGAGGGTTCGGGCAGTCCACTAATATTCTTTTTCTTGTATTTATGTTGGATTTAGCTGTCTTTTTGCTTCTTTTGCGTTTTTGAGCTCATTTAATCCTGAAAATACAAAAGGAAGACAAAAACACTCTTTTTCCAATATTAGTACTAAAAAGGGTTAGTTTTATGCCTCATTTGATGTAATTTATATGTTGCATTTTACATACATCAAATACCCCCACACTTGAACTTTTGCTTGTCCTCAAGCAAAACTCTTTAATATGTGGCTTACACTTCCAAATGGAATAGGTAGAAGAGAAGGTTTTGGGCTTGTCGTAGAGTGTCGGGATTTCCAAGATCTTTTTGGGTTTTATTTTTATTTATTTACACTCCTATTCGTAATGATTTATTTAGAACTTTTCATAAAAGAAATTACTTATTTGGGCATAACATGCCTTTTTAAAATTCTATTTATATACAAGTTCACATACCTCACGGGGAAATCACTCACACTCGGCCGAAGGTGTATTTTTAGTGAATCACTCGAGAGCGGCATGGAACTTATTCCTACCATAGGCTTGCCAAGAAATCAATCCTCCTCCTTTTTAACTTTTATACCTTTGTAGATATCAAGAGGACTTTGTGGATTAAGGGTTAGGCTAGGGTTAAAGGTAGGTGGTTGGGTTAGTGGTTAGTAGAAAAAGGGCTAAAAGCGTAACAAGTGTCGGTTTTCGTATTTTTGCAACTTTTTATTTTGATGAAGCTTTTATTCAAACTAAGTTATTTGTGATTAACTTGTTTGTTTATTTTCTTTTTGCTTCATCATTATCACACTTTTTTTTTTTTTTTTTTTTTTTTTTACGAAGAACCGAACTTGTTACTAAAATAAAGGGTTAAAAATGAAAAAGGTTTTGGTGGGTAAAAGGGTTTTTGTTTGGGTGATGAAACGAAAAGGTTTAGGCTCAAAGGGGCTAACTAGGGGGATTTTTGGGTAGGTGGTAAAAGAAAAAGAAAAAAAAATAATGGTGTAGAAAAAAAAAGGGTTAGTCCTAATGCCTCCATCATTTACTTACTCGGGTTTAAGTTGATAAGGACCGGGAATGTATTGTCATGGCAAGTTCTAGAGTCGTAAGAACCAAGCGGCTATTCACACAAGAAACGAAAAATGAGCATTTAGTCAAATGATATGTAATTGTGTGCTCAATAAAGGCTCAAAACTCACTTTTGTGGGAATGGGTTTTTATGTGATCACGTATATATAATCAAATTTTAAATAAGTTTGCTATGCCTTTTCATAATTTTCTTATGTTGGTTCTTTTTATCACTACGCTATCGGTTGTAAATTTGTAAAAATATAACCTTTTTGAGAACTTGAATTTCCCGAGTTAAACCTAGACAAGTAAAAAAAATGAAATTTTTGAAAAAATTTGGGGTGATTAGCGGTTCCAATAGAGTTTTGTGTAAGGCTTGTATTTAGGACTTGCAAAATTCAAGGTTTTAGCATCCCCCCCACACTTAAATTACACATTGTCCTCAATGTGTCCCAAAAATAAATTTTTAGGTTGATTAGATGTGTAAAATAGTGTTTAAAAAGCAAAAATTTGTGTTACTGGGCACTGAACACGGCCCCGTGTTATCCGGGCACGGCCCCGTGTTCAAGTGCCAGTAACAAAATTAAAATAATAGAGACAGAAGTCTGGACACGGGGCTGTGTTCCCAGAAGCCGAGGTTAAGGTGGATAATGTTTTTAGTGAAGTCAAAGCTTTAGGGTTCCTATGGTTCAAAAATAGATCGAGGAACAATCATATCTCATGGTTGGAGTGGTGTAATTTCTCTTTCTTTTAAGGTGTTGCTTTAGTTGTTGTTCCCGGCTTGGTTTTCGAGCTTGGGTTGTTTCTAATGAAGTTCTCATTTCAAAAAAAAAAAAAAAAAAAAAAACTTTTTGAACTTAAAAAAATAAAAAAATAATAAGACTTCGTTAAAAAGTCATAGACACGCTTTGAAAAAGAACATATCAATACACATTTAAAACATCTCGTATATTTCTAATTTTCTAT
The DNA here is from genome assembly GCA_030545235.1 of Helianthus tuberosus. NCBI lineage: Eukaryota > Viridiplantae > Streptophyta > Magnoliopsida > Asterales > Asteraceae > Helianthus > Helianthus tuberosus. The sequence goes on from CM060394.1 coordinate 161,543,125, forward strand.
GCTACTTGTCTCTTGACGATTTGAAATAAATGTGATAATTGCTAGTCAACAATATGGAATTTTTTTTTAACGGCAAATTTGGATCTCTGATGGACCACTGGAGTATTATCGTGTCACCAGCGGAACCACCTGATCATATCCATCTCCACTAGTCATAATGTCTATACACCAACTCAGGAGAAAACCCAATAAATATGGAAAAAAAACCCCTTGTGGAAATCGAACCCAGAACATATTAGTCCCAAAACTTTATCTCACCCCTAAAATGCTACTAGGCTATAAAGCCATGTGCCAACAAAATGGATTTATGTGTTGTTTGGAGTGGTCTCTTGGTGGTTGTCGTGATCTAGAGTCGTGTAATCTTTGGAATGTATAGGGTTATCTTTTTTGCTTGCGGTGCTCATTTTTGGTTTCATTGCTTTATGTCGCTGTTTCTTTGACGACGTGTTTATAGAGATATTCACAATGATAAAAAAAAGGGGAGACTATTTGCACACTTGGTGTGTAGATAGTCAGCCCAAAAAGAGCCTTTTTATCCTATATGCACACCCTGCAGTGTCGAGCTGTGGCCAAAGCGCGGTGTTTTGGTCTGGTTAACCAGACAAAGACTAACGGGTGTCTGACATGTCTGTTGACCGGACCTAAACGCCGAGCTTTGGCTGTGTTTTGGTCATGTCAACCAGACACCCGGTTAGTCTTTTGTCTGGTTGACATGACCAAAACGCGGCCAAAGCTCGGCGTTTTAGTCCGGTCAACAGAACCGTCAGACACCCGTCAGTCTTTTGTCTGGTTGACCGGACCAAAACGCTGCACTTTGGCCACAACTCAACACTGCAGGGTATGCATATAGGACAAAAAGCCCTTTTTGATGTGCATACAGGCATTTGGGTGTTCCAATAGGTACACCCTAAAAAAAACATCATGATATTGTCAAGATTCCTAACGACTAAACGAACAAAAACGAAAGTCATTTGTCCATATAATAAGTAGTATATATTTATGTATTTTATACAAAATTGTATTTAGTAATAAATTATGAGTGAGTGGGGTTGTGGTACACCCCTATATTTGCTCATTGTAACTTTCACCTAAATTGTTCATCGATGTATCAGGTGTGTTCGAATAGTCTCCCACAAGACGATGTGCAGTCTCACGATCTCTATTTAACCAAGCTTTTTCTTGTTCTTGGACTCCGAATAGTCACCCACAAGACGTTGATGTGCAGCCTCATGATCTCTATTTAACCAAGCTTTTCTTGTTCTTGGACTCCGAAGTATGCTCTTCATTGAGTAATATGTGTCGTCTCTTTGACTGTTGTAAGAAAAAAAAAATTATTTCATCGGATAATGATGAATTCATATTGTAGTTGTGTAGAATTAGAAAAAAAAAAGGAAATTGTTTGGTGAAACTGAAAATAGATATGGTATTAAATAAAGATAAAATTAAACTTTATTTAAAAAAAAGTTGGGACGTTGGGGCAATAACCATATGCACACGGCGATCGAAAAAACTCCCAAAAAATCTAACTCTAAAACTCAACTAAACTCAAAAGATAACCCTAAGCATATAATGCACGTTAGGGGTGAGCATACAACCGAATTAACCGAACCGTAACCGAAATAACCGAAAAAACCGAACCGAAATAACCGATAACCGAAATAACCGAAGGGTTGGTTATTTATATTTTTAATAACCGATTTTTGCGGTTCGGTTATGGTTATTCTTATTTTCATAACCGCAAATAACCGAACCGAACCGAATAAACATAGCCAAATCCGTAGCACCATAAGTCTTTAAGTTTGTATTTAAATGCTTAACCATGGCCTAATCAATATGTATCTTTGGTGAAGTATTTGAATGTTTTAACTTTTAACCATGACCCAACTTTAATGAAGATTGCACTACAACTTTTTTATGTTTTGATTAAAAAGTGTCGAATTTAAAAACCACTTTGTGTTCGTATGTATGTTTCCACATAACACGTGACTATACGTGTTACTTTTGTTTTGGAATTAGTACGCATATGGTAGTGAAATATAATTGATTAACCGTATATTTATTGTTTGCGCATTAATTTTGCTCGACCCACACATTTAAAGTCCAACATTAGAAACAATGAAAATAACCGACCTATAACCGAACCGAAACCGCATTAACCGCAATAACCGATTAACCGAAACCGCATTAACCGAAATCGAACGGTTATGATTTTTTGATAACCGCAATGTGCGGTTATGGTTTCGGTTATAGGTAATAACCGAACCGAACCGCACCATGCTCACCCCTAATGCACGTGTGCAGCGTATACATATAATGCACATGTGCAGTATAACGTTTTTTTTTTTTTTTTTTTTGAAAAAAAGATAATTTTATACATAAAATAGCAGTGATTTTTTGTAAACAAGTTGTAAACAAAATTGGTATGTTTTTAGTTAGTGCGAGTCCATTGCCGGTGACAAAGATTTTTGCAAGCAATGACAGCTTTGTGTATACAAAGTGTTAGAGCATCACCAATAGAGGTGTTTTTTGGTGGTATTTGTCGGTGCTAATGTGGCACATGACCAACCAATGAGAGCATTTCTCTCTCTTGACCCACTCACATACACAAAAAACACTCTTTCTCTCTCCTCTCACTCACATACTCTTTCTCCATCAATTCTTCCTCACATACATCAACACACTCTCTCTCCTCCACCTCATACCCTCTCTCCTCCACATCACTTTCTCTCTCTTTAAAAACATCAAAAACTTCTCTTAGACCATGTGTAGTGGTTTGGGTGAATAATGCCCTTACCCTAGGGCGTTTTCCACCATGTGGCAGTACAGTCAGCAAGGGGCATTATTGGGCGTTTTTCTAAAATGGGTGTAGTGGGGATGTGGGCATTATGTTAAAGGGTGTAAATAATTAAATAAAAATAAAAAAATCAACAAAAAAACCTATTGGATTAAAAAAGGGAAGAGTTAATGCTGATTGGTTGGTCAACATGTACAAAGCGTTGTTTTAACAACGCCAAACCAATTTTTATTTTCAAAAATAATGCCCAAAAACACCCTATGTAATGGGGAGGGGGGGGGGGGGGGGGGTTTACGGGTGGTCTTATTTTGGATGCTCTTAGCATTGTTGTAAGATACTTGCAAATTCCCTATATATTGTCAAAAGTTGAATGTTGAATTTAGCATATATCCAAGGGCGGACCTACCTATGATGGTGGGCGGCCGTACCTTTTGAAAAAAATGTTTTAATTGCTAATTTTCATCGAAAATCTCAACCGCACCACTTGGATTTTTTCAACCGCACCCCTTAAAAATTTTCAACCGCCCTCCTTAGAAAAAAATATTATGAATTTATATAAAAAAAATAAACACTAATTATTATAAATATATAAGTATATAACACAAGGGGAATGCTAAAATGAGAACCACCTCGAGTTGTAAGAACCGTGAGAACTACACCGTAGGGGGCGCGGTGGACCAAATTTTTTTTTCATAAACGTAGATGCATGTATAAAAACAACATTTGTAAAAAGAAATGTCGTGTGTGTAGTTTTGAGCGCCACAAGTTTGTGTTTACGGGACCCGTAAATCTGGCCGGAAAATTTACGGGTCCCGTAAACACAAACTTGTGGTGCTCAAAACTACACCCACGACATTTTTTTTTTGAATTTTTTTTTTACAAATGTTGTTTTTATACATGCATCTACGTTTCTGAAAAAAAATTTTGGTCCACCTCGCCCCGGATCAAAAAGTTCTCGTGGTTCTTACAACTCGAGGTGGTTCTCATTTTAGCGGATACTTATAACACAATTTGTATAATTATTCTTTAAACGCTTATTCACTTTACTTAAGCCAATCTACAATTAATTTTATTAACACAACTATCCAAGCCTAAACCCAACCCAACCCAAAGATTTATCCTTTTTTTACTGATTGTTTTTTTTATGTGGTGATTAGGAGAAAATATAGATGTATAAGGGTTTGATTTTTTTTTATGTTTTTTGATGTGTTTTTAGTTGTTCTTTACTTGTATTTAATGATTTTGTTGTTTTATTTTAAGCTTTGTTTGTTTAAATAATTACTGATCAACATTTAAAACTAGGGCTTGAATGTTTGAAAGTTAAAATTGAAAATTATGGACTATGGTATTGGTTGAACATAATTGTTTATTTTGTTTAACTTTTTAGTGTTGTTTTATTAACTTACGGAGCAAATTTATATGTGATAAGAACCATGCGTAGAGATGTTATACCGCGATTTCTCAAGAGGAAAAGGGTTGGACAAATTTTTTTTTCTTTCGGATTCTTCTTGTTAAAGACCAAGTTATGTCTTAGATAAGTTTTTTTGTTGTTTTATTTAACGATTATGAGAAATAGAAGCTGGGAGCATTTGAACTTTGATGGTTTTTTGTTGTTAATTTAGTTGCTTATGAAGGTTTTTTTATGTGTTTACTATTTTACTTGAAACTTTGTTTGTTAATGTGATAGGAAGTTAGAAAATAGGGTTTGATTGTTTGAAAATTGAAATTAACCCAACCAGACCAGCTTTAATCCGGCCCGCAAAACTTTGTTTGTTTATGTTTACTGGTTTTACATGACCCGACCCGATCCGACCCGCTATGAACCGAATTTTTTATATAGCTATGGGCCTAAAATTTTTAAATTTTTTCCGCACCCCCAAGAAAAAATTTCTGAGTCCGAAACTTCATATATCAATTTTAACACCATGTTTGTAGGTGAGATGTGGCCCATAATAACTCGTACACTTGACAAACATGCATAGAAACGAAGACTTTTGTTGTTCATATAAGGAGATTAAAAGAACCAAGTCCAAAACCGCCACTTGATTTGTCAAGTCATTTATGGAGAAGAATATATTAATTAAGTACCTAGATTAATGAAGTATGCAAAGTTGTTATCATCTGACTACAAATTATATTTAGTTAATTACTCAAAATAGTTCTAATTCAACACTAGCAACACATTAGGCTATAGAGTATGGTGATGGTCCCTCAAGGGAGGATGATCCGCTACGTAGGCGCCACGTCATAGTCCTCCTAAGGATGGTCAATCCCACAAAAGTAGAGGGTATGGAGGATGGTCCTAGATGATCTTACCGCACCACTTTTATGTTTTTTATATTTTTTACAAAACTTTATTTTTTATATAATCTGTTTTAAATATTGAATATTAAATAAAAATAATATAGTGGGGTACAGATGTAATCCATTAACATAATATATTACTAAAAGTTTGTGAAGAGAGTAGATAGCCCCAAAGTTTGCTTCGATTACTGAAAACCTCATTCTCCTCTGCAAACATGATCTCGGTAACATTCCAGTGAGATTGAATGTTAATCACTTCTTCTTTCTTGATCGAAGACGATGAGCAAATCACAATCGTCACCTAGAGGCGTATTGGAAATAACCGTCTCCGGTATGGATTCCGATGACCTAAGTAGTTTCAGTAGCCGCGGTTCGTCGTTCACCAGGTTTCCATCTACCTCCTGAAAAGAAAAGATATGCAAGATTGGAAGTTGATTGATTGAGTGGTGGCGGCGAATTTGTGGTCGTGGTGGTTGTAGTTCCCGGCGGTGGTGGGTTGTTGTTTATTTTTTTTTATTAACGGTCGAAATCACCAAAGGGCCCACCATTTTTGGACCGTCGGCAACGTCGGGGACGGGGTTGGGGGCGGGATGGTTCGACGGCGTCGCCGTTCCTCGACGGGGCTGGGAACGAACCCCATACCCTATAGCCTTAGGAATCTAAATTAAAAAAAGTTGCATATTTAGTGAGGTGGTTTTAGGTTTGCAAACACTAACTTCCATTAAAACTCAAGTAAAACTTTACAAAGTGATAAAAAAATAATAAATAAATAAATAAACCTTTTTTTATGAAGGGCAAATGAATACTATACAAGCTTAGCCAGCTGGGTAAACCCATTGGTGAAAGGTCACTCACGCCTTGCAAACATAGACAGCGTGGTAACCAAGTCTGCCCACCATTACATGGGAAACCTACCGCCCGAACTCCCACTGTGATAAAATGCCTGACCCACTTGAAAAATACAATAGTAAGTGGGACTCCAACCCATAATCTCCACATTGGAAGATCATGTAGTGACTCCTCTCAAACTAATTGATCTATGACTCGTTGGAATCAAAATACCCTTTTAATAGACAAAATCTCACGAACTGTTCATGTAATTTACTCAAGCTTAATATAAAGAACTATTTGTTAAATAACTAAGATATATTTAAGTGTTATTTGTTATTGAATTTATGGATTATAATTTTTATTTTTAAATGTTAAGTAATCTATAAGAAACTAAAAATAATGGTTAGCCCAAAAAACTTAAGCCTAAATGTGTATTTTTCAGTCAATCATTAACCAAGAAAAACATTTAGGCCCAAAACTTTCAAGCCAAACTGGCAAAACCCAAACCAACTCGAACCAATCATGAAAACCGAAAACAAAAAACAAGAAAAACCAAACGGTTTTTAAAAACCCAAAAAACAAAATTTTGGTTTAGGTTCAAAGAGGGAGGGCATAGCTTTTGGTTTTTCATGTTGTCAAAGAGTTGAACAATAGTTTTTTCGTGTTGTTAAAGAGTCGAACAATAACGTAAACAAAAAAAACGAAACAAACTGACCCATGCTCACCCTAATATACGGTTGTCATCTTCTCCGGTTGTAACATAGCCGTTCGGGAAAAACACGCTCACCAATCCCCCGGTTTAGGTTGTCGGACGAGAACGTCAATCAACGACGTTGTTTGCAACCATTGACCAAATAAAGGTCGCGGGTCATCATCACATTTCAACACTCCATATAACGCGTGATGGTTCCCCCACCACGCGTGAAACAACTATAGCACACCGCCGCCACCCCTTTAATAACGCGTGATAATATCAACGCGTGGAAGGTATCACGCGTTGAAGTTGAAGAATTCGAACGTTGGTTTGATGCTTTTTGACCGTTGTTTATGCCTTTTTCTAACGGTAAACTTATTTAGAAAAAAAAAAAACTTTAAACTTTTTATCTATATATATCCCCATTTTTAACCATTTCACACACACCAAAACATAAACACATTTCACACAATCTACATCTTTCTCAAATGGAGTTCCCTACGGATTCGACGTTTCCGATGTCAAGCGATAGCGATACCGAGTCGTCTTCCAACAATGAGACGCTAAAATATTTTGTGTCGGTGTAAAACGAACTTGATACTAGTTTATCCCGCCCAAAGAAGAAGATGGTAGACCGTGATCGTATACGTGCCAACGAAGTGTTAATGAACGATTATTTTGTGGAAATCCGCTCTACAATGCCGAAACGTTTAGAGATCTGTTTCGTTTACCCAAAGAATTATTTTTAAAGATTGTTGGAGACATCAAAGCAAGCGAGGAATTGTTTCAAGAACGTTACGATGCGAGGGGAAAACCAAGTTTCACGCCGATACAAAAATGCACGTCCGCCATTCGCCAACTAGCGACAGGTAACCCTCCCGATCAATATGATGAATACCTAGCTATGGCGTCCAGAATTTCACGTGAATGTTTGCAATTTTTTTGCAACGTGGTCATTAAGTTGTATGGTAAAGAGTTTTTACGTAAACCGGTGAGCCACGACATCTCACGTATTTACGCCGCACATGAGGCTAGATGGCATTTTCCCGGGATGCTCGGTAGCATCGATTGTACACATATCGAGTGGAAAAATTGTCCAAGAGAGTTGCGAGGGGCGTATGTTAGGGGTGACATCAAAAGACCAACCATCATACTAGAAGCGGTGGCGTCGAATTATTTATGGATTTGGCATTCGTATTTCGGTGTTCCAGGTTCAAACAACGACATCAATGTGTTGCACACGTCGCCGTTGTTTCAAACCGTAACGGATGGTACCGCACCTTCCTCTCCTTTCTATGTTAACGGACGACATTACAAACGAGGCTTTTTTCTTGTGGATGGTATCTACCCGTCATGGTCTGTTTTTGTGAAAGCTCCCTCATTTCCTGTCGAGGCTAAAGAAATCGTGTTAAAAAATTGCAAGAATCAGCAAGAAAATATGTTGAGAGGGCATTTGGTGTTTTAAAGGGTAGATGGGGTATACTACACCGACCGGTTCGTGCACGATGAACAAGAAAGCAATACATAGCATAGTGTATGCATGTATCATATTGCACAATATGATAATCAAAGAAGACGGACGTGCAATATCCCCGTATTGGGTGCCGGATCCTCCTACACAAGTTCAAGTTCCACAAAATATCCAACAAGAATTGCGTAACGAAGAAACTCACTTTCGGTTGAGATACGATTTAATCGAACTAGTAGGTTCTCTAGGTTTGGAGTTTCATGAGTCGGGCGAGGAGTAGTTTTTTTTTTTTTTAAATTGTAGCTTAAAATATTTCTAGTATGTTAAATTGAACTAGTATGTTTTAATTTTAATGAAATTTATAATTTTAGTGTTTTATTGTTAATTTCTAATTTAAAATAAAAATTAAAAAAAATTTGTGAGTGATGGAATTCTATCACTAGTGATGACCACCGCCACAAGAAAATGCTTGTGAATGATATAAAATTGGGTGATGACATGGCATGAGTTGATTGGATATGGTGAGTGATAGAATTCTATCACTAGTGACCACCCCCACTTCCCTTAATTACTCAAAATAGTTCTAATTCAACACTAGCAACACATTAGGAATCTAAATTAAAAAAAAGTTGCATATTTAGTGAGGTGGTTTTAGGTTTGTAAACACTAATTTCCATTAAAACTCAAGTAAAACTTTACAAAGTGATAAAAAATAATAAATAAATAAATAAAACCTTTTTTTATGAAGGGCAAATGAATACTATACAAGCTTAGCCAGCTGGGTAAACACATTGGTGAAAGGTCACTCACGCCTTGCAAACATAGACAACGTTGGTAACCAAGTCTGCCCACCATTACATGGGAAAACCTACCGCCCGAACTCCCACTGTGATAAAAGGCCTGATCCACTTGAAAAATATTATAGTAAGTGGGACTCCAACCCATAATCTCCACATTGGAAGATCATGTAGTGACTCCTCTCAAACTAATTGATCTATGACTCGTTGGAATCAAAATACCCTTTTAATAGACAAAATCTCACGAACTGTTCATGTAATTTACTCAAGCTTAATATAAAGAACTAGTTGTTAAATAACTAAGATATATTTAAGTGTTATTTGTTATTGAATTTATGGATTATAATTTTTATTTTTAAATGTTAAGTAATCTATAAGAAACTAAAAATAATGGATAGCCCAAAAAACTTAAGCCTAAATGTGTATTTTTCAGTCAATCATTAACCAAGAAAAACATTTAGGCCCAAAACTTTCAAGCCAAAATGGCAAACCCCAAACCAACTCGAACCAATCATGAAAACCGAAATCAAAAAACAAGAAAAACCAAACGGTTTTTAAAAACTCAAAAAACAAAATTTTGGTTTAGGTTCAAAGAGGGAGGGCATAGCTTTTGGTTTTTCATGTTGTCGAAGAGTTGAACAATAGTTTTTTCATGTTGTTAAAGAGTCGAACAATAACGTAAACAAAAAAACGAAACAAACTGACCCATGCTCACCTCAAAAATATCAGTTGTCATCTTCTCCGGTAGTAACATAGCCGTTCGGGAAAAACACGCTCACCAATCCCCCGGTTCAGGTTGTCGGACGAGAACGTCAATCAACCACGTTGTTTGCAACCATTGACCAAATAAAGGTCTCGGGTCATCATCACATTTCAACACTCCATATAACGCGTGATGGATCCCCCACCACGTGTGAAACAACAATAGCACACCGCCGCCACCCCTTTAATAACGCGTGATAATATCAACGCGTGGAAGGTATCACGCGTTGAAGAATTCGAACGTTGGTTTGATGCTTTTTGACCGTTGTTTATGCCTTTTTCTAACGGTAAACTTATTAAAAAAAAAACCCTTTAAACTTTTTATCTATATATATCCCCATTTTTAACCATTTCACACACACCAAAACATAAACACATTTCACATAATCTACATCTTTCTCAAATGGAGTTCCCTACGGATTTGATGTTTCCGATGTCAAGCGATAGCGATACCGAGTCGTCTTCCGACAATGAGACTGTGACAACTCGTATTTCAGAACCTATCTTTGTGCTAAGAGTAGCGTGTTTGAACACTATGTGATTGTATGAACTTGGTTGATTAATTGAA
>CM060394.1:161553542-161681272 GCA_030545235.1 Helianthus tuberosus
CACAAATTGAGGGAACATGTGAAAATTATCATGCACAACAACTATTGTCGGCCATTATAAAAGAATAATATATATATATATATATATATATATATATATATATATATTATTTATCGACACATTGCCATGTATATTGGATGATATGATCATTAGTGTAATGTTTGCTATGTTTACTTTGGACGGATTATACCTAATTATTGCCTATTTATTCATGTTGACTAAATAACCTATACAAATGCATGGGTGATGTCTCGATAGTTGAGTTAATAAGATAAGGATCCTTCATAGTTGCATGCAATTGTCAGAAGTCATGTGTGGAGCAATGATTAAATCAAATAGAGGAAACATTATTATAGTATTGTTAGTGATGTATTGATGAATGTATGATCTGATTGTTATTTGATATCATGATGTAAATGAATTTGGGTCACTGTTATGAACATGATATACATGATTTAGGCCTTTTTAATTGGACCGAACAATTCTAACAGATTACTTATATATTGTTTAAGTTAGTAATGGGTGGAATGAATTATAGAATTATTGGTTGGAAAATGTTGTTTGATCGAATATTGATGAAACTGTTAATTTGTTAACTGACAAAATAAATGGAAACTTTGTGATTGATTTCAAAATAAATGTTATGTAACTGATTTCCGTGATATCCGGATAATAAAACTAATCGCACTAGACATCTCAGTCGCACAAGAATTAATGAACCGCACAAGTTGTCATGTTACTTAACTGTTGGGCCGGATTAGCTTCAAGCGCACAAGGGTTCACGGATCGCACAAGGGATCCGTGATTATATGGTTTGGGCCGGTTACTTATTTAACCACTTATGATATTTTGGGCTTCTTGATATTTTGGACCGGGTGTTTATCGGAGTCGCACAACATGTTGTGGATCGCACAAGGCCGTGCTGAACGCACAACATGTTGGGCCGACTGTTATCGGGCTTTATCTGTTGAATCGTACAAGTTGGGCGTTTTATGGACTTGACTGTTTAAGTGTTTACGTGGTTGCCGTGCTCAATACGTGTTCGTAACTGTTAGCTTATGTGTAAACATATGTACGATACTTGAAACCAAAACCTGACTTGTATAATAACCATGATAGGACGTGGTTGACCACTAGCATTTAGACTTGACCTTTTTGTGTAATCTGCCGAGCAAACCAAGGTGAGTTCACACTTCGTTACAAAGCATGGGATTCCCAGGGGTTGGGAATGGGTTAAGGAATAGGGATTCCTCGTCCTGTTGAGACGTAATCAGGAACATAGATTCATCGTCCTGTTGAGACGTAATCAGGAACATAGATTCCTCGTCCAGTATGAGACGGATTTAACTATACTAGACTAGAACTCTATCAACGAAGTCCCTCCTTTTATATCGACTTAATCGCCGAGGCCAATGGCGAACGGGTCATTAGTTAAATAGCGCTATTAGGTTTAACAAACCTCACACCGTGCCGCTGAGGACGGGCGTGGACTAATGGACTATGGCACGTCAGTGATGATAGACACAGACGTTAGGGCACTTAAACATGACGAACGTTAGTAGTCGATATGGTAACGAGTCTGGTGAATTAAACATGGGGTAGCCCCCACGGCCATAGAGCCGGGCTGGAATAGCCAACGTAAGAACGGGTAACTAATAAACGTTTTTCGAACTATGGGGTAACCCCCATGGCTGGATAGCTGGTAAAGAGCAAACTGTGTTTTCGGAACAACTATAAACTGGACAACCAAACGTGAACTCACTCAACTTGTTGTTGACTCGTTACTACATGCTTTGCAGGTCAATAGGTACTTAGCGGGAGTTTGCACAAGGAAGAGTCATTGTGGGACATGGACAGCTGTGTGCCATGTGAGACCTTTGGATATTTAAACTTAAGTTTTGGTTTTAAACATTATGCTTCCGCTCATAACTTAAACTATGTTTGTTTTGGACACTAATCGTGTTGGTTGGACTTTTACAATTAATTACTTACTTGTTCAATATGATTAGTGGTTTGATCCTGGTCAGTCACACCTCCAAGCGGTGATACTCCGCATGTGGAATTTGGGGGTGTGACAGAGACGCTAAAATATTTTGTGTTGGTGTATAACGAACTTGATACTAGTTCGTCCCGCCCAAAGAAGAAGATGGTAGACCGTGATCGTATACGTGCCAACGAAGTGTTAATGAACGATAATTTTATGGAAAATCCGCTCTACAATGCCGAAACATTTAGAGATCGGTTTCGTTTACCCAAAGAATTATTTTTAAAGATTGTTGGAGACATCGAAGCAAGCGAGGAATGGTTTCAAGAACTTACGAATGCGAGGGGAAAACCAAGTTTCACGCCGATACAAAAATGCACGTCCGCCATTCACCAACTAGCGACAGGTAACCCTCCCGATCATTATGATGAATACCTAGCTATGGCGTCCAGAACTTCACGTGAATGTTTGCAATTTTTTTGCAACGAGGTCATTAAGTTGTATGGTAAAGAGTTTTTACGTAAACCGACGAGCCACGCCATCTCACGTATTTACGCCGCACATGAGGCTAGATGGCATTTTCCCGGGATGCTCGGTAGCATCGATTGTACACATATCGAGTGGAAAAATTGTCCAAAAGAGTTGCGAGGGGCGTATGTTAGGGGTGACATCAAAAGACCAACCATCATACTAGAAGCGGTGGCGTCGAATGATTTATGGATTTGGCATTCGTATTTCGGTGTTCCAGGTTCAAACAACGACATCAATGTGTTGCACACGTCACCGTTGTTTCAAACCGTAACGGATGGTACCATACCTTCCTCTCCTTTCTATGTTAACGGACGACATTACAAATGAGGCTTTTTTTTGTGGATGGTATCTACCCGTCATGGTCTGTTTTTGTGAAAGCTCCTTCATTTCCTGTCGAGGCTAAAGAAATCGTGTTCAAAAAATTGCACGAATCGGCAAGAAAAGATGTTGAGAGGGCATTTGGTGTTTTAAAGGGTAGATAGGGTATACTACACCGACCGGTTCGTGCGCGATGAACAAGAAAGCAATACATAGCATAGTGTATGCATGTATCATATTGCACAATATTATAATCAAAGAAGACGGCCGTGCAATATCCCCGGATTGGGTGCCGGATCCTCCTACACAAGTTCAAGTTCCACAAAATATCCAACAAGAATTGCGTGATGAAGAAACTCACTTTCGGTTGAGATACGATTTAATCGAACTAGTAGGTTCTCTAAGTTTGGAGTTTCATGAGTCGGACGAGGAGTAGGTTTTTTTTTTTTAAATTGTAGCCTAAAATATTTCTAATATGTTAAATTGAACTAGTATGTTTTAATTTTAATGAAATTTATAATTTTAGTAATTTATTGTTAATTTCTAATTTAAAATAAAAAATAAAAAAAAATTGTGAGTGATGGAATTCTATTACTAGTGATGACCACCGCCACTACAAAATGCTTGTGAGTGATAGAAAATTGGGTGATGACACGGCAAGAGTTGATTGCATATTGTGAGTGATAGAATTCTATCACTAGTGACCACCCCCACTCCCCTTAATTACTCAAAATAGTTCTAATTCAACACTAGCAACACATTAGGAATCTAAATTAAAAAAAGTTGCATATTTAGTGAGGTGGTTTTAGGTTTGTAAACACTAACTTCCCTTAAAACTCAAGTAAAACTTTACAAAGTGATAAAAAAATAATAAATAAATAAATAAATAAAACCTTTTTTTATGAAGGGCAAATGAATACTATACAAGCTTAGCCAGCTGGGTAAACCCATTGGTGAAAGGTCACTCACGCCTTGCAACACATAGACAGCGTTGGTAACCAAGTCTGCCCACCATTACATGGGAAACCTACTGCCAGAACTCCCACTGTGATAAAAGGCGTGACCCACTTGAAAAGTATTATATTAAGTGGGACTCCAGCCCATAATCTCCACATTGGAAGATCATGTAGTGACTCCTCTCAAACTAATTGATCTATGACTCGTTGGAATCAAAATACCCTTTTAATAGACAAAATCTCAATAACTGTTCATGTAATTTACTCAAGCTTAATATAAAGAACTATTTGTTAAATAACTAAGATATATTTAAGTGTTATTTGTTATTGAATTTATGGATTATAATTTTATTTTTAAATGTTAAGTAATCTATAAGAAATTAAAAATAATGGTCAGCCCAAAAAACTTAAGCCTAAATGTGTATTTTTCAGTCAATCATTAACCAAGAAAAACATTTAGGCCCAAAACTTTCAAGCCAAAATGGCAAAACTCAAACTAACTCGAACCAATCATGAAAACCGAAAACAAAAAACAAGAAAAACCAAACGGTTTTTAAAAACCCAAAAAACAAAATTATGGTTTAGGTTCAAAGAGGGAGGGCATAGCTTTTGGTTTTTCATGTTGTCGAAGAGTTGAACAATAGTTTTTTCGTGTTGTTAAGGAGTCGAACAATAACGTAAACAAAAAAACGAAACAAACTGACCCATGCTCACCTTAATATACGGTTGTCATCTTCTCCGGTAGTAACATAGCCGTTCGGGAAAAATACGCTCACCAATCCCCCGGTTCAGGTTGTCGGACGAGAACATCAATCAACCACGTTGTTTGCAACCAATGACCAAATAAAGGTCGCGGGTCATCATCACATTTCAACACTCCATATAACGCGTGATGGATCCCCCACCACGCGTGAAACAACAATAGCACACCGCCGCCACCCCTTTAATAACGCGTGATAATATCAACGCGTGGAAGGTATCACGCGTTGAAGAATTCGAACGTTGGTTTGATGCTTTTTGACCATTGTTTATGCCTTTTTCTAACGGTAAAATTATTTAAAAAAAACCCTTTAAACTTTTTATCTATATATATCCCCATTTTTAACCATTTCACACACA
This sequence comes from Helianthus tuberosus, assembly GCA_030545235.1. NCBI lineage: Eukaryota > Viridiplantae > Streptophyta > Magnoliopsida > Asterales > Asteraceae > Helianthus > Helianthus tuberosus. The sequence continues at coordinate 161,558,451 of CM060394.1, forward strand.
CCAAAACATAAACACATTTCACACAATCTACATCTTTCTCAAATGGAGTTCCCTACGGATTCGACGTTTCCGATGTCAAGCGATAGGGATACTGAGTCGTCTTCCGATAATGAGATGCTAAAATATTTTGTGTCGGTGTATAACGAACTTGATACTAGTTCGTCCCGCCCAAAGAAGAAGATGGTTGACCGTGATCGTATACGTGCCAACGAAGTGTTAATGAACGATTATTTTATGGAAAATCCGCTCTACAATGCCGAAACGTTTAGAGATCGGTTTCGTTTACCCAAAGAATTATTTTTAAAGATTGTTGGAGACATCGAAGCAAGCGAGGAATGGTTTCAAGAACGTTACGAATGTGAGGGGAAAACCAAGTTTCACGCCAATACAAAAATGCACGTCCGCCATTCGCCAACTTGTCGCAACCCCCGATCCCTTATCTGTCCCGGGAACGGGCGGACGCAAGCTCAGATTTTCGGTGGTATCAGTTTTGCATTAATTTAATTTGGCAGCGGAATTTATATCAGGACCGTAGTTAGGAAATGTTTATCAGAGTAAAACCACCATAATTGATATTAATAAACACCTGGGCAAAACCCAAGTTTCTTATTACAGTATATTTATAGGGACAAACCCTATTTTATTGAATTTAAAACATCGTTTATTAGGTAACTTTTATAGCCACATTTTTTCCAAGCCTTCAGTGCTCTCCAGCTGGCTTTTCACTAATTGGCTGTCACATTGTGTTACCTGTAACGCGTTTTAAAAACATTTGTCAGTCGGAAATACTGGTAAGTGAATCCCAGTTTAATCAAGAAACATTTATCAATTAAAACAGTATTGAGAGCGATTACATTGTTTATTTCTACACAATTACTCATTCAGTATTTGCCACTCGACCGGATCTGTGGCTATGGTCAAATTACCCATTGGCTAACTCGTCGTCCAATGGTAATGTACTGTCATTCAGACTTACTACTACTACTCGTAGTAATGAATTTTGTATACAAAACCCCATAATACCGGCAGTAATTGAAGAACTACAAAGACTTAATCACCGCTTAATCACATTGTAAACAATTAAGGTTTTGTAAAACATTCCAAAAAGGTTAACAAAAAGAGGATAAACTCACATTGCTATCTTAGACTTCGCGTAAGGGTTTCCTGGATATAATCTATAATTTATACAAATGTACATTGGTTAGTATCATAACCCTTTGAAAATATTAATGATACCCTCCCCGAGACGGCATTCTAACAACTACGTCATGCAGAACCACGACAGTTGTTACGGAACCCTAAATTAATCGGGCAGCGTTTCTACTATGAAACTTGGGTTATAATCCTTACAACGGAGCAGAACCTCGCTAATTAGGGGGATATATTACCCGCTTATAATCACTCTACTACAGAATTTGAGATTGAGAATTGAATTGTGTGCGACGGAAAACGAAAACCCGTTGCTTTCTTATATAGTGCTGAAATCTGGTTCCCAGGCGGCCCGCATAAATAACAGACAAGGGTCACGCGGCCGGCGTCAACCCTGGTCAACCATGTAGCTTGTCCCGGTCATGATCTAGACCCGCCATGATGTCGACACATGTCAGCTCGGGATGTCTCCGCGTTTGATGATCTCTAGCGGCCCGCGTAAGATTTAAGGTGAGCTTACGCGGCCCGCCTTAACTTATAATTTCACCGGAATAATTTTCATCCTTGATACCGCCCACGTGAGGTTGGGGTGGGGTCCTACGCGGCCCGCCTCAACTTATTGTTTTTAATTTATTTTAAATGTTATAACATACTTGGGGCTTGGTTTCTACATACGGGGTGTAATATAAGACATATTGAGACATTCTACAATATACTAGAGTGTCAGAAATATTATGAGGGTGTCGGTTTTACCGAGGGTTGTTACATCCTCCCCACCTTGTTTTAGAGCTCGTCCTCGAGATCTACTGGAATAAGTGCGGATATTTTCTTTTCATTTCAGATTCAAGCTCCCATGTGTACTCAGGTCCTCTTTTGGAGTCCCACTTTACTTTGACCAGAACTAGTCTCTTATGTTTGAGATTCTTGATTTTCCTGTCTTCAATTTGTAGAGGCCTTTCTACAAACTTGAGTTGTTCATTTACCTCTATATCCTTAAGAGGTACTATCAGTGATTTATCAGCTAAACACTTTTTGAGATTAGATACATGAAATACATCATGTATTCCTGCCATTTCCTCTGGCAATTGTAGCTGATAGGCTACAGGTCCTATTCTTCTAATAATCTCAAAAGGTCCAACATACCTGGGACTTAGCTTTCCCCGTTTGATGAATCTTACTATTCCTTTCCAAGGAGAGACTTTTAACAATACTTTATCTCCTACTTGAAACTCCAAGGGTTTGCGTCGGTTATCAGCATAACTCTTTTGTCGATCACGTGCAGCTTTCAGTCGTTCTTTGACTTGAATAATCTTGTCGGTTGTTTCTTGTACTATCTCAGGTCCAGATAGTTGCTTTTCCCCAATTTCTGCCCAACAGACTGGTGTTCGGCACTTTCGTCCATAAAGTGCTTCGAATGGTGCAGCATTGATACTTGTGTAATAACTATTATTATAAGAAAATTCTATTAAAGGTAAGTGATCGTCCCAATTACCTCCAAAATCAATTACACAAGCTCTAAGCATGTCCTCCATTGTCTGAATTGTCCTTTCACTTTGTCCATCCGTTTGTGGATGATAAGCCGTACTTAGCTTTAACTTGGTTCCCATTGCCTTTTGGAAACTTGACCAAAAATGAGAGGTAAATCGACTATCTCTATCAGAAACAATTGATAAAGGAATTCCATGTAAAGAAACAATTTCATTTACATATAGTTTAGCTAATTGTTCCATACTGAAAGTTTTTTTCATTGGTAGGAAATGAGCTGACTTGGTTAGTCTATCTACAATCACCCAGATTGTATCATTACCTTTCTTTGTTTTGGGTAATTTAGTAACAAAATCCATTGTTATCAATTCCCATTTCCAAACTGGCATTTTGTAATTGCTGTAACAAACCTGAGGGTTTCTGGTGTTCAGCTTTGACTTGTGAACATGTTAAACATTTAGAAACATAGGCTGCTATGTCCTTTTTCATTCCTATCCACCAGAAATTTTTCCTTAAATCCTGGTATATTTTATCACTTCCTGGATGCATCGTATACTTAGACTTATGGGCTTCTTCTAATATACGATGACGTAGGTTTAGGTATCCACATTCTCTTTTTATGGAACCTCCAAATTCCATCTATTCCTTGTTCCAATTCTTTTAGCATAACTTTTAATTTCTCAGAATCATCCTTGATTACTGATTCTTGTGCTTCTCTTATCTGATCATTTAAATCTACTTGTAGATTTAATTTAAGAGAACGTATCCTTTTTTGCTTTTCATGATATTTTCGGCTTAAAGCATCTGCCACTATATTGGCTTTTCCTTCATGATACTGGATATCACAATCATAGTCACTAAGCAATTCCATCCAGCGTCTTTGCCTCATATTCAATTCTTTTTGCTTGAAAACATACCTTAAACTCTTATGATAAGTGAATATGGTAAACTTACTACCATAAAGGTAATGTCTCCAAATTTTAAGAGCAAAAATTATAGCTCCTAATTCTAAATCATGGGATGAATAATTCTCTTCATGATTCTTAAGTTGTCTAGATGCGTAAGCTATAACCTTTTGACGTTGCATTAATACACATCCATAACCTAATTTAGAAACATCACAATAGACTACAAAGTCTTCAGTTCCTTCTGGTAATGCTAGTATGGGTGTATGGGTTAATCTTTGCTTAAGAATTATAAAGGCTTCTTCTTGTTTTAATCCCCATTCAAACTTAACCAATTTACAGGTTAGCTTAGTTAAGGGAATGACTATTCTAGAGAAATCTCGAATAAATCTTCTATAATAACCGGCCAATCCTAAGAAACTTCTAACCTCGGTTGGTGATTCAGGGGTTTTCCATTTAGTAATCGCCTCGATCTTTGTTGGATCCACATGAATTCCTTCATGATTAACTAAATGTCCGAGAAACTGTACCTGTTCTAACCAAAATTCGCACTTAGAGAATTTAGCATACAGCTTTTCCTTTCTTAATAAACTTAAAAGTGCGTGCAAATGCTTTGCATGATCTTCTTTATTCTTAGAATAAATTAGAATATCATCTATGAAGACGACTATGAATTTATCCAAATATGGCTTACATATTCGGTTCATCATGTCCATAAATGCAGCTGGGGCATTGGTTAAACCAAATGGCATGACAGTAAATTCATAATGACCATACCTTGTTCTAAATGCGGTCTTAGGAATGTCCTCTTCCTGTACCTTTAATTGATGATATCCTGACCTTAAATCGATTTTAGAGAAAAATCGAGCTCCTTGCAGTTGATCAAACAGATCAACGATTCTTGGTAATGGATACCGATTCTTAATCGTGACCTTGTTTAATTCACGGTAATCAATGCACATACGCATTAATCCGTCCTTCTTTTTAACAAACAATATCGGCGCTCCCCATGGCGACGAACTTGGTTGTATGAATCCTTTCTCCAACAATTCATCTAATTGTTTCTTTAATTCTTGCATTTCTGCAGGTGCCAAACGGTAAGGTGCTTTGGCAATCGGTGCTGTTCCTGGTATCAAATGGATTCTGAATTCAACATCTCTATCTGGAGGTTGTCCTGGTAATTCTTCTGGAAATACTTCTGAAAACTGAGATACTACTAGAATATCTTTTAAATCCTTTCCTTTAGTGTTAGTGATTATAGAAATCAAATACACTATAGAACCTTTTCTTATATAACTTGCAGTTTTCATCACAGAGATAAATTTAGTGGACCTGGAGGGTTTATCTCCTGTAACACCTCGTAATTTCATGTTCAATAATGTATTGACACGTGTCATAAGCTTTAAACGTGTAAAAGATCACTTATGAAGGACTAAAGTTGACAAACATGGAAAGTATGTGAATATAAGGGTTCAAAGTGTCAACAATGGATAAATATGCCCTACAATAACCCAACACGATGTTTATACCCTTAAACGAATAAATCATGGATCATACGAAGCAAATCGTGGAAGAAAGTGAGAGATTTCAAACTACGGGGGTTAAATGTGTCAACATGTTGAAAGTGTACCTCTGAGTGACCTTTTAGCAAACCCGAAGCTTTGTAATGATAAATTATACTCACTAGAATATGTGGTAAAAATTTCACCAAGTTTCGATATCGTATGAGAAAGTTATGACAATATTCGTATACGAGGGGTTAAAAGCGTAAACGTTGGAATTTATGACTTTTCGGGTGATCACAAAGTTAACCAAGGACTTGCCAATGTTTAAACATGTCATGGAGCCCTTAAAAGCAAGGTTAGAGGGCCAAAGTGCAAGAAAAACACTTAAAACCACGTTAGAAAGGACCAGGGACTGAATTGCAAAACATGAAACTTGTTTGGCCTGTTGCGCCGGTTTTAGGTGCCCCGCGAGGGACCCTTCGCGGCCCGCGTACAACCTGCCAGCGCAGAATCTGCGCACAGCTACCTGTTGCAGCTCTGAAACCGACTTTAAACATTTGTTTTCTTATACCAGGGGCTCTCCAATGGTAATACATGCATAGAGGGCACTTGTCTTAATCTCATAACATCAGTAGACTACCTTGGCATCATCTTATGAGATCAAAGTGAGTATATAAGAGCACCTAAGTTGCAACATTTGGGCACTTGCATTTGCAACATTCACAATTTCAAGTTCTGGAGCTCCTCTGATCAGCAACAAAGTTTCTTAGGCTCCCTAATCGTGCATAGGACTATTGTAAGTGTCCTTAACCCTTCATAATTCAGTTTAGCCTAGTTAATTAGCTAAAAGTCAAACCGTCGTAATTAACGTTTGACTTCGAGATTAAATAAAATTTGCTCAGTCAATCTCGAATTGAAAGTACCTATAAGTAGGTAATTATGTGGGTAATAAACCCTAAAAAGGGTACTCTCCGATTCCTACTCTAACTAGGTCAATTGTCGGGTCAAACTTGTTATTAAAAAGTCAACAGAATGCTTATTTTCAAATTAATGCATAATTAGCAATGTAGGAGGCATGCAACCTGTTTGATCACTAATATAACTTGGTAATTAATGTAAGAACATGTCTAAACATGTTCAACCCGACAATTTTCAGTTTAGACCCGGATCGGAACCGAAAGTCGCATAAATTGACTATTGCTTTGACTTTCAGTTCTGACCCGTTTAAGCATGTTTTAGGATTTCCTTAGAGCTTTATTTGGACCAGGTTTCATATAAGTATAACTCCCTGAGATTGTACAACTTGGTTCATTAGTTATCCGATTCATATGCATGTTTCCGTTAAGTGCTTAAATGTTGACTATTATGCCCTTTTTACTATAAAATGTGATTTTTGAAAAAGTAAAAGAGTAGAAACCTTAGTTACTGATTTATAAACTTGCACCTAAAATTTGACATCAGTTTGAGGTCTAGATTAAGAGTTATGCTCATTAGCGTAATTAGAAAGCTTTTTATTAAATAAATGGCGTAATTAGCATATAGCCTATCTAAACCCACTTTTTGATATCAAACTTTTTACCCACTGATGTAATATAATATTTTGGGATTTTTGAAGATTTTTATTTAATTTTTGGCTGAGCATAACATAGGTCTCTAAGTTTAATTCGGTTAATGCCGGTTTTGCCCTTTTAGGCCATAAAATGAGTTTTACAAATCCTTTTGACCCCAAACCTTTTGCTACTGATTTTATTTGATAAATAAAATATTTTGAGCCTTCTGTAATTATAAAAATACCAGCTTTCCTTTGAAAACCCGGAAATGGCTCCAAATCGCCTTTTTAAGCATTTTTAACACATAGTATGTATTAAAACTATTTTAAACATATAAGGTTTGACACCTACTGATATTTTAAGTATATTTTTATACTTTAACAGTAAGCAAAAGTTTTAAACTCAGATTTCCAGTTTTGGCCTTTTTAGCCTATGTGAAATTACCAAAATACCCCTACGGTGCATAGTTTGGTTTTAAATGATAAATTTCACATATATCTTTTACCCTACTGTTATAACTTATTAAATTAAGTATATTTACTGAATAAATCAGACCTGTAACTCAGATTACAAATTAAACTCTTTTATAACCTTTTAAATGACCAAAATGCCCTTACGAGGCATAGTTTGAGTTTAAATCCATTTCGGGCATAATAGGGGATATCTTACTGATGTTTCAACATATGTAAGGCATATTAACTTGGGAAACTTGTATATGACTCATATGGTTACCCGTTACGCCCTTTTCGCGTTCGGTTCGGTTTATGTAACTAGTTTGCATAAATTGACCGAAACGGGTCAAACCTTATCATTTTTGTCTCAAAATCCAGAATGTGTTTAGTTTACCCATATTATACAAGTCTTCAAACTTTTCGGGTCTAAATCACATTCCATTCCGGTCTTCGCTTAATCGTGCGTTTGAACCGTATCTTCCTTTAAAACTAACCGGTCTATGCTTAAGCTTAAATAAAGACCCGTTAGAAATCTAATAGGTTATTATAAACCTTTGTTCCAGAATAGGGGACCCAGTAAAAGCTACACGCACTTGCTAATTGTGATATATACTTGCAAAGGTAAATACTTTTAACTTATTTTCCCTATACGGGCTTGGGGTATGGTATATAAAATACCGCTTGGTCGGGCATTGAATCTTTAATCGAATAGAGGTTAAATCATTGATATGCTCCGTTTTGAAATATTTTGTTTGCTTAAAGCCTTTGGGGGGTTAATGACCATGTCCCGGATATCCTTGGCATCATCTTACGAGATGGCCACGACCTAAGCACGGGGTGTAGGCGTACACCCGTCAGTGCCAAAATACATAATGTGGTGTGTCTATTGATCTTTAACCCGGTCTACGGATCGGGCTAATGAACGCATAAGGAACATGTAATTCTTTTACAAGATTATATTCAAATAATTATCCCAAGTTATAAAGAGTTTGTGCCACGTGCATTCAAATCAATTTTATTAAACCTTTTCTAAATGAGTCAGTTAATTGTATTTACCAGTGTAAACTGACGTATTTTCCCAAAAGGTTAAGTGCAGGTACTACGCGAACTAGGCTGGCTTTCTCCTAGCGTCCACAATAAGTCTCGCAAGCTTGGATGTCAAAACTGTTGAACAATGTTTCCATTTTATTTTGATCCACCTGTGGATTATTTTCAACTATTTGTGATACTTGATATTACAATATTATTTGGTTGAAATATATCTATCTTTTGCTTCCGTTGTGCATTTAAATATTGTGTTGTTTGACTGTAATGTTACCAACCACGTCACGATACTCCCCCACCGGGCCCACCGGTAATACGTGGAAATATCGGGGTGTGACATCTCCTTTAATTGTGATCGTTTTACCTTTTGGTGAATTTACTTGAATTAACTTTTGATCACATAAAATACTTGCTTTATTGGTTATTAACCAATCCATTCCTAAAACAACATCGAATCCTGCCAGATTCATTGGATAAAGATTTGCCCTAAATTTTTTTTTGTTTAAGATTTCTATGCTTGCTCCCTGCAAGATTTCAGAAATCCTTACGGTTTCTCCATTGGCTGTCTCTACTAAGCATTCTTGTGGTAGTTTAGTTAATGACTGATTTAGAAATTTGCAAAATGATGTATTAATAAAACTTTGGTTTCCACCAGAGTCAAATAATACTTTAGCAAAGACATCATTAACTAAAAACGTACCAGCTATGACATCTGGAATCATCTTGGCTTCATCTGCAGTCAGAACGAATGCTCTAGCATTTTTAGTATTCTTGTTGTCTAGAGCTGGAGCTAATTTTGGGCAATTAGGCTTGATATGGCCTTGTTCTCCGCAGTTGTAACATATCCGGCTGTTAGCCTTCTTCCTGCAGTTTTCTTCCTTGTGTCCCGATATTTTGCAAACGTTACAGTATATGGAGCATCTTCCGGAATGCTTTCTTTTGCAATACCTACAGTAGGGTGCAGAGGTAGAGCCTACATTTTTCCCACTGTTAGAATTTCCAGAACGAAATTCTTGTGTGAGCTTTTGGGTTAGGTTCCTTCTTTGATCCTCTTCTCGGGTACGGACTAATTCATCTGTCAAGGTATTTGCTAGTTCTACTGCTTCTTCTATAGTTTGAGGTCTAGCTGCCTTGACTACGTGTCTTATCTCTCCAATTAATCCCCAAATATAACGGGAGATTAACACTGGTTCTGGTGAAGCAAGGGTTGGTACTATTCTAGCATATTCGAAGAATATTTTAGTGTATCCCTTACTATCCACACCCGTCATCCTAAGATTTAAGAATTTGTTTGCTATCTGCTCCTTCTCATTAGGTGGGCAGAATTTTCTTTCTACCTTGTTCTTAAATTCTTCCCATTCCATATTGTAGGTTCTATCACTTCCTCTTGTTTGGAGGATAGTGTTCCACCATTCTAGTGCTGCATTCTTAAACAGATTAGAAGCACACAGTATCTTATCTTCTTCAGCACACTTGCTTATCCTTGAGACTGCCTGAGTCTTCTCTATCCAGCGTAAGGTTGCAATGGCCCCTTCATTGCCCGAGAATTCCATTGGTTTACAAGACCAGAATTCTTTATATGAACAACCGTAAGACACGGTTCTTCTTCTTTTGGGAATGGGCAATTGAAGTATTGGTCCATTGTTCACGCTGTGTTCTGGTTGAATTGGTCGCTTACTGCTATGCTTACTTTTATTATCAGCATCCTTAACAGTTTGAAGAATAAATGGCATTGCATCTATAATTCCCTGTGCCACTATGTGTTGGATAGCACTATTATCCACTTGATTTTCATTGTTATTGATGCTCGGATTTTCATTAACCACGTTAATGTTACTCTGGTTATCGTTATTCAGATTTCCTTGATTTCCTTCGTCGGCCATCTGAATTTTAAACAATTACCCCATATTAATATCACAAATAATATCTTATTATAGTTAATCACATGACACGCATTTTTTCCAAAAGCGTCGATCATTGCGACTATACTCTTTTCATATACTATGCGTCTATTACACACTAGTACTGAAATAAAAATTACAATACTAACAAAATAGAATCACACTAATAGTAATATGCATCCATACACACATATTTTATTTTATTTTATTATCTTATATTATTTATTATTATTACTACCATTTCCTCCATTCTCACATTCACGGATATGGATTTATCCAAAAATCCATATTGCGCTCATCGTATTTCCATACGAGACGCTCTCCCACCTGACGCATTCTCTCACTGCTTTCTAAAATTTCCTCCCCAAAAGTCCTAAGTTCTTGGATGTTTTCTGCACTCATTGGGGGTGCAGGTTCTAGGACTGGGTTTGGAATCTGGGGTGCGGGTTCTTGGTATGGGGGTGAAAGTGCCTGAAATCGGTAAGGATCTTCTAAGATCTCCCTAATATAATCATCGTGGTAATAGGGATCTAAAGGGTCCATACCTGGGTAGGCTCCTATGTTCTGTATGGGTGTGTATTCATGGATAGGGTAACGTTGCACAAAGTCCCTATTATCGTCCCACCAGGGGTCGTAATTTGGGTCTAGGGGGTTTGGCGCAGGTACCCTAGGGATTTCTTCTGGGTTGAAGTCATGCATCTCCACTTGGTTTTCAGGGTTTTCTATCTCCATGGGTTGATCTGGGATTGGTAGTTATGGTTGGGGTGCTACTAATTGTTCCAGACTTGGGTCAGCAGCAGTTGTAGCTAGGATATGGATATTGGCTAGGCTTCTATTAAGCATATCCTGTATATGGGCATCTGTCTTTCGCTTAGCAGCTGCTAGAACTCTTTGCTATTGCAACTTTCGCATTCTTTTCCTACGAGCAAAGGCTTCCTTACTGAACCATCCTCGTTTCTTATGAGGGAATGGCTCTTCTGACTGAGCTTTAAAAGCAAACATTCCTTCTTCCTGATCAGCAGAATACCCAGAAAGGGCAGGCTGTGAAGAGGTACCTTCACTCTTAGGTGAATCAGACAATTGACGACTCATGTCTGAGGGTCCTTGATCACTCATACTGTAAACTAACAGATAGTCAAATAACACATAACAAATAAATACAGTTATGCACGTATTTCCAAAATTTATTTCCTAACACAAAATTTAGAATTTAAGTGTCAGCAGAACACTTCTTTGGCTCAGACCAGTGGCTACGCTCTGATACCACCTTCTGTCGCAACCCCCGATCCCTTATCTGTCCCAGGAACGGGCGGACGCGAGCTCAGATTTTCGGTGGTATCAGTTTTGCATTAATTTAATTTGGCGGCGGAATTTATATCAGGACCGTAGTTAGGAAATGTTTATCAGAGTAAAACCACCATAATTGATATTAATAAACACCTGGGCAAAACCCAAGTTTCTTATTACAGTATATTTATAGGGACAAACCCTATTTTATTGAATTTAAAACATCGTTTATTAGGTAACTTTTATAGCCACATTTTTCCCAAGCCTTCAGTGCTCTCCAGCTGGCTTTTCACTAATTGGCTGTCACATTGTGTTACCTGTAACGCGTTTTAAAAACATTTGTCAGTCGGAAATACTGGTGAGTGAATCCCAGTTTAATCAAGAAACATTTATCAATTAAAACAGTATTGAGAGTGATCACATTGTTTATTTCTACATAATTACTCATTCAGTATTTGCCACTCGAGCGGATCTGTGGCTATGGTCAAATTACCCATTGGCTAACTCGTCGTCCAATGGTAATGTACTGTCATTCAGACTTACTACTACTACTCGTAGTAATAAATTTTGTATACAAAACCCCATAATACCGGTAGTAATTGAAGAACTACAAAGACTCAATCACCGCTTAATCACATTGTAAACAATTAAGGTTTTGTTAAACATTCCAAAAAGGTTAACAAAAAGAGGATAAACTCACATTGCTATCTTAGACTTCGCGTAAGGGTTTCCTGGATATAATCTATAATTTATACAAATGTACATTGGTTAGTATCATAACCCTTTGAAAATATTAATGATACCCTCCCCGAGACGGCATTCCAACAACTACGTCGGGAAGAACCACGACAGTTGTTACGGAACCCTAAATCAATCGGGCAGCGTTTCTACTATGAAACTGGGGTTATAATACTTACAACGGAGCAGAACCTCGCTAATTAGGGGGGATATAATACCCGCTTATAATCACTCTACTACAGAATTTGAGATTGAGAATTGAATTGTGAGCGACAGAAAACGAAAACCCGTTGCTTTCTTATATAGTGCTGAAATCTGGTTCCCAGGCGGCCCGCGTAAATAACAGAAAAGGGTCACGCGGCCCGCGTCAACCCTGGTCAACCATATAGCTTGTCCCGGTCATGATCTAGACCCGCCATGATGTCGACACGTGTCAGCTCAGGATGTCTCCGCATTTGATGATCTCTAGCGGCCCGAGTAAGATTTAAGGTGAGCTTACGCGGCCCACCTTAACTTATAACTTCACCGGAATAATTTTCATCCTTGATACCGCCCGCATGAGGTTGGGGTGGGGTCCTACGCGGCCCGCCTCAACTTATTGTTTTTAATTTTTTTTAAATGTTATAACATACTTGGGGCTCGGTTTCTACATACGGGGTGTAATATAAGACATATTGAGACATTCTACAATATACTAGAGTGTCAGAAATATTATGAGGGTGTCGGTTTTACCGAGGGTTGTTACACAACTAGCGACAGGTAACCCTCCGGATCAATATGATGAATACCTAGCTATGGCGTCCAGAACTTCACGTGAATGTTTGCAATTTTTTTGCAACGAGGTCATCAAGTTGTATGGTAAAGAGTTTTTACGTAAACCGACGAGCCACGCCATCTCACGTATTTACGCCGCACATGAGGCTAGATGGAATTTTCCCGGGATGCTCGGTAGCATCGATTGTACACATATCGAGTGGAAAATTTGTCCAAGAGAGTTGCTAGGGGCATATGTTAGGGTTGACATCAAAAGACCAACCATCATACTAGAAGCGGTGGCGTCGAATGATTTATGGATTTAGCATTCGTATTTCGGTGTTCCAGGTTCAAACAACGACATCAATGTGTTGCACACGTCGCCGTTGTTTCAAACCGTAACGGATGGTACCGCACCTTCCTCTCCTTTCTAAGTTAACGGACGACATTACAAACGAGGCTTTTTTTTATGGATGGTATCTACCCGTCATGGTCTGTTTTTGTGAAAGCTCCTGCATTTCCTGTCGAGGCTAAAGAAATCGTGTTCAAAAAATTGCACGAATCGGCAAGAAAAGATGTTGAGAGGGCATTTGGTGTTTTAAAGGGTAGATGGGGTATACTACACCGACCGGTTCGTGCGCGATGAACAAGAAAGCAATACATAGCATAGTGTATGCATGTATCATATTGCACAATATGATAATCAAAGAAGACGGATGTGCAATATCCCCGGATTGGGTGCCGGATCCTCCTACACAAGTTCAAGTTCCACAAAATATCCAACAAGAATTGCGTAATGAAGAAACTCACTTTCGGTTGAGATACGATTTAATCGAACTAGTAGGTTCTCTAGGTTTGGAGTTTCATGAGTCGGACGAGGAGTAGGTTTTTTTTTTTAAATTCTAGCCTAAAATATTTCTAATATGTTAAATTGAACTAGTATGCTTTAATTTTAATGAAATTTATAATTTTAGTATTTTATTGTTAATTTCTAATTTAAAATAAAAAATTAAAAAAATTTGTGAGTGATGGAATTCTATTACTAGTGATGACCACCGCCACTACAAAATGCTTGTGAGTGATAGAAAATTGGGTGATGACATGGCAGGAGTTGATTGGATATTGTGAGTGATAGAATTCTATCACTAGTGACCACCCCCCATTCCCCTTAATTACTCAAAATAGTTCTAATTCAACACTAGCAACACATTAGGAATCTAAATTATTAAAAGTTGCATATTTAGTGAGGTGGTTTTAGGTTTGTAAACACTAACTTCCATTAAAACTCAAGTAAAACTTTACAAAGTGATAAAAAAATAATAAATAAATAAAACCTTTTTTATGAAGGGCAAATGAATACTATACAAGCTTAGCCAGCTGGGTAAACCCATTGGTGAAAGGTCACTCACGCCTTGCAAACATAGACAGCGTTGGTAATCAAGTCTGCCCACCATTACATGGGAAACCTACCGCCCGAACTCCCACTGTGATAAAAGGCGTGGCCCACTTGAAAAATATTATAGTAAGTGGGACTCCAACCCATAATCTCCACATTGGAAGATCATGTAGTGACTCCTCTCAAACTAATTGATCTATGACTCATCGGAATCAAAATACCCTTTTAATAGACAAAATCTCACGAACCGTTCATGTAATTTACTCAAGCTTAATATAAAGAACTATTTGTTAAATAACTAAGATATATTTAAGTGTTATTTGTTATTTAATTTATGGATTATAATTTTCATTTTTAAATGTTAAGTAATCTATAAGAAACTAAAAATAATGGTTAGCCCAAAAAACTTAAGCCTAAAGGTGTATTTTTCAGTCAATCATTAACCAAGAAAAACATTTAGGCCCAAAACTTTCAAGCCAAAATGGCAAAACCCAAACCAACTCAAACCAATCATGAAAACCGAAAACAAAAACAAGAAAAACCAAACGGTTTTTAAAAACCCAAAAAACAAAATTTTGGTTTAGGTTCAAAGAGGGATGGCATAGCTTTTGGTTTTTAATGTTGTCAAAGAGTTGAACAATAGTTTTTTCATGTTGTTAAAGAGTCGAACAATAACGTAAACTAAAAAACGAAACAAACTGACCCATGCTCACCCTAATAAACGGTTGTCATCTTCTCCGGTAGTAACATAGCTGTTCAGGAAAAACACGCTCACCAATCCCCCGGTTCCGGTTGTCGGACGAGAACGTCAATCAACCTCGTTGTTTGCAACCATTGACCAAATAAAGGTCGCGGGTCATCAACACATTTCAACACTCCATATAACGCGTGATGGACCCCCCACCACGCGTGAAACAACAGTAGCACACCGCCGCCACCCCTTTAATAACGCGTGATAATATCAACGCGTGGAAGGTATCACGCGTTGAAGTTGAAGAATTCGAACGTTGGTTTGATGCTTTTTGACCGTTGTTTATGCCTTTTTCTAACGGTAAACTTATTTAAATAAAATCTTTAAACTTTTTATCTATATATATCCCCATTTTTAACCATTTCACACACACCAAAACATAAACACATTTCACACAATCTACATCTTTCTCAAATGGAGTTCCCTACGGATTCGACTTTTCCGATGTCAAGCGATAGCGATACCGAGTCGTCTTCCGATAATGAGACGCTAAAATATTTTGTGTCGGTGTATAACGAACTTGATACTAGTTCGTCCCGCACAAAGAAGAAGATGGTAGACCGTGATCATATACGTGCCAACGAAGTGTTAATGAACGATTATTTTGTGGAAAATCCACTCTACAATGCCGAAACGTTTAGAGATCGGTTTCGTTTACCCAATCAATTATTTTTAAAGATTATTGGAGACATCGAAGCAAGCGAGGAATGGTTTCAAGAACGTTACGATGTGAAGGGAAAACCAAGTTTCATGCCTATACAAAAATGCACGTCCGCCATTCGCCAACTAGCGACAGGTAACCCTCCCGATCAATATGATGAATACCTAGCTATGGCGTCCAGAACTTCACGTGAATGTTTGCAATTTTTTTGCAACGCGGTCATTAAGTTGTATGGCAAAGAGTTTTTACGTAAACCGACGAGCCACGACATCTCACGTATTTACGCCGCACATGAGACTAGATGGCATTTTCCCGGGATGCTTGGTAGCATCGATTGTACACATATCGAGTGGAAAAATTGTCCAAGAGAGTTGCGAGGGGCGTATGTTAGGGGTGACATCAAAAGACCAACCATCATACTAGAAGCGGTGGCATCGAATGATTTATGTATTTGGCATTCGTATTTCGGTTTTCAAGGTTCAAACAACGACATCAATGTGTTGCACACGTCGCCGTTTTTTCAAACCGTAACGGATGGTCCCGCACCTTCCTCTCCTTTCTGTGTTAACGGGCGACATTACAAACGAGTCTTTTTTCTTGTAGATGGTATCTACCCGTCATGGTCTGTTTTTGTGAAAGCTCCTTCGTTTCCTGTCGAGGCTAAAGAAATCGTGTTCAAAAAATTGCAAGAATCAGCAAGAAAAGATGTTGAGAGGGCATTTGGTGTTTTAAAGGGTAGATGGGGTATACTACACCGACCGGTTCGTACGATGAACAAGAAAGCAATACATAGCATAGTATATGCATGTATCATATTGCACAATATGATAATCAAAGAAGACGGACGTGCAATATCCCCGGATTGGGTGCCGGATCCTCCTACACAAGTTCAAGTTCCACAAGATATCCAACAAGAATTGCGTAATGAAGAAACTCTCTTTCGGTTGAGATACGATTTAATCGAACTAGTATGTTCTCTAGGTTTGGAGTTTCATGAGTCGGACGAGGAGTAGGTTTTTTTTCTTTTTTAAATTGTAGCCTAAAATATTTCTAGTATGTTAAATTGAACTAGTATGTTTTAATTTTAATGAAATTTATAATTTTAGTGTTTTATTGTTAATTTCTAATTTAAAATAAAAAATTAAAAAAATTTGTGAGTGATGAAATTCTATCACTAGTGATGACCACCGCCACTACAAAATGCTTGTGAGTGAAAGAAAATTGGGTTATGACAGGGCAGGAGTTGATTGGATATTGTGAGTGATAGTATTCTATCACTAGTGACCACCCCCACTCCTCTTAATTACTCAAAATAGTTCTAATTCAACACTAGCAACACATTAGGAATCTAAATTAAAAAAAGTTGCATATTTAGTGAGGTGGTTTTAGGTTTGTAAACACTAACTTCCATTAAAACTCAAGTAAAACTTTACAAAGTGATAAAAAAATAATAAATAAATAAATAAAACCTTTTTTTATGAAGGGCAAATGAATACTATACAAGCTTAGCCAGCTGGGTAAACCCATTGGTGAAAGGTCACTCACGCCTTGCAAACATAGACAGCGTCGGTAACCAAGTCTGCCCACCATTACATGGGAAACCTACCGCCCGAACTCCCACTGTGATAAAAGGCCTGACCCACTTGAAAAATATTATAGTAAGTGGGACTCCAACCCATAATCTCCACATTGGAAGATCATGTAGTGACTCCTGTCAAACTGATTGATCTATGACTCGTTGGAATCAAAATACCCTTTTAATAGACAAAATCTCACGAACTGTTCATGTAATTTACTCAAGCTTAATATAAAGAACTATTTGTTAAATAACTAAGATATATTTAAGTGTTATTTGTTATTGAATTTATGGATTATAATTTTTATTTTTAAATGTTAAGTAATCTATAAGAAACTAAAAATAATGGTTAGCCCAAAAAACTTAAGCCTAAATGTGTATTTTTCAGTCAATCATTAACCAAGAAAAACATTTAGGCCCAAAACTTTCAAGCCAAAATGGCAAAACCCAAACCAACTCGAACCAATCATGAAAACCGAAAACAAAAAACAAGAAAAACCAAACAGTTTTTAAAAACCCAAAAAACAAA
Source organism: Helianthus tuberosus (assembly GCA_030545235.1). Taxonomy (NCBI): domain Eukaryota; kingdom Viridiplantae; phylum Streptophyta; class Magnoliopsida; order Asterales; family Asteraceae; genus Helianthus; species Helianthus tuberosus. Next base: position 161,576,133 of record CM060394.1, read on the forward strand.
ATTTTGGTTTAGGTTCAAAGAGGGAGAGCATAGCTTTTGGTTTTTCATGTTGTCAAAGAGTTGAACAATAGTTTTTTCGTGTTGTTAAAGAGTCGAACAATAACGTAAACAAAAAAACGAAACAAACTGACCCATGCTCACCCTAATATACGGTTGTCAACACGCTCACCAATCCCCCGGTTCAGGTTGTCGGACGAGAACGTCAATCAACCACGTTGTTTGCAACCATTGACCAAATAAAGGTCGCGGGTCATCATCACATTTCAACACTCCATATAACCGAGCATCTTGATTCTCAATGCCAAAAGCTTCTGAAATAGCTACATTAACTCAAATACGTAAACAAATATGTTTGCATGATAAAAGGAGCTTACTTTTACAAACATAAAATTGGAACCGTGAATTATGTAGAACTTGTTCATTTGTTTATATTGATATTGCTTGAAATGATTAGACACAATAAAAACTAATTTAATATCAATGGAGATAGCGATTACATACCAGGATTCTGATTATGATGTAATGAGAAAATTAGCTGCATCAAAATGGCAAAAACCAACAAGTTCCCACATAAATGGAGACAGCGATTGAAGAATCCAAAGGCGCCATTCAACGGGTCTGGTCACTTGCAGATGAAATACAGCTTTTAGAGGCGATGAAGAAATACTTCAACGCATCTAAAAGCTTTTATTTCATCACTAGTTGACCAGAGCAATTAAATGACGCCTTTGGATGCTTCAACCAGTATGAAATCGCTATCTCTATTGATCTTGGAATTGTTCGGCACTTAATCATTTAGCCGTTTTTTGTCTTAAGAATTAGCTTATGAAATGGATGCTATATGTACATACGGCAAATGTATATCTATACACATAATATCCCAGAGTTTGTGAATATATGGTGTATAACTTAATCGAAGAAACTATACTGTAATTTATTTTATATTTTATTGTGTGTATATATTATGTTTGTGTTTTATAAGATTTTGCCCATTAGCAACATATTATTCTATCGTAAACCAATTAAAACGATGGCAAAATTTGTTTCCAAATATGCAACAATTTTTAAGCATGGAATAAATTATATAAACTAATTTAACAAAACTGTAATCTTGATGTCAGATAAATAGAGTTAATTACTGTTTTTGTCCTTGTGGTTTATCAAAAATCACTATTTTAGTCCATTAGTTTAAAATTTACAATTTCAGTCCCTGGGGTTTAGGTTTTTTTTAGGTTTTTAGGGGGTGGGGGGTTAGGTTTTTTGGTGAGGTATCGTTTTTTTTTTTTTTTTTTTTTTTCTAGTTTTGGGTGGTGGTGTGGTGTGTTTAGGTTTTAGGTTATAGGTTATTGGACACTTGTCACTCTATAAATCCTTCTTACACTTCTTACTACAATTAGGAGTCTTTATAGAATAACTTAACCCAACATTTAATATATCATAAAAAATTTAATTTAACATGTAATTTTTTTTTTTTTTAAATTCGGAGTTTTGCATATATATACATGTAGAAACTTTTAATAAATAAAATTCAAAAACTAAAAAAATATAAAAAATGGTTAAAACGGTTAATTAAAGGTAAAAAAAATTCACAAAAAAATGCAATAGAATGACCTCTATACATCTTTATACACAGAAGCTCTGAAAAAAAAATTGAAAAATTAATCATATATATATTAAATTAATTTTTATAATATATTTAACATGTTAAATACATAGTTTCCCGGTTTCTTAATTTTTATGTTAAATTTATTTTTTATGATATATTTAACATGTTAAATACATAGTTTTCTGATTTCTTAATTTTTTGAAGTTCCCTGTTGAATAACCTCACACTATGATACAGATTATATAAACTAATTCCAAATACAGAGTTTATTTCTATGTTTATTATTACATCCTTGCCTAATAGAATATATAGTCACTAAGTTTGTGATTGATTACATTCTCGGTTCATGATTACATAAGATATAACGGGTATGTTCCCGAAACGATCTTTTAGAGCATTCATATTGGATTCTTTATCGGTAAATCATATTACTAATGAATCTAGTAATAATATATTGTAAGGTATATTTGATGAGTGAAACAAAAAACTTTGGCTGAAGGCTTATCAAAATAGCTAGGCTCTTATTTTTTTAATCAAGGTTTATAGATATGAGTATGACATTGATGTTAAACTAAACTGTTAATACTGGTTCGGTTCAGTTGGGTTTGGTTTTTGTATGTCAAGTTGTCAACGGTTCAGTTTCGGCTTTCAATAATAAAAAACCATTACCAACTGTTTGACTGACGGGTTAACCTAAAACCCGGATCATGAACCTACATACACAAATAACATCAGCTCACCAGTTTGCCATCCAAACCTATAGACACCCCTACGAGCAGTTTGGGGTTTAGGGTTTCATGATTCGGGTTATGAATCTACTAACCCATTTTTAGTTTGGATTTTTTGTTTCCGTTAGAATTTAAACTTGTGATCTTAGCGTAGAAGGAGCTAAGCTTTTCCTTGACCTTGTTTTACACTAGTGTCAAATTGCATTTTTTTACACTTAACAGGTAAACCTTTACAAGACTTGCTAGAATAGCAGGTCAACTTACGGATATAGATATAAACGAGCCAAGTGTGAGCCCGATTAAGTTCAAACTCAACTGGTTACCTTAAGATGTTAAGACCTTAAGCTTGGCTCATTTCAAGCGATGTCGTGAGCGATACATTTAAGCGCAACTTGAGCTTTAACAAGCCGGTCTCATCTGGCTTACAAGCTGCTCAACTCATTACACCCCTACTTGCAAACACCTCTTTCTCTTTTACTATAAATAAACAGTACCTAGAATCTTATAGCAAAACCGCATTATAAAAATAATCTTCATTTTTTTTTCATAAAAGACTAAGATTTATATGCAATTAAAAACGCTTTTGGAGCGAGGTTTGGCCCAACCGGTTTAACCAGATCTTTGATATCTATCATTTGACTCGTTTGAGATTAAATATAACCCAAATCAACAAATTCATTAGCAAATAGAAAGACATCACCACATGCTACAAAGTTTGGTCCACATCATCAAACACTACAAAACGATTTTTGGAATCAACATGGAATGCCCAATTTGTGAACCGATTTCAAAATCAACTATAGACTCTGTCTACACCAAACAAGTAGCAGAATATGACGCATACACTACTGATACACATGTACACAACCACAAGAGTGGCAAAACAGCCTGGTCAATGTGTTAAGAACCGAAACATGTCGATTGACCTAAAAAATATAATAGAAACCCGAACTAACCCATTCAAGTGTTTGGGGGCCATATTCACACAAAACTCAGGCTGTGCTTCATAAATAGAACATGTTTCATAATTAAAATGCAAGGTCCTTTTCTTAACCTCAAGATACTTTGTTTGTGGGCCAGTCTCCATTTCTATCTTACAAAAAAAAACACGAATGCTGATTATGACTAATAAGCTAACACGGGATATCATAGGATGAAAACCGACCTCTTCCGGTCATATTAATTCTACAACACTGATTTCACTTCATAGTTTAGGAGAAGAGGAGAAACCACTATGACAAGAAACATGTAGCTATTATGTCATCGACAACCCCATCCACCTCAGCATTCATTCATTCCTGAAGTATATTATAGACGAGTTATAGTACGATAAACAGGTGGCAATATCAGCAAATCATACGAGTCACTTAGCGGGTCAAACAGGTAAATGCCAGATTAACCTGCCATTTTTTTTTCCATTGGCCTATATATTAAAAACATAAGCTATTGAACAGTAACAACATATATTATATATATATATTTTATATGTTAACAATAGAACATAATTTTTAATATTAAAGTAAATATATATAGTTTTTTTATACTTTTATTATTTTAATATTACCTATACCTTTTAAGGTGGATAAGCTTTGTGTCAACCGGTACTTGTATCGAAAATACATGTACCGTCTGGTTCGTTATCGGTACATGACAAAAAAACTGTTCTTTAAAAGATAGTCTGATTGTTTGGAAGAAAGCGTTTTAGGAGATTGAAAATACTTGGGAGTACACTATGGGCAATGTTTAAATCATTTGATCCTTTTGCTTCGTTGCAAGAAAAGATAGATTTAAAACAATCAATTTCACACAATTTAGGGCTATAAACGAACCTAACGTTCAGCAGTCAGTTCGTGAACCGTTCGGCAAGAAGTTTTATGTTCGTTCATTTAATAAATGAACAAACACGAACAAGAAATTTCGTTTGATAAGTTAAACAAACGAACATGAACAGAGGCCGCGTTCGTTCGTTTATGTTCGTGAACGTTCGTTAATGTGTTCATTTATGTTCGCTCGCTTATTTGCTTTTGTGTTAGTTCATTTATAGGTTTTTGTGTTATATTTTTATTTTATTTAATTGGTTTTACTTTTTAAAATTTTGAAACCATAGTTATACTATAATACCATATGCCTCCGTCAACATCCCTCATTTGACCATTTCAATATCAGTTTGTGTTGAAGCTTTACAAACTTCTTAATTTTTGTGTTAATTGTGTTTATGATAGTTATGTCAGCTATGTTCGGATGGTTATGTTAAGTACTTAATTATTTTTGGTGAATTTTTCATAATATTTGCGGATATTATTTTAAAATGAATATATAACATTCATTTGTGTTCATTTATTATGTTCATGAACGTTTGTTTGTGTTCATTTATGTTCGTTTATGTTCGGTAAGTGTTCATGAACATGTTCATTTTCTTAATGAACAAACACGAACAAAAAAACTTGGTCGGTAAGCGTTCGTCCGTTCATGTCTTCATGAACATGTTCATTCCTTAATGAACCTTGTTCGTTTTCGTTCAGTTCGTTTACAGCCCTACACGCATTTGACCATTTTGTAAATAGAAGGTAACCCTAATTGACTCCTTTTTATATAAATGGGCTGATAGATCTGTAAACAACATAATGAAAATTAAACCCATATCTCATAAAGGTAACTACTTACCTGCTCCATGTCTGCCGGACCATCATCTTCCTGTGTTGCTTTTTTATCAACATCTGCGGCATTTTGATTGTTCTTTGTATTGGTATTTCCGATATTAAGATCGTCTGGAACTTGACCAGACTTTAAAGCCTGATCCACCAATCAACGGTAGTACATCAAACAATCAGTATTGGATATCAGAACACTTTCTAATATAATTATTATATTGATCATAAGAAAAACACACAAATACTAAGAGCTGAAATTCATTAACATGTCACCTTTTCAAGCCTTGCTACCTCTTCTAGAGTTTGAGAGTTGACGATTGCAGCCTGCATATAAGAATTAATGTTATTGAATTGTAAAACTGTAGCTTGAAACAACGGAGCATAGAAGTTAGGTAATGGTTATTGGGTTAAAATCGATGTGGGTTGACCTGCTAACACTCTTAAGATTTATAAAAATAATTCAGTGATATAAATATATCACAAAAATTATAGAGATGCCATTTTCGTCTCTGAGGTTTGGCCAGTTTTGCGACTTTCGTCCAAAGGTTCGATTTTTCCGCATCTGGATCCTAAAGGTTTGAAATCTTGCCTTTCTCATTCGGCTCGTTAACTCCATCCAGTTTTCTCCGTTAAGTGAGGGGTATTTCCGTCTCTTTTGTTAACTTAAAGGGCAATTCAGTCTTTTTCACTCTATGTAACAAGACCAAATACCCCTGAAAAAGACCGAATTGCCCTTTAAGTTAACAAAAGAGACGGAAATACCCCTAACTCAACAGAGAAAAATGGATGGAGTTAACGAGCCAGACGAAAATGACATAATTTCAAACCTTTGGATCCAGACGCGGAAAAACAAACCTTTGGACGAAAGTTGTAAGACTGGCCAACCATCAGGGACGAAAATGGCATTTTACTCAAAATTATATTATGAAAGCAAAAAAAGAACAATCTTTTTAAAATAAAAAGATTTAAAAGCATTTTAATGCACTTTTGACCCATTTGACCTGTTTCCTTGATTGCTATTTTCTTTCCATTCTACCTGTTACTAATAGTATACAACCCGAAATCAACCTGATTACATTTGAACGGTTTAAATCTGCATGCATATGAAGATGACAGTACCTTTATAGCTATGATTTGCTCGGGTGTAGGGCCCACTGGTTTAGATGGCTCCTCTTCCTTAGGTTCTTCTGTCGGAACTTCGCCAGGTACAAAAGTCTTCACAGATTCCTTTTTAGCCTCCTCTTCAGCCTCTTTTGATGCAAACAATTTGGCTGCTTCAATTCGCTCCTATCAATGACGACACAATATTAAATGCAATCCTTCTAAAAGTGAATGAATAGCAAAAGACAAAAAAGAACAACAAAACAATATACTGAGAATTCAGAGAGAATAGTAGTGGTTCTATAAAGCAAGCATCAAAATGGCTGCATCTTCCTTGTTTTTAAAATGTGTGATGCGTTTTGATCCCAAAAGCTGTTGTGCAATGCATGATGCCCACGAATCACATACGCGAGACGTTTATTATTTTAGAAAATATTTATACATAATACTTTAACATGTTAATTTTTAAACACTAAAAATTTAGAGATGAAAATAAATAAATACAAGTAAAAAAGCTTTAGTGCCACGAAAGAAGTTCTATATAACCAAAATAAGCCTTGAACCCTTATGTGTACAAGTACTCTATGCAAAAGGTACAAGTAATCTATGCAGGAACTCACTTAACAACTTCATCAGCTCACTGTACAAGCTTATTAAGCACATTGTACAAGCTCATTGTACAATTTTACTCTATAGTGGTCGATTTCAGAAAAATGTATGCATCAAAGCGCATCATGCGAGTGCATCATGGAATTGCAGCGCATCGCACCAACTGATGTGATCTCATCAGCGCATCGCGCATTATATGCTCCTGATGCGCGCATTTTAAAACCAATATCTTCACATGAGAGACTTGCCATACAAGGGTTCAAAAACACACAGGTTTAATTTGCGAGAAATGGGCCTAGTATTTGTCTTAAAGTTAAGGATGTTCATCATTAAGCCCCACTGGAAGAAAGCAAATGGTCTAGATGTGAAAAAAGGCTCCGCAGTCGTACGGACGGTACGGTGTGATTGATATGCACATATTATTTTACTTCTTTGCTAATTTTATCACTTAATCATATAACATTACCAAAGATGACAGCAAAATCAACTTTCAGTTAAGATATTTGAATCATTAAGAAACCTACAATTAACAAATAAACAGAAGGGAAATACATAGTTATTAAAGGCGCTAGGCGCACTCAAGGCGCATAGGCCTCACCTGGGGCCTAGGCGCAAAAAAAAACAAGGGCCTAAGAAAATAAAAGCGCACAATGAAAAAAAATAAAAATATATTATGTACTAGAAAAATAATAATATTCTACAAAGAAAATAAACCAAAACCTATTACAGTAGAAACTCTATAAAATAATACACTTGGGACCACCAAAATTTATTAATTAAAAGAGTTATTAATTAATCGATAAATTAATAATTATTAATTTATATATTAATTAATATTTTATTAATTTATAGTAGAATACTTAGTTTACAAACACCTTTCAAGCTTCCACTTAATTATTGTATACAATGCATGTATATCAAATGAACGGCCCAATTTGAAAGAAACCTTCAATTTCCCACCTTATTATGCTTCTTGTGTTCAATGTATCACTTTATGGACATTAAAAATATTTTCTATATAAATACAAGATCAAAATAGGTTAACACAAACAAATCATACACACAACATGGCTTCCCATCTTAAAGGTGTGAAAAAAACAACAATGACAGACGAGATTCGAAGAGCATTATGCAAGCACAACAAGGATAATCCAAGTCTCACTCAAAAGCAATTGCAAGAATGGGTTCATAGTAACTATGGTTTGCAGGTGAGTCAAGTGACAATATCGAATACAGTTAAGCGGTCTTTAGAGTATCTCTCACTTGCTCCCGAAAGAGGCGATGTTAAGCGACACAAACCGGCAAAATTTCCTGACCTAGAAAAATCTCTCTATGAATGGATTCTTCAATATGACATGTGTATATATAAGGAATTATTAATTTATATTTTATATGGGGTCTAAAGAAATTATCAAAAATGTATTATCTTATAATTTTAGCGAATTATTAATTTAGCACCCTATCCCCGAGTCGGGACCGGCAAAAAATATTATCTTAGAGAGTTTATTAAATAATCGAGTATTAATTTATCGAGTTTCTACTGTATATAACATTTAACATCATCTATTTGGTACCAAAAGTTCTAAAATATTAGCGTATTGGTGTAGAAAAGTGGTTTTCATTAGATAACAATAGAAATTTGGCTGGAATCTTGCCAGAATTTAGAGAATTTGGCCAGAAACTCTTAGGATTCTAGGAATCGCGTCGGAATCTACTCCGGAATCATCACTTAGAGAATTAAAGCGCAATTGCCTTGACTCAAGGCGCAATTGCCTCGCCTGGCCTGCCTGAAAAATGGGCCTAGGCGCAAGAGGCGATGGCTTTTAACAACTATGGGAAATACACCATGAATATCCGATAACCAAACGATCCAATAGACATAGAGATATACAAAAGTAACAAAACAATAACTGACCTTTTGTTTGACTTTCTTGAAATCAAGCACACGCAGCGCCTTCAATTTGTGAATAACATACAACCGATAGTTCGGTTTCTTCGTGATGTTATTGTCCAGCAAGCTTAAGTACTGCAGCTTCGGGAGCGATGCAAGTGGATCAATCTCAACCAAATTAACAAGCCGATTGTTAGTAAGAACCAAAGAGTGCAATTTCGGCAAGAATTCTGTAAATTTAAACACCGCAACTTGTTATAGAACCATCACAAAACCAAACAAACAAAGTTTCAAATCACATAACAACATTTTAGTACCTCCGATGTTAGGGTTTATACGAGTAATCCTGTTGTTATTCAGCAACAATGTTCCAAGTCGATTCAAATTGGGAAAGTTTTCGAGCTTAACAATCTCGTTGTCTGACAAATCAATAGTGTCAAACTGATCCTGTTTATCAAAGATATCAACATAGCACAATTTTAAAACCTAGAAATCCGAAAACAACGACCCAAGTCGTTTCAAATTAAGAAAGTTTTCGAACAATCTCATTATCTGACAAATCAATAGCGTCAAATTGATCCTGATTATCAAAGAAATCAACACTTACATTCAGTGTTGTAAATTTCACCTAGTCGGACCTAAGATCGGTAATCGGTCAAATGCAGTCAAATTTCGGTCAAAATCTTTGAAAAATATACTTATAAATCCAATCCGATTAAAATAAGTTTGAAAAGTTATATATAAAAATTTGAATTTTTTTGTGAATCTATATATTTAGAGAGAGACACAGATACAAAACTCCAATCCTATAAATCCAGCTTATTGACTAGTGATTTGTACAAGCATAATTACTACATTACAAATCAACGCATCAATTTCAAAACCTAGAAAGATAGATTCAAAGTTTCACTGTCTAACAAATCAATATCATTTTCTGACAAATTGAAACCCTAGAAAACACGGAAAACAGAAATACTGACCTCAGTAGGACCTAAATTCTCTATCAGAGGAATCTTATTTCCTGAAAATCGAATCGAAATACATAAAAGTGAATGGTAAATTAGGTTTAATTAAAGGATTGAGAGATGATAATGAGAATAACCTCGAAGATCTAATTCACGTTCACGAAGAGCGTTGAAGAAGTGAGGGCTTTTCCATATCAAATCTGCTGTCAGCCTCACCATTTTTCTTCTTCTTCTTCTTCTTCTTCTTCTTCTTCTTCGGTGTTGGGTTTGTGGAAGCTAAAACCCCAAATAAACCTAACCACGACCTATTTTTAAGAGTTAGGGCATGTCTGGCTAAGCTTTTTGAAACAACTTATTGAGTTATTGATTTTTTTGGAAAAATCAGTATGGAGTGACTTTTTGGAAAAGTCACTTTTCCCTCTCACATACACCCTCATTGCCAAACATCATTTTGGAGCTTATCACTTTTCAAAAAGCCAATAAGTCAATAAGTTGTTTCAAAAAGCTTAGCCAAACATGCCCTTAGTTAGGTGTCATTTTCGTCCCTGATATACTGGAAACATGTCACTTCAGTCCAAAAATTAAAACTCAATTAAGTCAGACAGATTAAATAAAGGGTATTATCGTCAATTCATAAAATAAGGTGAAAATAAAAGATATATGAATTGACAATAATACCCTTCATTTAACTTGTCTGACTTAACTGAGTTTTAATTTTTGAACTGAAGTGCCACGTTTCCAGTATGTCAGGGAGAAAACTGGTGCATTTTTTGAAAATTGGTCTGAAATGACAAAAGTGAACAAACCATAGGGTCGAAAATGACAGTTAAATCTATTTTTAACTAAGGGACTGTTTGGCAACTTCTGAATGGTTAAGTGCTAAACCAATAAGAGGTCTGAACCATAAAGTGTTGAACCAATAAGAGGTCTGAACCATTAAAAAGTAAACAAACAGCCCCTAAATAAAATCGGATGAGTAAACTTCAGTTTTGCTCCCTGTGGTTTGGTCACTTTAACGGTTTTGCCCCAAACCTTTCAAAATAGTCATTTTACTCCCTGATCTTTGAAGGCCTTCATGATTTTGCTCCCCGCCCCTTAACATCATCCATTTAAGCAGTTAAAGCATGTCATGTGCAAAACACCTGAGAGGCAATTATGTCTTTTCCCAACCCTGATTAATGAGTCACATTTAAAACCCTAACAACCCATTATCTGCTTCCCAATTTCATCTTCTTCCCCATCACATTCAAAACCCTAACTTCCATGAAATTAACACTGCAACATGAAATTAACAATTGCAGATATTATCCAGCTTAGTTCTCTTCTTCGTTTTTCGAAGTTCACAACCAGATCAGAATGTGTTCAAGAACAATTTTGAATCAATTTCTAAAGATCTGAAACAACAAATTAGAAACTATCATAATCACTCAAAATAAGCAATCTTCGATACAGATTTACAACTCAGAATGTATGAAGAATACGAACAGTGATGCGTATGAGTGAAATCCCAAAACGAAGAAGAGAACTTATTCAAGCAATTGGGAAAATACAACCAATTCAAGCTCAATTGTTCAAGCAATTGGGATTTCACCTGATTTTTTATTCACTAGTTTTGAATCAGGCAGAAAAAACTCAAACTCTATAATGGTATATGATCTTAATAGTTTTAAACCAGTTTCATAGATTGCTAGTAATGAAATCTTTGGTGCTGATCTTGGTTCTGCAATCCCATCAACTAAATTGAATTGGGTTCCTAGCCTTAACCTGTTAATGGCATCCGGGTCGCATAGTGGTCCATCGGGTGTTACAGAACCATAAAGTTTTGGGATATAAGATCAGGCAATGCAGTTTGGGAGATCAAAGAAACTGTTGATTGTTTTTCGGATATTACAGTTTCGGATACCCTTTCGGCTGTTTTCAAGATTGGTGTAAACTCAGGAAAGGTTTCGTACATCGATTTAAAAAAGTTTGGATCTTTTAACTCATGGAGTTGTCTTGGTGACAGTAGAAAGGTTAACAATGTAAAGAAAGAAGGGTTTGGTTGCAAGATTGAAGCACATGGGAATCAAGTTTTTTGTAGTAAGCAAGGCGAGTTGGGATTATGGTCAGAGGTTTTGATGGGTTCGTCGAATAATGGGAAATATCTGCGATTATTAATTTCATGTTGCAGTGTTAATTTCATGGAAGTTAGGGTTTTGAATGTGATGGGGAAGAAGATGAAATGGGGAAGCAGATAATGGGTTGTTAGGGTTTTAAATGTGACTCATTAATCAGGGTTGGGAAAAGACATAATTGCCCCTCAGGTGTTTTGCACGTGACATGCTTTAACTGCTTAAATGGGTGACGTTAAGGGGCGGGGAGCAAAATCATGAAGGTCTTCAAAGATCAGGGAGTAAAATGGCTATTTTGAAAGGTTTTGGGCAAAACCGTTAAAGTGACTAAACCACAGGGAGCAAAACGGAAGTTTACTAAAATCGGATTTTAATAACTTATTTTAAGAGTAAACTTCCGTTTTGCTCCCTGTGGTTTGGTCGTTTTAACGGTTTTGCCCAAATCCTTTAAAAATAGCCATTTTACTCCCTAATGTTTTGGTTTTGTCGCCAGTTTGCTCCACGGGCTTAACTCCATTCATAATGTTTGTTAACTTAAAGGACATTTTTGTAATTTTAAGATAAAAGTAAGGGCATTTTGGTAATTTACTTTTAAATATATTTCTATAATGATATTTCTATAATATATACATACATTAGTGTCATATACACACTTTATCCTCTCTCTTCTCTCTCAACATATTTATATCTCCCTTCTCCATCACCACCACCCTACCAGAACCCACATCACTAGAACCCAACCACTAACACCACCATATCACTTCCGGCACCACCTCACCGGAACCCACATCCTACAACTACCACCCCTCCCATTTCCCTTGCCACCACAGCCACTTGTCTACAATACAAAAGTGAATGAGAAGATGAGTGTTTTTCCAGTGAATTAATCAAAGTGTTGCAGGTAAATAACTTAGGGCAAATTTCGATCCTTTTCATCCTTCTAAACACAATCATAACAAAACTACGGTTTCCTGTTTGCACATAAGCACCAATTGCGGCGGAGGAGAAAGTGGCGCGTGTCGGCGGAGATGAAATTGACGAGGAGAGTTTTGGCATCGGAATATTTGTTGAGGGCGAATAGTGTTTGGCTGGGGGTGAAGAAGGAGGGGAGAGTGGTGGGAGATTCGATAGAGAAATGTAGAGCATGAATTAGGGAGAATTTGAAGAAATGAATAACAATTAGGGGGGGTGTGATTTTAGGGTTTTGGATTGGATGATTATTAGGGTTAGAGAAGGGATGATTTTGGAGATTAAAGAGGTGGGATTAGTAGTTTTGGAGAGGATTAGGATTAGGGTTTCGGTTTGTGAAGATGGAGTTGCAGGTGGGTTTGGAGGAGATGATGATGTGTTGTTCATCATCGTTGTCTTTTGTTGGAGATTTGGGGTAGTAGTATATGGCGACCTCCATTACTGAATAATGGGTTGGGAAGTTTAATGGTGGAGGATGGTGGTGGTGGACTCGTGATGATAGCAGGTGGCGGCGGCCAGATGGTGGTGGTGGTCATTTAGAAGAGGGAGAAAGTGAGGGGTGGTGATGGTAGGTTTTTGTGGTTGGTGGTAGTCGGCGGAAAATGGTGTTCGGGTGGTGGTGATGGTGGTAGGTGGTGGCACGGGGTGGTGGGTGACGAGCGGTGCCGGTGATGTTAGGTGGTGGGTGGTGAGTGTAGAAGAGAGAGAGAGATCTTGTAGAGAGAGAGAGAGTGTGTGAGTAGAGACTATGTATTTGTTGTATGTATACTTTACATTTAAATACAAATTACCAAAGTACCCTTATTTTATGCTTGTAATTACCAAAATACCATTTCAATTAACAGACATTATGGATGGAGTTAAGCTCGTGGAGCAAACTGGCGACAAAACTAAAACATCAGGGAGTAAAATAACTATTTTTAAAGGATTGGGGTAAAACCATTAAAACGACCAAAACACAGGGATCAAAACAGAAGTTTACTCTTATTTTAAATTTTTAATTATAACTACTTTTAGCTTTTTTTTTTGCCAAGTGTAACTAAGTTTGTTCTTTTATTATTTTTTTTTAGTAAATTGCCAAAATCGTCCCTGAGGTTTGGTCATCTTTGTTATTTTCATCCAAAACAACTTTTTTGTACCATATTGTCCTTTATTTTTGCGATTTTTTGCCATTTTCATCCAAATGTCTGACTTTTTTGCCAAAATCGTCAATGAGATTTGAGATTTTTTGTCATTTTCATCCAAATGTTTGATAGAAAAATAAACCAAATTAGATGTTTTGATGAAAATGACAAAAAATCTCAAAAGTAAAGAACTATATTGTACAAAAAAAATTTGTTTTGAATAAAAATGACAAACATGACCAAACCTCAGGGACAATTTTGGCAATGTAATTTTTTTTTTCATTTCATTACGCTTTACAACATTCTAATTCGGGTATAAACCACTCAAGTATTGAATGTTTATTAGGTTGGTAATTGTTGTTGGTAACAAAACTGAAAGTTAAATGTTGTTCTAGTCTTATTATCAGTATGGATTATTGTTGTTCAATGTTGGTCTATTAAAAATCCAAATTCGTCTAAAATTAGTGCTTAAAATACAAAAACAATTACAATATATCAAGGGAAATTATATATATGATTTTTTAACAAAATAATCATGTTTAGTTTATAAAGTAGCTAAAGATATTCAAACTAGTACTTCGCCCCCGAGCGTTGCGGCGGGTACACGACCAAAGTGACATTTGAATTAAATTGGAGGCTAGTTTATTCCCGAAGGAGATTGGAAGACCAACGGGGGGCGTGAGACTCCTTGGGGGAGCTGTGAGCCGGGACCCCAGTTTCATTAGTGCTTTGGCTGCGCGGCGAGCTTCCCGGGCTGTGGACCTTATGAGTAGCCTTTCGCAACTCCGAGACCCGCAAAGTGAGCTTCTCCTGCTACGCTCTTGCATGGGTGTCGCCAAGCTCCTTTTTGGTCTGCGAACTTGTCAACCTGTGTTTGTAAAGGAGGCGGTATCCTTATTCGATAAAGGGCTACGGGGGGCTATAGAGGACATTGTGGTGTGTGGGGGTCCGTTTTTTGGGGATTTTCAGTGGCGGGTTGCTTCTCTGCCCTGTAAGATGGGGGGGCTGGGGCTTCTATCGGCCATGGATGTCTCCATTTACGGTTTTGTTGCCTCGCGAGCTCAATCATGGGGGCTGCAAGATCACATCTTGCGCGAGAGTGGGGTTGTTGGAATGGATGGGGATTATGACATGGCTCTGGGGGAGTTGCATAGACACCTCCCGGATTTGGATATTGGCGGTTTCGCTAACAGGGACACCGCCCCACCAAAGACCCAGAAGACTTTGGCGAGTGCTCTGTTTTGTCGTATCGCTCAGAATATTGGATCAGATTTCTGTACGACCCCTCGTCAGAACGCCGTCCTTGAATGCTTGCGGGGCCCCCACGCCCAAGATTTTCTATCGGTCATCCCCATCGAGGGCTTAGGCCAAAAGATGTCAGCCGTTGAATATCGTGCTATCTTAAAATATCGGCTCATGATTCCTATGTTCCCTGATGATGAGCAATGCCCGATTTGCCGGAAAGCTTGCTTAGACCAATTTGGGGAGCATGCTCTGCACTGTAAAGAACTGCCAGGTTTTAAGTATAGGCACGACTGGGTGCGGGATGTCTTGGGGGACATCCTCAAACGGGCGGGGATCTCGGTGAAGAAAGAAGCCCCCGTAAACTTTTTGACAGATCCGAGGGAAGGAAGATCCACATTGCGCCCCGCGGACGTTTTAGTTTTCGGGTGGGATGCAGGTAAACACGCTTGTGTTGATCTTACCGGGGTTTCCCCCCTTGTAGGCTTTCGGGATACAGGTTTTGTCCCTGGTCAGGCGATTGCAAGGGCGGCAGCAAAGAAAATGGACAAACACGCAAAAGCCTGCGAGGATAATCATCATTCCTTTATCCCTTTTGCCTTTGATACCTTTGGCTCGCTAGCCCCAGAAGCCATCCGATTTCTTGAACGGGTCCAACGGGTTGTTCACAGCAACATTTCGTCTCCTAGAGATCGGGGTTTCGTTTTTACTAGGTTAGGTTTCGCTATTCAAAAGGGGGTAGCGGCGCAGCTTGTTGCCCGCTTACCGGCTATCTTGGTGTAATTTGAAATACTAATAATATAACATATATATTATCATGAATTAAGTTGTGTATCTGTTCCAAAAAAAAAAAAAAAAAAAAAAAAAAAAAATCCGTAGCATAAATGCAAACTTTATTGTTCTAGAAAAAATATTCAAGATTACAGTTATTTTTACTATGACTACAACATATACAATGCAACAAACAACCATTATCAAAATCGAAAAAAAAAAAAAAACCCTACAAATACGTTTAAATCACCTATCCAGAAATTTGTTTCCACATGCATTCCACTTCATTTACAAAAGTAACAACTGCAAGAAAATCACACCAACTTCCACAGCCAAACCATATGAAGAAGAAAACCATATAACCATTTCTTGTACGTAAAAGCAAGAGGTACAATACAGGAAAGCACATAGATGTTGCTAATTAGTATTTAAAAGATAAAAAGCACAAAACACCAAATAAGCTTAAGTTACAATTCCTTATGCCCACAAATGTTACCAATTTATATAATATATAAATATAAATGTGTGACACCTCGTAGTGACCAGTGTGGTGGTGATGATGGTAGAGTAAGGGCTCAACAATAGAGAACTAACAGCAACGACGACGATGGTGGTGACAGTGGATATGCTGGAAGGATAAATGTAAGTGGTGCAAGGGGTTGATGTGTGGGAAGGATAAAGTAGTTAAATAATGATAAATGATAAATTCTCGTTTATTATTATTTGTTGGTAGGCATAGCCCCGCCACCCTTTGACGCTCCGACAGTAGTGTAAATTTTGAAAATATTTGAGGTTTTTTCAATTTTGTTGCCCCTATAGAAAAGAATTTTTTGAAACGTTGCCCTTTAACGTTTTTTCTAGATCCGTCACTGTTGGTAGGATTCCTTCAAGTTATTAGGTGAAGAAACACCAAGTTAATTCGAAGGGTAACTTGTGGGATTAGTCTCGTTTAAGATGATTAATCTTCTTTCTTCCTCGCCTAATGGTTGTTCGATCCTGCAAAACAACACATCGTAAAGCTCGTTACAAGGAGGAGGATTGGGGGTTCTCTTTGTAACCATTATCCGACGTGAGAATAAGAACCTGTTTTGAAGATAATAAGTGTGTGTATTAAGTGAGAGTGTAAAAGAGCGATCCTTAAACCTAGAGGTGAAGTCCTCTATTTATAGCCGAAGAGAGTAACAAAGGAGATGGGCTGATGGTCCTTGGGATCGACGTCGACATCAAGGAATATCCCATTTGTCCCCCTAGACACAACAGTTAGTGCTTGTAGGCAAATGGGAAGATGGCGCACGATGATTGGATGCACGTGGCCTGGTAGTTGTCCTTGTTGTCGGGTCTATCATTAGTGGTTAATGGAGATCATGGAGCAGTGAATGGCGCACGACAATTGGTGACACGTCACTCTCCTTTTGCACTTCTTGTCTCCTCACCATTGTTCATCGTGAGGCTCCACTGGACACAGTTTGGCGTGCGCCTATTGGTTGCATGCTCTGTCACTTGTACTAGTTGTACCATGTCTTATTGGCATGCACTGATGCACAGGCTTGCGTCATAGAGGCTTTGCGCGGATCTTCTTGAAGGTGACTAAATACGAAGTTCAAATATTAAATTCACTTGTTTTGGTTATGGCCACAAGCTTGCTGTTGCGCATGTCGGCGTGAGATTTGGGATCATACAATCAACCTACCTACAATCGGTTACTTGAGAATATGAGGTTACATGAGAATATGATGAGAAGATAGTACAATCGCTTGCTTACGTGGAGCCTAAGACGAAATCATTCCATTTATGTGGTATTTTCTATCACAAAGGGTGTAATTTAATTAAAAAAGAAAACCACAAACCAAAGATTTGAGAGACTAGACAAATGATCAGTTGTACTAAGACCCGATGATCATAAAGTAGAAGACTAGAATGCAATTGTAAGATTTCTAGACTCAAATTGATTGTTTGAATTATTGCACACATTTGTAGTGCTAGCCAGCTACATATATGTGAAGAGACGACAACAAACACCGGCGGATCTAGAAGAAAAATTCATTGGCATCCCAATTTGTTTTTTTACCGAAATGGAGAAATGCTATGGGGAAGATGACCTATAGGAATATCATTGCCACCGAAATCAAGCTGTTGCAAATTACTGTTGGAGTGGCTCGGGATATAATCCCAGAACTCCTTTAGATGCAAGTCACTTACATTAAGAACCTCAAGTGATTTCAAATCCGTGATGATAAACGAAACAGATTTCAACCTCTCACGTTTACAGAGGTTTAGGCACGTAAGCCTTTTTAAACATCCAACTAGCACATGAAGTTCTACCAAATCATTACAATACGAAAGATCTAGTGTCACAAGATTTGGAGTCAACCCAAGGTCAAGGGTCTTCAACATTGACTTACAGAGTTTAACGGATTCGAGCTTCTTCAGAACCTATTGTCACACAAAAAAGAAGGCAATGTAGCAATAACTGATAAATAGATAAATCAAAGTAACTAATTAGTCATCCTACCTTCAATGGTATTGTTTTGAGTCTTGCTAATACATCTACCCATTCAGGCTTGTCTTTACCACACAGAAATGAACCCGAAACTTTGACTGTCAAGGGAAGACCGGCAGCATAATGTACAACTTTAAGTGATTGCGTTTCATACTCTTGAACTGGAATATCTTTCCCAAATGCATCCCAACTGAAGAGGCCAATCGCTTCCTCGTCAGATAAGAGGTTGCCATCACGAATCCATTTCACTCTGTGTGCTATCAACACTTGCTCGTCTCTTGTTGTAATGATAATTCTACTTCCAGGCTTGAACCAACAAAGATCACCAGCTAATGCCTCAAGCTGGTCTTTATGATCCACATCATCTAATACCAAAAGAACCTTTTACTACACAACTTTGTTTTTAACATGTTTGTCCCGAAATAGACACTACTTATGTTGTCACCTTGGGCTAAATCCAAAAGGATCTTTCTTCGCAATGACAACAAACCGGACAATGATGCTTTTGAAACTTCCCTTACATTCTCAACAAAGCTTTTAGCTTCAAAGTGATTTGATAGACTATCAACAGTAACTCTAGCTAAAGTTGTCTTACCAACACCTCCCGTCCCCTTGATCCCTATCATGCGAACATCGTTCAAACCGATAGACTTTTGAAGATCTTGTAACCGGGGTTCCATGCCTACTAATTCATCATCAAGGTTCACATTCATGGACTGTAAATCAAGTGAAATTCGCTCTATAATTAACTTGATGACTTTGGCTTCATGTCTGCGGATTATAGAATATTCAGTTAGCTTGCTCAAGAACCCACATAAAAAGTTACTTTTCAAGTCTATATTATGCAAAGGTGTAAGAATTAACAACATAAAGATAAGGGTGTTCTAAAAGCTCGAGGCTCGCTCGAAAAAGTTCGTTTTGTTTTCGAGCCGAGCCAGCTCGTTTTATAATCGAGTCGAGCTCGAGTCAGGGTGTTCTGGCTCGATTCGATGGCTCGTATGCATGTGTGTGTATATATGCATTTTTTTTAGAAACTTGTGTTAATGTTTTTTTCATTTTTTGTTTTGTCTTTGTTAGCAATATTTGTAAAAAAACAATTATTCAAAAATGAAAAATAATTGTCGAGCCGGCTCGATTGGGCTAGAGTTGGCTTGAAGTTTTTACAAGCCAAGCTCGACTTTTCAGCTCGAAAAAATAATCGAGCCAAGCCGAGCTGGCTCGTTTAAGTTCGAGCTCAAGCCTAGCCTGGCTAGGCTCGTCTCGGCTTGATTACAGCCTTACATAAAGATAATTCATGTTGCATCTTTTGACAAGACTCGCGTTTTCCCCAAAATTAGAAAGAAACTAAAAAAGAACGACTATTTAAGAAATGATGAAGGAATTACCCATCAGCAGTGTTCCTTAAATCCCGCCTGGACAGATTGGCTGCTTCAATCAAAGCTTCTCTCCATTTCCGTTTGGCAAGGGCTTCTCCAACTGGTCCACACTGTTTGCGAACTTCAGAAGGATTCACTTCGTAAAAAACAGGGTAAGCAATCTGCTCGTTCGACTTTTGGCACTCCATAATCTTTACAGGTTCATTTAAGCCCCAAGACAAAGATGCATATTTCTTTGAGAAAACTATGATGAACAACTTTGACTCTTCAATAGATTTCAAAAGTTGGTCATTGACGTTTTTTCCTTTTTTGAGTCTCTCATTGTCCTTGAAAGTGTTAATACCGAGAGCATGATAAAGGTGATCCACAAAGTTCTTGCGTGTGTTTTCACATCTGAAGCTCAAAAACACATCGTATTGATAGCTCTCCTTAATGAATGACGTTGAAGAAGACGACGCCATTGGAGTATGTTTTGTCGAAGATGACTGCAAAGAAACAACGGATCACACTGTTAATCCACAAGAGTGTATCTTATGATAAGGATCAAGCTGGTTATTACACTTTAGAGCTTAATTACCACGGTTAATAAAGTGCTATTAACGTCAACATTGAGTCAAAAGCATTTCATTATAACTTATAAGCATAATATGGGCCTAGATGTATATTAAATATTTCTATGATGTCAACATAACTTAAATGTATTTTTTAGGAATCCAACATTTATAAGGGGGGTTTTATATATTCCTTCTGAAGAAGATTATTACACTAAGCTAATTAAGTTATAACAAAATTCATGTAATAAGATTATAAGAAACACAAGAGAAATGCAAAAGTTTGACTTTCTCAAAGTCCACGTAGTTATAGAATGGTGGTGTTAGGGGCTAATGAACTTCGGTTTCATATATTTCAGGAAGTTATTTCAGTTGGCGATTTGTGAGGGACTAAAGCTGCCAATTTTAGAAATTCCGGTAGATTAATTAAACCCGATTCACTCCCGTTTTGCCGATTTTAACAACCGATTCAGCACTAGAATCAAGATGCAAAGTAACAAAACGTTGGTGATGTTTGAACCACTATTATCATTTAAGACTGCGGGGTATGGGGCGGGAGTTTGGGCGTGGGTAGGGGGAAAACGCCCAAGCCACCACCCCGGGTGGGCATGGGTTTCGGCGTGGCCCTTGGGGCATGGGTTTCAAGTCGGGCGTGGGGCGGTCTGGCCAAGCTGACATGGCGGGTTGTGAATGACCAAACCAAACTAGCCGTTGGGCTAGCCGTTGGTCTATTTAAAAAAAAAAAAAAAAATTTCCTTTATAAATACTATACAATATTTATCATTTTTCTCACACAAAATCAAACACATAAAACACAATCTCGCCATGAGTTCTTCAAGTTATACTGAATCGTCATCATCATCTGACGATGGGGCGGAAATATTTCTACAAACGATCGCGACGGTGGTGAAAGCTATCGTTGAACCAGCAGCTAGAGAAAGTCTTCACAACTTTTGTTCGTGTATTCTAGAACTCTATAGGAAAAGATATTTGAGAAAGCCCTCGTTCAGTGACATGCAACAATTATTGGAACATCACGCAGATTATCATGGGCTACCCGGGATGCTAGGTAGTTTAGATTGTATGAAATGGGCTTGGGAACTTTGTCCTACCCAATGGCAAGGCGCTCACACAAGTGGATTTCACGGGAGTCCAGCCATCATGCTTGAAGCGGTTGCGTCCCAAGATCTTTGGATATGGCATGCGTTCTTCGGTATGCCAGGTTCACATAATGATATTACCATCATAAACCACTCGCCCCTTTTCAATGATCGAGTAAATGGTATAGGACCCAAAGGAACTTTCTTTGTAAACGGGGTTGAGTACGTGTATGGGTACTACCTAGTTGATGGGATTTACCCAGAGTGGGGGGTTTTTGTAAAATCATTCACAAAACACGGTACGACAGATCCAAAGAGATTAAAGTTTAACAGGGTACAGATAGCTGCACGTAAAGACGTCGAGCGAGCATTCGGTGTTTTGAAGAAAAGGTGGCGAATATTACAAATGCCTTGTCGACTATTGGACAAGGATCAGATTGGAAACGTGATGTACACATGTATCATTCTTCACAACATGATTTTGGAGGACGAAGGTAGAGCGGTCGTTACCCACTATGATGACGATGATTCCCAACCAGGTAACGTAACAGACCAAGATAAAGCGGTTAATGAATTTTGGATCAAGTCAAGGGATATACATCACAACCTTCGATCTGATTTGGTGGAACATGTTTCAACGATTCCTGGGTTCAAAACCGACGAAGACGACGAAGAATGATTGTTTTTTATTTTAATAATTATTATGTTTGTTTATGTATTTAAAAAAAATATGTTTTTTTTTTATGTATTTAATTAATTTAAATATATATTAAAAAAATGGTGATGTGGCTAGGCCACGCCGGCCCAGCCACGCCCAACCCAAGCCCCACCATACCCCATTAAAACTTGGGTTTGGGTTACATCCAGGTGTCAGCAATTGCCCCAACCCACGCCCAACCCAAGCCCCACCATACCCCGCAGTCTAACATACAGATCTAGATCCACCAGATAAACCACCATTGAATAATTTAAAGTAAAAACAAAAGTAATTAATTACCTCAAAAGAAACAACACCACGCAGATCAGACCACCAGAGCCTTTGATTTGTGAGTCTCAACTCTCAACTGCGTTAAAGTTGTTGAAAACGTTTTGCAGATGCAATTTGATCTAACCTTCATTTCTTACCCACTTCCTATGGCCTTAAAAAGAGCTATGAGAGGATAAGTATTTACACTTTCAGGGTATATTTTGAGTAAACTGTCAAAATGGTCCCTGAGGTTTGGTTACTTTTGTTGTTTTAGTCCAAAACTCAAATCTTTTGAACTTGAGTTCCTGTGGTTTTAGTTTTGTTGGCATTTTCATCCAAAATCAAATCCTGGTCAGATTTTTCAGTTAGAGAGGAAAAAGCGAGGAAAAAGACAAAAAAATCTGACAATTTTGCCCTTCATTAAAAGAGAGGAAAAAGACAAAAAAAAAATGAATGTTAACTGAAAAATCAGACCACATTTTGCTTTTGGATGAAAATGGTAATAAAATTGAAACGACGGAGACCTAGATTCAAAAGGTTTGAGTTTTAGACTAAAGTGGCAAACGTGACCAAACATTAGGGACCATTTTTGCAGTTTACTCGCATATTTTGGATTGCTCGTTAAAACTCCTTATTGACTTACTAACTTTTAGAGTAAAAATGCCAAAATGGTACTTGAGCATAGGTTACTTTTGTCACTTCAGTCCAAAAATAAAACTTTTTGTATATGGGTTTTCGAGTTTTCATTTTTGTTGTCATTTTCATTTAATTGACAAATAGGGTTAGATTTTTTTGTTAACTTCTCCTTTTTTGTCGTTTTCCTCGTGTAATTAAAATATATTATGGCGTATACCCTTCAGTTAAATGAGGAAACCGACAAAAAGATGATAAGTTAACAGAAAATTCTAACTTAGTTTGCCAATTGGATGAAAATTGCAACAAAAATGAACCTCGGGGACCTTGATACAAAAGGTTTCATTTTTGGACTTAAGTAGCAAAAGTGACCTAAACTCAGGGACCATTTTGGTATTTTACACCTTTTCGAGTAAAAGGTGTTTGGTAACTTTTATAAGTTAAAAAGGTAGTTGGTAAAGTGATTTTTGCTCCTCCTTATGACTTTTTTAAGGTGTTAAAAAGGAGTTTTTTAGAAGTTGGGGAAATGCAACTTTTGCAAACTCATTATAACTTTTTGCATAAGTCCATAAGGGGGTTTGGAAAGGAATCCCAAATACTCCCTTAATTCAGTGCGGGTCACTTTCCTTTAAGACTTATCTATGATTATAGATGTACAGTAGGGTAGGAGTAACGCTTGATGTTTTAATAAAAGCTAGTGGAATTACCCGCACTTTACAATGGGGTTTAAGTCGGTATCGGCTCGATTCATTAAAGTATATGCATGATATTTACATTCGGTATAGCAAGCAAAAGAGAAATGTCCAAAACGATATCAACATATGTTTTACATCGATTGAAAACCATAGAAACAGATACCGAAAACAATGTTCGGACGACATCAATTCGCTACTAAAAGCTGCTATAGCGCATGGTACTAAAAGATATTTTTATCAAATCGTAGATGAAAATAAACACATTGTAATGGTTTAATTCAAAATTTTATAAAGTGTCATATTATACTGTGTCCGTAAAAGCATACTCACAATTTTATAAAATATGTTTTTTTCAAAAACAAAATCTACTCAAAAGGAATTACAGTAATCAAATTTTATAACACTTAAATTAAAATAATAGAACAAAAAAACAAAACAAAAAAACGATTGGTACACAGACATAGCATGTTTATTAGGATGACAAGTAAACCCAAATCGATGGGTAAACCTGAAACCCAATATATTTAAACCGA
Organism: Helianthus tuberosus; assembly: GCA_030545235.1. NCBI lineage: Eukaryota > Viridiplantae > Streptophyta > Magnoliopsida > Asterales > Asteraceae > Helianthus > Helianthus tuberosus. The sequence goes on from CM060394.1 coordinate 161,600,256, forward strand.
ACTTCAAAACGGGAGGTTACATATCATCACAAGGCGAGCCCGATTATGTCCTGGAGACACAACTGGAGCCAAGCCAACCAGGTTAACGGTCACATAATAAGAAGAAAGATGCCGAAGGTCGGAAACCAAAACACGTGCAAATGTGGACGGCGGACGAGGAGTACGCGTTAGCCCGCGCTTGGCTTGACGTATTGTAGGATCCCCAAATCGGATAGGTTTATTAATTAACTTTTTTATTTTTTATTTTTATTTTAATGTTATCATTTGTACTATTTTTTCATTTGTTTTCTTGTAGTCAACAATCAAAATAAAAATTTGTTTTGGAGATGGATCCGAACACTCTTTTTTTGGGCTCCTTGGCAAAGAGAAATGTTGCCAGCCAAATGATTCCGTGTCGGGCAAGTGGACCGATTTGAACACTAAATGCCAAAGATTTCAATAGGTTTATCAACGTGTTAGAAACGATTGGAAAAGCGGCGCGAATGATGGGGATATAATTTCGGCTGCTATCATAGAGTATCAAACGGAACGAGGGATTCTTCGTGATAGCCCAAAGTGGGAAAACGTTCCTCTGTTGGGTGGAACTACTTCTACAAAGTTGGGAAATAGAAGACCTTCAAAGAAGTCCAAAACCTCCTCTTCCGTTGATCCCGAAACACCAACGTCTGACGCTCGAAACATCGACTTAAACAATGTTAATACGTTGTTTGCGAGGGAGGACAAGGAGGAGGAGCAGGGGGCGCGACGACCACCCGGTAGAAGAAGCAGTGGAAAAAGGGAGGCGACCAGAGTCATCGTCGGGGGGACCCGACCAGAGTCATCGTCGGGGGGACCCGACCAGAGTCATCGTCGGGGGGACCCGACTTGAAAGAAGAGTTTTCCGAGATAAACCGCCGCCTTCAAGACATACGCGACATCGGGGCTCAACGTATACAGGAGAACTGGGAAGTGGTCGACCTTTCGAAAGAGAGATAAATGGAGAGAGACATTGAGTATTACTCGAAACCGTTCGACCATCTAACATGAAAAGCGTTAGAATTGGCTCTAAAGTGTAGAGAGTTATATGAAAAAGATACGGACTTTAGTTATTTAATTTTATAATGTTTTTAATTTTATTGTAATGTTTTTTATCTAATGAAATGTTTTTAATATTTTTTATTAATAAGTTAGGAAAAAATAATGAAGTAATGATTGCTGGTGAGGTTATGTGGTGTTAAACACTACAATCAAATGTTATGAAATGTTATATACCGCCACCATTGCACTTTATGTGACACTTGTCACATAATCCCACACTCACCACGTTATGAAATGTTACCACTACACATGGCCTTATAATACAACTAACCCACTTACGTAAATATAAAATATACATTCATCCACCTTTCATTATTTAATTCAAATCCAACAGTTACTTAAGAATATAATGAGAAGCATAATGTCACACCCCAACCGATGGTGGAATCATCGGGGCATGGCACTGAGGGAAACAGATTGTCCAGAAGTTTCCATAACAATTATCATTACTATTCAATTTAAAATAACATATCCCATACCATGCCTCAAACAGTAAATAAATTATTACAGATAAAATCTAGGCAAATAATTATGTCCCGACAACTCAGATTAAAATAGAGCAATTGTTTAGCTGCTTCTAGAGACCCTTGATTCATTTACTACAGACAACTATTTGTTGGGCTCTAAATCTTTATTCTAGTTTCGACTTCCTATCATGTGTGCATCCTAAGCACCTGTCACATACGTTAAAATAAAGTCAATACATATAATGTAAAGGTGAGCATACAAGTTTGATAATAGCATATAGAGTTCGAATTCGTTTACGCATAACCAGCACGTACACATAGAGAAATGAAACACGTTAGTTATCGACATAGATCCATCGATACCAATGACTGCGGGTTGACTGCCCGAGGCAGTTCGCAATACATGATTACCTCCTTAATCCATGCAAGTAATTGTCCTTAACAACCCCCGTGTGAACGGGTGCTGAGTCCAAACTATAGTACTAGCGTTGCTAAGGCAGGTAGACATCATTCCACGTGTAAACATAACAAACAAGCATTCATAAGCCATGTATAACATGCATTAACGGTTAGCGTTCAAATAGTATTGAGTAGTGTGATTGATGTGATTTGAATAGTTGTAACGTATGTAACACCCAAAAGTGCTTAAAGCAAAAAGGGATCGAGTATACTCACAGCGGTTGATGGATTGAAGGGAGCGCTTAGCGAGTAGGTTTAGCTTGAATAGTTTGATAGCATAACGATAAGTGACTCGTACAACGATATCAAGTGTGAATGGTTCGGATAGCAGTTCAATCGGATGGTAATCCGATCGGACGGCTCGTTGGTGCGGATGACAACCTGTTCGGATGGTTGTCCAGTCAGATGACTATTCGAGTGGATTGTTTCTTCCTATGATGAGGATGTGTTTGTGTATGATGGATTGTCTTTTGAAGTTTTCGTTGTAGCATTTTAAAAACATTGAAGTATCTCTATCTTTCAAGTCGGTCGATCGGACGGTCAGTCGTGCGGACGACAATCCATTCGGACGATCATCCGGTCGGACGGTGGTCCGGTCGGACGGCGACTCTAGTGATGAGTTACTTTGTGAGAACACATTCACAGCAGAAGAGTCACTCGGTCGGATATCCATTCGACCGGGTGGCAACCCTGTTAATGAATATGTTGAAAATTGTTTAAGCCTTTAAAGTCCTAGTATCTCATGATCCGAAGAGTAATTCGTTCGGACGGTAGTCCGGTCGGATGGCAATTCGTTCAACACTCAAACTTTAGATGAAGTCGATCAAGTGTGGGACCTAAGGTGTTATCCGTTCGGACAGCAATCCGTTCGGGTGGCTTATCCGCTCGGACAGTAGTCCGGTCGGATAGCATTCCGTCCCGATTGTTCCGTTTGTCCTACACTTGGTCGTTTTGATTGTGTGTCGTTTTATCGAGACGTTTTGACAACGTGTTAACCAACAGAATCCCATCTCGACCCAAGTAACCTGATCGACCAGGAATCACCCTAGTTCGGCCAGTTAACCGGTTCAAGACGGTTATTCTCGTTTAACCCGAAATCGGTGGTCTCGTGGGTAGAATCCAGATCTTGAGCTAGCACAACACTAAGAATGAGTAGAGGACTAGATCAGGGTCGGATCCTACCGGTTCTGAGTGTATTGAGTGTAAAAGAGTTGAAAGAAAGTTAGAAACCATCTTTCAATCCTTTTTCACTATATTTAAGTTTAGATCTACGCGAGATCTTTGTGTATTTGTGTGGAAATCTATTAGACCTAAGTTGTTCTTGGTGGATTGAGGCCAAAACAAGAAGTTCTTCAAGAACTCATGATGACATCATCCTGGAACACCTCAAATCTAGTGATTTCATGGTTAAAAGTTAAGATTCAAAAGATAGAAAGGTGTAGGAGGGCGTGTAGATCAAGAAAGTACAAAATTTAGGGCGAGATCTTACCTGGATTGAGAGAAATCGAAGAATAGGTGGGGAGCACGAACTATTCGGACAGAGGATTTCCAAAAGTGGAAATGATGACAATGACAGGGGTATTTATAGGATTCCAAAAGGGGAAAGTGTGGGTCGGTCGGATGGCATCCCGCCCGGATGACTGTCCGGTCGGATGTCATCTCGGTCGGATGACGACCTGACACCACAATCAAGTGGCAGCCTGGTTGGATGGCAATCCGGTCGGATGGCACTTGGTTCGGGTGTTTGGCGCGATGATTTTTGTTGTTTCAATTTCGAGTGCGAGCGATTCGATGCGATAGATTTTCCTAGTCAAATTACTTTTAATCCCAACTGCTATATCTATCATAGTTCGATTTCGATTGAGTTCGATTGCGTTTCGAGTTCGATTGCGATTCACACATAACATAAATGAACACGCACAAGTAACACATAAGGCACACTCACACGTATAACAATATTTAAAATACGTAGTTCGAGTTGCGATTTGAAGTCGATTCGATTAGCATAGTTTGATTATTGTTTAGCTTTATCGCATTGTTACTTCCTATACTTCACAGTCGAATAGTTTGCGAGTAACATACGTCGATTATTGTAATTATTGACACTTACTCCACATAATACAACTAAAATAAACATCCAAAAGAAATCCACTACAAGTCAAGTTGCGCGAAATCGGTCGTTGACTTTGACCTTGACTTTGACTTTGACTTTTCGAAAACACGGGGTGTTACAGCCTCCCCTTGTTTAGGGAATTTCGTCCCGAAATTAGGCTGAAAGTTGTATACCACCGTGAATCACTTTTCTCTCTCTAGACTTTCTCTTTAAATAACTGCGGGTACTTCGCCTTCATGTCGCTTTCGAGTTCCCAAGTGAACTCTGCGCCTCGTTTGCCTTCCCATCGGACTTTCACAATAGGAATGCGCGAGCGTCTGAGCTGCTTGGTTTGGCAGTCCATGATTTCGACAGGCGTTTCCACGAAGTGTAGTGTTTCGTTTACTTGAAGGTCATCGAGAGGTACAATTAGATCATGCTCAGCCAAACACTTTCGGAGGTTCGAAACGTGGAAAGTCGGGTGGACGTTACTAAGTTCCTCCGGTAGTTCGAGTCTGTAGGTGACTTTTCCGATCCTTTCCAGAATCTTAAAAGGTCCAACATATCAAGGCGCGAGCTTTCCTTTCTTGCCGAATCGGACCACACCCTTCCAAGGTGATACCTTTAGGAGTACGTAGTCACCAACGTCAAATTCAAGGGGATTGCGTAGTCTATCGGCATAACTTTTCTGTCGATTCCGAGCTTTCGTTAGATTGTCTCGAATTTGGAAAATTTTGTCTGTCGTTTCTTGCAGTAGCTCGGGGCCGGTTAATTGCGAATGTCCGATCTCGTGCCACACAATAGGCGATCGACATCTTCTTCCGTATAAAGCCTCGAATGGTGCCATTTGAATGCTGGAATGATAACTGTTGTTATACGAGAATTCGACTAACGGCAGGTATTTATCCCAATTACCACCGAAGTCTATGACACACAAACGGAGCATGTCTTTAAGAGTACTAATAGTTCTTTCAGTCTGACCGTCGGTTTGAGGGTGGAAAGCGGTACTTAGATTAAGCGATGTACCGAGTGCCGTTTGAAATGTTTCCCACAGTCGCGATGTGAACCGAGCATCACGATCAGAGATGAAGTCGCGAGGCGTACCATGATTACAAATGATCTCGTCGGTGTAGATTCAGGCTAATCGTTCTACCTTGTAGTATTCCCGTATTGGCAAAAAGTGAGCAGATTTAGTCAAACGGTCAACCACAACCCAAATGCTGTCGTGACCTGATGACGTGTGCCGTAGCTTGGTTATGAAGTCCATAGCTATACTCTCCCACTTCCACATAGGGATTGGTGGTTGTTCGAGTAAGCCAGAGGGTCTTTGATGTTCAGCCTTGACTCTTGCACATGTCAGGCATTTTCCAACGTAGAGGGAAATATCCCTTTTCATGCCGGGCCACCAGTACTTGTAGCGAAGGTCCTGGTACATTTTGTCGGCACCGGGATGAATAGAATACCGGGATTTGTGGGCTTCGTCCATCAAGATCTGCCGCAAATCGGTTCGTTTGGGGATCCAAATTCGGTCCAGAAAGTGGAATATCCCATTTGATTTGCTCACAAGCTGGGCTCCATCGTGGTAGATTCTTTCCTTCTTCAGTGTGCGTTCATTAAAACATGCATGCAGAGCTTCGCGAAAGAGGATTTCGAGATCGTGTTGGGCTTGAACATTATGAGTGCTAAGCAGATAACTCCGTCTACTGAGTGCGTCGGCAACAACATTTGCCTTGCCTGGGTGATAACGAATCTCACAGTCATAATCGTTGAGAAGTTCTACCCATCGGCGTTGGCGCATATTAAGTTCCTTCTGATTAAAGATATCCTGTAGGCTCCTATGATCGGTGAAGATCGTACACTTGGTACCATATGGGTAGTGTCGCCAAATCTTTAACGCAAAAACAACTGCGCCTAGCTCGAGATCATGAGTTGTATAGTTCTTCTCGTGGATTTTGAGCTGACGAGATGCGTAAGCTATAACCTTATCCCGTTGCATGAGAACACAACCAAGACCAAGGTTGGAAGCATCACAGTAGACAATGAAATCGTCGTTTCCGTCGGGCAAAGTGAGAACAGGAGCATTGCAAAGCTTATGCTTGAGGGTTCGAAAGGCAGACTCTTGTTCAGTTCCCCAAACAAAAGACTTTTCTTTGTGCGTGAGAGCGGTAAGTGGTACAACAATCTTTGGGAATCCTTCGATGAATCGTCGATAGTAGCCCGCTAGTCCTAGAAAAGAACGAACTTCAGACGGGTTCTTAGGCGTAATCCAACTCTTAACAGCTTTAATCTTCACAGGATCGACGTGAATACCTTGACTATTAACAATGTGACCCAGAAACTGAACTTCCTCCAACCAGAATTCACACTTGGAGAACTTGGCATAGAGTTGATTCCCCTGGAGTAGCTCGAGAACCAAACGTAGATGTTGCGCGTGTTCGGCTTTCGATTTGGAATAGATCAAGACATCATCGATGAATACGATGACGAAACGGTCGAGATATGGTTTGCACACGCGATTCATCAGATCCATGAAAACCGTGGATGCGTTGGTTAAACCAAAGGGCATAACAATGAATTCGTAGTGGCCGTAACGAGTGCGGAACGCGGTTTTGGGTATATCCTCCTCTTGAATGCGTAGTTGGTGATAGCCTGAGCGTAGATCGATCTTCGAGAAACACGTAGCACCTTGTAATTGATCAAACAAATCATCGATGCGAGGTAGGGGATAACGGTTCTTGATAGTTAGCTTATTCAATTCCCGATAGTCGATACACATCCTGAACGACCCATCCTTCTTTTTGACGAAAAGGACTGGCGCGCCCCAAGGAGAGGTGCTCGGGCGAATGAAGCCTTTTTCAAGTAATTCCTGGAGTTGGTTTGAGAGTTCACGCATTTTGGACGGTGCGAGTCGGTAGGGAGCTTTGACAATAGGGTTGGCTCCAGGAATGAGGTCGATACGAAAGTCGATGTCATGACTTGGTGGTAGACCGGGAAGATCATCTGGAAAAACGTTAGGAAATTCCCGAACAACAGGAACGTCTTTCACTTCCTTCTTCTCTTTCTTTTCCTTCTCCGCTACTACTATGTTAGCCAAGAAAGCTCTGTATTCCTTGCGGAGATACTTGCTAGCTTGGACACATGACATGAGCTTGAGACCTTTCGAAGCGGTTTCACCGTAAATACACAATAAATCGTCATTCGCGAGCGAGAATCGAATCATCTTGTCGAAACACACCACTTCAACATGGTTTTTGCGAAGAAAGTACATGCCTACTATGACGTCAAAACTTCCGAGTTGCATTGGAATAAGGTCGATTGGGAAAATGTGATTGTTGAGCTCGAGAGTACAATCACGAAGGATAGAATTAACGGCGACGGTTCTTCCGGTAGCGACTTCCACATCAAACGTCGAAGAGAGTCGGGGGCGTTTACGACTAAGGAGCTTCTCGAATTCGCACGACACAAAGCAATTATCGGCTCCAGTATCAAATAAACACGAAGCATAAATTCCATTCACAAGGAACGTACCATTGACCATGTTGTTGTCGGCTTAGGCTTGACGCACATTGATGTTGAAAGTCCGTGCGCGTGCTGCTTGTTGTTGCTGTTGCTGAGGCTGCTGCTACCGGGGCTCTTGTTTCACAACCCTGTTTGGGCGCATGTTGGTGAAATGGTTAGGATCGCCACATGTGAAGCAGGCTCTGGCGTTGACCGCGGGTGCCGGAGGAGCTTGTTGACCCTGAGGGGCGGTGAGCAGAGCTTGATGAGCAGGAGCTTGTCGAACACGGCAATTGGTGGTGAAATGGCCGTACATATTGCAATGAGCACAAAAACGGCAAGCGATGGTAGTCGGGTGGTGGTAGGTACAAGTAGGGCAGAGCGGGTGTGGCCCAGTGTATGCATGCTTAGCAGGCGGTGCATTTGCCACAGGCGCCGCTACTTGACGCTGTTGGGCTGGTACAGCTTGTATCGGTGCAGCGGTGATCGCACAGTTCTTGTTGCTGGAGCTGTTCTTTCTCTTGTTCTTCCTATTGTTGCTCGATGAGGTGGTGGTTTCAGCAGTTGGTGCGGCGGTGGTAGCTTGATGCAGGTGCTTTGTAGTTTTATCCCAGACACCAGCCTTGACCCGCTTATCGTTGATTTCAGCGGCCAGTAGATAAGTTTCTTCGATCGTCGTAGTCTTAGCTGCTTGCACGAAATCGGCAACACTGTCAGGCAGGGCTCGGATATACTTCTTGATTGCCATATCTGGAGTCTTGACCTGATCGGGACAAATGATCCTGAGCTGTTTGAAGCGAGCAGTGAGCGCAGCATTTTCACCATCCTTTTGTTGTATGTGCCAAAATTCGTCCTCTAGCTTCTGACGTTCATGAGGAGGACAGAATTCTTCCAGCATGACTTCCTTAAGTTCGTCCCACGACAGACCGTAGGCTACATCGTTCCCTCGCTTGGCCCTCTTGGCCGTCCACCAGTCTAGAGCACAGGACTGAAAGACGCCGGTATCGTTCAGAGTACGGGGGTTATCAGGGCAACCGCTTTATCTTAGAGTGACCTCAATGGAGTCAAACCATTGGAACAACGCTGTGGGGCCTCCCTCGCCAGTGAATTCTTTTGGCCCACAAGACTTGAATTGCTTGAAATTGAAGGGAGCTTTGGTGGTAGCTTTAGGAGCTTCGGTTCTCGACTCCTCAGACGACTTGCTGACGTTCTCGTAGACCTCACTCACAGCCTTTGCTACACTTTTAGCGATGATGGCAGCAAGGCGTTTGTCTCTCTTTTCTTGACGAGCAACTAAGGGATGACGGGATCCAGATGACATTGTCTGCAACAGACATCGTCACAGGACTCAACACATTGTATTCGAATCTCACCTCACACGTCTACTACTTACTAAAGCTCAGTAACACGCATAATCACATAACACATAGACACATAACCATGTAGAACACAGAATCACATAAACACATAAGCACGTAGAGCACAGAAACACATAACTACGTACGCATGTAATCACAGAGGCGGTCAGAATACAGAAACCTATCATTTAAAGTCTGCGATTTGTTCGAGTGTAACGGTCTCATCTAGCATATCGAATAGTGTAGTATAAGCGTACATCGTAGCATAAAGTTGTCCACAATTCAGCGATTTGTTAACGTTTTGAGATAGAAATGCAGTGCGAGTCGTATGTGTTAATCGAAGTGAAAGCAAAAATCGAGTAAATCTCCAAAATTTAAACACATAAACAGGTAAACACATATATAAGCACATAAAATCGACGAAACACCAGAGCTGGCGGTTGTAAGCTCAAAATCGAAATACATAGAAATCGAGAAATAGATTGTCTGGGGCTAGTAGACTTTGACTAACCAAAGTGATTCAACTATTCGCAAGGATCCGTTGTGCACATTCGACCTTCAGGACTATGCTTTTGCCTCTATTCTTAGGCGTTTGGCACACATCCCGTTAGTCATAGTGCGACTTTAGGTCGTTGGAGTCCGTTGAGACTTTGGTGAGAGTTTGTAAAATGAGCGGAACAAATCGTCAAGGTTAGGGTTTCACCCCTGGCTTAACAACTCGCTCCTGTTTTGATAAAATAGAGGAGATTATTCATCAAAATACGGATATCACTCCTGATTTGGCATAATTCTCCTCGTGTATAGATAAAATGCGAGTCGATTAAGCAACTTTAGTCGAGAGTTTGCGGTTTTCACACCTAATCTCGACTTAATTGCTTGTTCATGGTTGAAAATTCGAGTGCAGTGATAGTGTAGCGAGAATAGCGAGAAAGGAGCACGTACATAGTCCCTACTGGATATGCATGAGTCGGCCTGTTGGTTCCTAACTATAGATTAGGTATCTAAGATATCAACTCGGACTAGGTCGACTCTTGCCTAATTCCCTATAGTTATGGCTCTGATACCAATCTGTCACACCCCAACCGATGGCGGAATCATCAAGGCATGGCACTGAGCGAAACAGGTTGTCCAGAAGTTTCCATAACAATTATCATTACTATTTAATTTAAAATAACATGTCCCATACCATGCCTCAAACAGTAAACAAATTATTACAGATAAAATCTAGGCAAATAATTCTGTCCCAACAACTCAGATTAAAATAGAGCAATTGTTTAGCTGCTTCTAGAGACCCTTGATTCATTTACTACAGACAACTATTTGTTGGGCTCTAAAGCTATATTCTAGCTTCGACTTTCTATCATGTGTGCATCCTAAGCACCGGTCACATACGTTAAAATAAAGTCAATAAATATAATGTAAAGGTGAGCATACAAGTTTGATAATAGCATATAGAGTTCAAATTCGTTTACGCATAACTAGCACGTACACATAGAGAAATGAAGCACGTTAGTTATCGACATAGATCCATCGATACCAATGACTGCGGGTTGACTGCCCGAGGCAGTTCGCAATACATGATTACCTCTGTAATCCATGCAAGTAATTGTCCTTAACAACCCCCGTGTGAACGGGTGCTGAGTCCAAACTATAGTACTATCGTTGCTAAGGCAGGTAGACAGCATTCCATGTGTAAACATAACAAACAAGCATTCATAAGCCACGTATAACATGCATTAACGGTTAGCGTTCAAATAGTATTGAGTAGTGTGATTGATGTGATTTGAATAGTTGTAACGTATGTAACACCCAAAAGTGCTTAAAGCAAAAAGGGATCGAGTATACTCACAGCGGTTGATGGATTGAAGGGAGCGCTTAGCGAGTAGGTTTAGCCTGAATAGTTTGATAGCATAACGATAAGTGACTCGTACAACGATATCAAGTGTGAATGGTTCGGATAGCAGTTCGATCGGATGGTAATCCGATCGGACGGCTCGTTGGTGCGGATGACAATCCGTTCGGATGGTCATCCGGTCGGATGGTTGTCCAGTCGGATGAATATTCAAGTGGATTGTTTCTTCCTATGATGAGGATGTGTTTGTGTATGATGGCTTGTCTTTTGAAGTTTTCGTTGTAGCATTTTAAAAACATTGAAGTATCTCTATCTTTCAAGTCGGTCGATCGGACGGTCAGTCGTGCGGACGACAATCCGTTCGGACGATCATCCGGTCGGACGGTGGTCTGGTCGGACGGCGACTCTAGTGATGAGTTACTTTGTGAGAACACATTCACAGCAGAAGAGTCACTCGGTCGGATATCCATTCGACCGGGTGGCTACCCTATTAATGAATATGTTGAAAATTGTTTAAGCCTTTAAAGTCCTAGTATCTCATGATCCGAAAAGTAATTCGTTCGGACGGTAGTCCAGTCGGATGGCTATTCGTTCAACACTCAAACTTTAGATGAAGTCGATCAAGTGTGGGACCCAAGGTGTTATCCGTTCGGACAGCAATCCGTTCGGGTGGCTTATCCGCTCGGACAGTAGTCCGGTCGGATAGCATTCCGTCCTGATTGTTCCGTTTGTCCTACACTTGGTCGTTTTGATTGTGTGTCGTTTTATCGAGACGTTTTGACAACGTGTTAACCAACATAATCCCATCTCGACCCAAGTAACCTGATCGACCAGGAATCACCCTAGTTCAGCCAGTTAACCGGTTCAAGACGGTTATTCTCGTTTAACCCGAAATCGGTGGTCTCGTGGGTAGAATCCAGATCTTGAGCTAGCACAACACTAAGAATGAGTAGAGGACTAGATCAGGGTCGGATCCTATCGGTTCTGAGTGTATTGAGTGTAAAAGAGTTGAAAGAAAGTTAGAAACCATCTTTCAATCCTTTTTCACTATATTTAAGTTTAGATCTACGCGAGATCTTTGTGTATTTGTGTGGAAATCTATTAGACCTAAGTTGTTCTTGGTGGATTGAGGCCAAAACAAGAAGTTCTTCAAGAACTCATGATGACATCATCCTGGAACACCTCAAATCTAGTGATTTCATGGTTAAAAGTTAAGATTCAAAAGATAGAAAGGTGCAGGAGGGCGTGTAGATCAAGAAAGTACAAGATTTAGGGCTAGATCTTACCTGGATTGAGAGAAATCGAAGAAAAGGTGGGGAGCACGAACTATTCGGACAGAGGATTTCCAAAAGTGGAAATGATGACAATGACAGGGGTATTTATAGGATTCCAAAAGGGGAAAGTGTGGGTCGGTCGGATGGCATCCCGCCCGGATGACTGTCCGGTCGGATGTCATCTCGGTCGGATGACGACTTGACACCACAATCAAGTGGCAGCCCGGTCGGATGGCACTTGGTTCGGGTGTTTGGCGCGACGATTTTTGTTGTTTCGATTTCGAGTGCGAGCGATTCGATGCGATAGATTTTCCTAGTCAAATTACTTTTAATCCCAACTGCTATATCTATCATAGTTCGATTTCGATTGAGTTCGATTACGTTTCGAGTTCGATTGCGATTCACACATAACATAAATGAACATGCACAAGTAACACATAAGGCACACTCACACGTATAACAATATATAAAATACGTAGTTCGAGTTGCGATTTGAAGTCGATTCGATTAGCATAGTTTGTTTATCGTTTAGCTTTATCGCATTGTTACTTCCTATAGTACACAGTCGAATAGTTTGCGAGTAACATACGTCGATTATTGTTATTATTGACACTTACTCTACATAATACAACTAAAATAAACATCCAAAAGAAATCCACTACAAGTCAAGTTGCGCGAAATCGGTCGTTGACATTGACCTTGACTTTGACTTTTTGAAAACACGGGGTGTTACACATAATCACCCCACCTACAATTGGTTACTTGATGTGGAGCCTAACAAAGGGGTTTAATAAAAGCTAGTGGAATTACCCGCACTTTACAATGCGGTTTAAGTCGGTATCGGCTCAGTTCATTAAAATATCTGTATGATATTTACGTTCGGTGTAGCAAGCAAAAGAGATACGTCCAAAACGATATCAACATGTGTTTTACATTGATTGAAAACAATAGAAACAGATACTGGGACCAATACCAATGTTCGGACAACATCAATTCACCACTAAAACCTGCTATAGCGCATGGTACTAAAAGATACTTTTATCAAATCGTAGATAAAAATAAACACGTCGCAGTGGTTTGTTTGAAATTTTATAAAATGTCATATGTATCTACTATAATAAAAGAAACCTGATTTGGGACACATGTCATTCAATGAGGGCATTAATAATTTATAGATAAATTTTAAATTTCAAATTAAAAAGATTTAAATATTATATTAGAAGTTTATCTTGATTGTAAATCTAAAGTCTAAAATGAGTTTTAAATCTAATCTATAATTTATGGATTTAATTTTGATTTGAAATTATTAAAATAACCATAAAATTAGTAACCATTTAATCAATTAAATGTTTTTTTAATGTTAATATAAATTTCGTAAGTTTTACTTTCCCTTCTGGAATCAAATTAGATTTTTTGTGATAATTAAAGTTTTGTCAAGAATAGAAAAAATCATTATTTAATATTCAATATATTACATCCAATATTTAGAATTAAACCCCACTTCATTCTACATACTAGGTATGTTATTTTACTCTTCATCATATTATCTATGTCACATAGAATACATCATGTTTTTTTAGATAATTTACCATGTCAAATAAGTAATATTTTATTCCCCTTTAATCAAATGAGAATTTTTTTTAAAATTATTTAAAAAATTCTAGATATATGTGTTTTAAAACAAGGTACACTCTTAACATATATATTTTTTCCTATTGTAACTAAGATGTAGAGGTGTGTGAAAGGTATCTTTACATTCGGAATGCCATAACTTTTTTTAATTTAGATTTACTTAGTTGTCGTATAGTGTCTCATGTCTTTATTTTTTCACTTATATATATATGTTTCATTGGTTCAATTGTACATGTAAAGTATTACACTATACATAGTATTTTCTCAACTATAGTTAATTGGTTTTATTGATTCAATTTTCGTCTATTCATTTACATTACTTTTATCTGTCTAGAAGTACTTTTTCAGACCTTTCAAATGGTATGGGACATATTACATTATCAATAGTTTTTATTGGTTTCCTTACTAATTGTTATAAAAGTAATTATTTCGTACAATTCATATTGGTTTATAGCTTTGAATACGAGCATACCTTATATTAATGTTAGTGATAGCCAAAGTGAGGAAACTATATCTGGATGGTAGAAAATATAATATTATGCCAACATTAATCCTTCTGAATAATCTATTATCAGATAAAATCAGACACGTTACCTTTGAACAAGAAAATGTCACAACAAATATTAGTAGTGGTACAAAATTTTAAGTTCCTATGACAAATCCTAAAACAAATAACATATCATATTATTATGAATGGCTATACAAACTCCAATATTTATTTCGTATTTGGTCTGCATATCTATCTACTATAATAAAAGAAAACCAATTTTTGGACACATGTCATTCATTAAAAGTATCCTCAAATCTATACTTATCTTATATTAATTAATTAAATAATAAATTAATATTATCCTCAAATCTAAATTGTTAATTTAATATATTTTTAAAATAAATACCTCTCTTTCCTACTTATCTTGTATTAAATATATAAATAATAAATTAATATTAAATGTTATCCAAATTTATAAAAAAATATAATTTTTTTTTGTTATTTGGTATACAAAATTATATTTATTCAATTCGTGTAAAACGCGAGGTTTTTAAAAATATATTTTTTTATTAATTACCATACAAAGTTACATTTATATAACCTGTGTAATACACGAAGTTTTTTTAGATATAACTTTTTTTTTATCATTTGCTATGTAAAATTAGATTTATTCAACACCTGTCATAGACGGAGTTTTAAGGGTATATTTTTTTTATTATTTATAGATTTATTCAACCCGATTATACACGCGTTTTTTAAAGATACGACGTTTTTAGTATTTAGTATACGAAATTGCATTTATTAAATCTGTGTAATACACATGGTTTTTAAAGATATAACTTTTTTTATTTGATATATAAAATTACATTTATTTAACCCGTACAATATACGGGGTTCATAAAGATCTAACTTTTTATTGTTTAATATATAAAATTACATTTATTCAACCCGTTATACCATAACACATACTCAGAATTTTATATACTATAGCATTTTAAAAACATAATCTACTCAAAAAGAATTATGATAATCAAATATTATAACACCTAAATCAAAATAACTAGAAAATAATAAACCAAAACACGTTGAATGGACTCTATTATAATTTACTCAACAAAATAATTAGAAAAACAAAAAACCAAAAAATTATATGATTGGAACACAAACATAGCATGTTTAAGGATGTGGGTGGTGCCAGCCCGTCCATACGTCTCTAAAGATCCATCGATGATGGCTCATCTAAGCAGTTAATGCGGAAAAATATCGGTTATCGATCAAGAACCGATATTTGAGATATCGTTTATCGCGGTGAGATATCGGTAATTTATAATATCATGATAAATATATATATACACACATATATATTCATATCTAGAGCCTATATATATATACTAGAAGTCTAGAACTATATAATATTAATAGCAAAATAAAGATTTGTTCATCAAGAAGTGGTAGAAATCTAGGTGTGGGAATGAAAGTCTCAAAAGGTGGTAAATACTTTGTCCCACATTGGTGTGGGAAGAAAGTGAGTGGTTATTTATAGAGGAGGAGTTGGGTAGAAAGTGGGTTTTTCCTAGAAAGTCTAGGAAGCAATAAGAATGTGACACGTGGCATGGAGGGATTTTAACTAAAAGGGCACTTGTGTAATTTGACATTTTATTTTTGGAATTTTATCTCTCATTAACTAACAATGCCTATAATTATGGAAACTGTTTCTCCAAGATTTTTTGTATTTCGCAACCTTCTCCTTCTTCGTCTTCGTCATCGTCAAACACTTCTCCATCTCCGAGTTCATCATCACCATTCAAATATTGTTCGTATCATCTCCGTTTTCTTGACGAATGTGTTTTAACAACAAGCAAATTAATACAGTTGTGTTTTAGCAGCAAGCAGATTCATACAGTTGTGTTTTAGCATTCAGATTCATACAGTTGTGTTTTAACAGCAAGCAGATTCATACAGTTGTGTTTTAGCATTCAGATTCATACAGTTGTGTTTTAACAGCAAGCAGATTCATACAGTTGTGTTTTAACAGCAAGCAAATTCATACATGTCACGGCCCCCGTCCCGGTGTGACCCGGTCCAGGAGTTGCGGGACAGAAACCTGTGGTATTTATTATTTGAGTTGACAGCGGAAGTTTAACAGGATCTTTTAAAAATTGAAAATGCCCAATTATTATATTTCATAATTTGGGACAAACCCCGTAATTTACAGTAGAGAAATTTCACGAGGAAATTCCCTGTTTTACAAAACATGTTTATTTATTTTACTGAGCCACCACTTCAAGCTTTAATAGTGCTCCGTAGCACTTTTCCTTGATTCACAGTAGGTCACCTGAAACATGTTTAAAAATATTTTATCAGCGGGGAAATACTGGCGAGTCACTCAATTTAAATAAAACGACACATAGTTATAAATTACAGCATAAGAGCGATTACAATGGCTACTATCTTATTTTTATCTGGCGCCGTGTCACAGCCTCGTGACGATGGTCATACCACTATTAGGTCCTTTCACCCAAGTAGTGATGATTATCACTGTTATATTGGTGAATCTAACCGTGCGAAATTAGTAATGTGCACAATACCCCACTTGCCAGTGATTCAAGATAATCACGACTTAATCCATGTAATTATAACTTTTGAAAATAATTTGGGATTTAGTAAAACAGTTGATAAAAAAGAGAATGACTCACATTGCAGATTTAAACGGGCAGAGTCTAGCCTACTGATTTAGCCGTGTAACCTAGTTTAAATAACAATGCACACGAACTAGGTCAGTAACTTAATACAACATTTACGATAAGCTCACGAAATCAAAACCCTCACGACGAATGACAAAGTATAGCCCTGATTTGGGCAGCACTTAAACATCCATCGGATTGGTTTCAATCAATCGGACATTGTATCGTAGCAGTGATCGAGTTAATACCCTGTATTCGTAGCAGCGTTTCCTTATGTAAAACTTCGAATTTGAGCAGTAAGAAACGTTTTTGAATGAAATTTTCGAACACAGACGAACTGCTCATGGCCAACCCATTTATAGCTGATTTTTGGGTTTTACGCGGCCCGTGTAAACCCTCTCTTGACTCTTACGCGGCCCGCGAGAGCCACCTATTCTATAACTAGGGCTAGCGTGTCACACCTAGGTGCGCCACGTGTGCGACACGTGGCCTGGGACGCTTATCCGGTCAACTGAGCTTTGACGCGGCCCGCGTAAGCCTATGCTTACATTTTACACGGCCCACCTGAAATAAAAAATCCTTGTTTTCTTGGTTTTGCATGCACATTAGGGTTTCAGGGGTCCGGGTTTTCACTTACGAATCGTTTTTGGATATTTTTGCAGGTCCTTACATCCTCCCCACCTTATTTAAAATCTCGTCCTCAAGATTTATTGAAATAAGTGAGGATACTTTCGCTTCATCTCTGATTCCAGCTCCCAAGTGTATTCGGGTCCTCTTTTTGAATCTCACTTGACTTTGACAAGTACCAATCTTTTGTGTTTGAGAAACTTAATCTTTCTGTCTTCTATTTGAAGCGGTTTCTCCACGAACTTCAACTTTTCATTCACCTGTATGTCTTGAAGAGGGACTACCAAGGATTCGTCAGATAAACATTTCTTGAGATTGGATACATGAAATACGTCATGCACTCCAGCTAACTCTTCTGGTAGTTGTAAACGATAGGCAACCGGTCCTATGCGTTGGATTACGGGGAAGGGTCCTACGTATCTTGGATTTAGCTTTCCTTTCTTACTGAATCGAACTACTCCTTTCCAAGGAGAAACTTTCAAGAGTACCATGTCTCCCACTTGAAATTCTAGCGGCTTGCGTCGATTGTCTACATAACTCTTCTGGCGATCTCGAGCCGTTTTCAGTCTTTCCTTGATTTGAGTGATCTTGTCGGTGGTTTCTTGCACGATTTTCGGACCTGATAACTAACTTTCTCCTATTTCTGCCCAGCAAACTGGAGTTCTACACTTTCGTCTATACAGTGCTTCGAACGGGGCAGCTTCGATACTTGAATGATAACTATTTGTAGGATCGTGTACGTGACCCAAACGAGTCATTCAGAGGAGTTTTAATCTATTTCAAAGGCGGAAACAGAGAAATAGACTTTGTAACAGCTTGGAAATCACTTTAAACAACTTTCTGATTGATATAACACTGATTACAATCACAGGATAAACCGGCAGCACCTCGGTATCCAAATCCAGAACCCTTACAAATGATATCGCTTGAAACCTATTTATAGACAACTGATTTCGCTTGAACAGACTCAAGCGAAACCTCATCTCAAGTGAAATCTCAACTCATACACTCAAGCGAAATCTCTTGTTCAAGCGAAATAGCTGATTTCGCTTGAACCTGCCATGCCTTCTTCAAGCGGAATCCTGTTCTCTCGATCTCCGTGCCATTTGCAATGCTAGACTCGATACAAGACGTAGTCGACAGACGCATGCACCAACAGACTCCCCCTCGAATGTTGACGAGTCTTAAGTGTCGAGTCTTCAACGACTTCAGTCTTTATCAGTCTGAACGTGTAAGCATCCTCAAACTTTATCTCTTTCTTTTTCTTTTTCTAGAATCTCAACCTAGTTCCTAGCTCTTTCAACAGGTGTCTTCAGACTCCCCCTTTCGTTATGCTGGGATTGCAGTCTGGCTTTTGAAATGACATAGTCCTCAGGTATCAGAACCTGGCACTCTATCTTCAGGTTCAAGATCGAAACCTGGCTACACCTGCACATTCTCTACCCAAAAATAAATTTCACAAATTTAATATTTGACAAATTTACATATATTCAAACTTCCCCTTAAATATGGCCAGAATGATTTAGCAAAGATAGGCTTTTTGATGACCACTTGTAGAGTAAATCTTAGAATGATTTAACATTTAGTCTCTGATGAACCACTTGTAAGAATATCATTTTTTTTCTTTTTTAAACATCTTCAAACAAACGTTCCTAAACCTGTTCGTCATGTTTAGCACTCGGAATTTTGAAAATCAGCTTTCAACATCAGTTGTCTAAAATCTTTTTGTATTTTTCAAAAATTTATGCTAAAACACACTAAAAATCTTTTTGGATTTTGAATGAAAATGAAATGCAGTAAAGAAATATATACAAACAATAATTTTTGTGAGTTTTTGCAAGAGGATCATATCAGTTTATGACAAGTCACAAGTACCGTTGAGCTTAGTTACACATTAAGAATTAAACAATTCACTTAGATTGCCGATATACTGATCCACTTAAATTCTTACACAAAATTTCAACTGATTCAGGATATGAGTTAGATGTTTTAAGGACTTAAACTCATTCATGTGTCCCACCTCTTGAATATACTCCCGTATCCAGATCCCGATATTCAGTATTACAGGTGAGTATACCACAGATGATATCTGTAAGGGAATAAATTATGAAACAGTACGAAACCGTGAGAGCTCAGGTCAGAACTTCCGTTCAGCAGAGAGATGACGGCTCGACTTTTGGTGTGTCCCCTTTAGAGGATCTTTTAATACAACAACAATGATTAGCAATTTTATTGTCTCATCATTTTTGCTGAGGGTGGCGCTATATTTCAAGCAAGCAGAAAGTATTCTCCGAGGACTAGGCCATTGCTTCCGCAAAATCAGAAGTCCCGGTATAATACCCCAGATATCACTGAGCATAAAGACCTAGTATCTCAGAAAAAGGAACCTTTCAAACGAGATTTCAGGGGTTGCCTATATATCCAAGTAGTGTTCCCCACGAAATAAGCAAGTTTGAATTTAAGTTTATATCCCGAAAAAGTTTACTAAATGTGTAAAAACCTATCGGCATATCATCAGTGAGACCGTTTAACGCTATTTAAACATTACATTTCTTTAGCATACTGTAACTGTCTACTGATGTACTATCATTTCCTCTTCTTTGACACCAAAACTCATTTTTGAATTTTATCATGTTTTTGTATTTTTCAAATTTTCTAATGTTTTTGGATTTTCTGAAATTTTTACTCCCCCTAAAATGCAAACACATTTTAGGAAATTTGAAAATAAACTGTATAATAAATGTGAAAACTGATATCGAATTGCTTCAAATGGCCATTCACTTGGCATAAACAATCAGAACTCCCCCTTACACAAAACTATTTTCTCATTATGATTTCAAAACACTTAAGTTTGTTTTAACCAAAATGATTTTTCCGAAAAATAAGTTTTGTTGATTTTACCACTTGTAGGTTAGGGGTTCATCATTCCTTTGTTTTCAACCACTTGTATAAGGATTACATCAAATTCAAATTAATGACCTTGATGAATCATTTTGTAAGAACAAACCTCATTACCAGTTGTAGGAATAAAACATCTACACAAATTTATTTTACCAATAAAGATGCCGATTCCTGCTTCACACTTACCAACCTGGAAGCTCCGGTAAGTCACAACCTGTAAAATTTAACCATTTAAAGATTTTTCACAAACTCAATTTTTATCAAGAATGATGCCGATTCCTGCTCCGCGATTACAAACTTGGGAGCTCCGGCAAGTCAGGGTTTTACTTGTGAAAGACAGACATCCAAGCTTCACCAAACTTGGACGTTTCCTCCTCAACCTCATCTGGATAAAAAGTAGCTTTCTTTGTTTCATAAAAATCCTTTACTCCTTTGACTTTTCCCTCGACCATTGGAGGTACTGAGTTTTCACCTTTTAACTCAACCTGTGGCTCGTCTAACTTTGTGGAATTAGATTCATTGCCAAGTTTCTCATAAAACTTCTTAACAACCCACACTTGGTTGTCATGTTTAGCTCTCTTTTGATAAAAATGAGCCTTTGAACATTCACCAACTTCATATGTTGAATTTTCAAAAACTTTGAACTTCTCAGTTGGTGGTTCATTTTTCTCGACAATCTTTTCTTTGAATTTTTCAGATACTCCCTGTTTTTTCTTTGTATCCAACGGACAATTCCATGCAATGTGACCAGCTTCATTGCATTTAAAACAAGTTCTAGTATCCTTTCTATGAAAAACTCCAGTTCCCTTTCTCTTCTTTTCAGCAAGAAACTCTTGGTTTGATTGTCTCCAAAAAGGTTTCTTCTGTTCTTCCTCAGCACTTCCTCCTGAGACAAATGTCATTTTTGATTTAAAATCTCGGCCATATTTTTCATTTTTATAATTTTCTGGTGGAATAAAACCAAGGCCTTTCTTTTTGAAATTACCATTATGGTTAGGTTTCTTTTGAAAACCAGAACCAGAACCTTAACCTTTTTTTTTTATTATTTAACCGTTGTTGAACTCTTGAAGTGTACTTTTTAGGTTTTTCAGTAAGATTTACATCTTTTATTTCAGAAATATTGATTTATGTTAGTTTGAAAACCTTTTTGATTTTTTCAAAATTAACACTTCTTATTGGAAATTCCTCATCAGAATATAATTTGTCTGAATCAATCAATGTATATGCCACTTTGATTGCTTCGTCATTCAAATTAGATTTTGATAACAAGAATTCTTTATTGTACACCCGTTTAACCGACGATTTTTTATTCTTAACCGACGAACTCGAACTTTTGAGTGAAGAACTTGAACATCCAGACTCGGATTTTGACTCAGACTTTAACTCCGACTCCTCATCTGTATCCAACACCTGATCGACCACCTTTTTTATTAACTCGGACTCATGATCAGTGTCAGACGATGTAAAAATGACATCAATGTTTTATGGTAATTCATCGGTTATGTCGGACTTTAACTTTATATTGACTGCTTTTTCGACTTGCTCCTCATTCGGTTTTCTAGGCGAATACCCTTCCCAAATCGGAGGCGGACACTTGTTATAACTAATGCTTTGTTTCTTACCAGTATCCTTCTTGTCAGTCTTCTCATCTTTAAATGCTTCAAAACCTGCAACAGTTGGATAAATTCGATCAATGAGATAATCAGAACTAGAATAACTCTGTAATAAACGTCTAATTCTCTCATTCTCAATCTTTTCTGTCTCCAACTCTTTCTGCAACTTGGCACATTCTTCAATGTAATGATTAATCGCCTTTTGCTTTGTCATTATCACAGCATTCATCATATTCAATGCATCTTCTCTTTCTGAATTTGTCTTTTGAAGACCTGTGACTGTTCTGTTTAGCTCATCATACGACTCTTTCACGTAGTTGAGATTGAACAATAATTGTTCTTTCATCTTTTCTTGCTCAATCAATTTCTCATCTTTTTCTGCACATTGCTTGCAAGCTTCTAAACACTTCAAGCAAGGCTTAATGACTTCCACAATCTTTTCAACTTCGATGACTTTCTCAACCTCAATCACCGATTCAGCTTCAATCACCTTCTTAGTTTCAACTTCTTCTTTTTGCACAGTCTCTTCTACTTGAGCAACACTTTCACTCTTCATTTTCTTTTGTTCTTTTGCTGCTCATCTCTCCTTCAGTTTCTCCAGGCGATCTGCAAAATAAAATTGAAAACTTTTAGGAGATAGATGAGCTTTTGCAACATTAATATGTTTTTCTTCCTCATCATCACCACTATCATCAGTTGGTGATTGATCAAAATCGATTTTCTTCTCAGAACTCTCATCTGAATAACTAGAATCTGAAGGTGTTTGATCAAAATCTAATATCTTTTCAGAACCATTATCTGAAGAACCAGAATCAGATGATGTTTGATCAACAACAGATGTTTCTTCTGAACTTTCATCGGATGAAACAAATTCTTCTTCTTGTTTCTTTTTATGAACACCAATCGCTTTCATCCATTCTGTAAACATCTCAGGTTCTTGAACTATCTTTGCAATGAAAGCTTTAAAATTCCCATGCTCATCTGCAAACCTATCCCAGCTGAACCCTTCAGGTAACTTTTCATCATCTTGGTTTATTAAACATGCTTTACTATCATCTGATATTAATTTTTCCCAACAGAAACCTTGAGCCATTTTCTCATCATCTTGATTAATAATGCCAGAATAAGCTTTCTTGTTAGCATCTTCAATCATTTTTCCATGAGCAGTTTGTGTTTCTTTTTGTTGATATGGTTGATGAGCAACTTGTTGATATATGGCTTTCCGATAATAGTCATCTTTTCCAAATGGATTCTTTGCTCCACTAGCTTCCTGATTTTTTGCATTCTCTTTTGAAATGACCTTTCTCCCTGCATCGAAAACAAGTAACTTTAGATTTATCAAAACCTAAAGTAGACACATGTGCATCCTGAAAATCATTTCTCCCTGTGATCATTTTAAACTTTTCTGCTCTTCTCAAAACATTAGCTAGACACCATTTGATGTCCATGAGCTCCATCTCTTCAGCGTCTATCTGATCGTAATCCTCTTTTGTCAACATAGTATTTCCGATCTTCCCTGCAATCAAACCTTCATAAGATTGTAGCACAGTTGCAAGTAGCGCCATGTGATCTTTAGCAATTTCTTCAGAAAAACTTTGACCATCTGGAAGATTCAATGCAATGTTGCACTGTATCACACAACCATTTTCACTTTTTGAACTTTGAGAATGAAAGCTTGATGTTGAACTCTTCGGATTAACACTTGGATAAGAAGAAAATCCACTGCTGCTATTTGGACTTTGTTCAACATTTTCTGATGAGTTTCCAGCACTAAAAGCAGTTTGAATTTTCGGACTCTTTTCAACTTCTTGAACATTCCTTTGTAATACATTTTCACATCTTGTTGACCACTCGGATTACTCATCCTTGCAATCTTTTGTTGTTCAAGATCTTGTCCTTCAATCTTCTCGATGAACTGAGAGATTGTCAAACCATCATAAACTCCAGTGTTCTTTAAGATCATCAAGAATGTACCCCATTCCTTTTGAGGTAACGCATCAGCTAGTTTGTCGACCCATTCTTCTCGGTCTTTGGTTATACTTAGCAATGACATAGAACGAACTAAGTGGCAGTATCGTTCAATCAACTTCTTTGTATCTTCCCCTGGCAGACTTGTGAATAGATCAAATTCTTTCTTAAGTAGTGACTTTTTACTCTTGATCATATTTTCACTTCCCTCAAACTTGATTTTAAGTGCATCCCAAATTGATTTTGAAGTTTTGTCATGTTGAAGTAATACAAAGATGTCTTCTTTAATAGCTTGCTGAAGAAGACTAATCATCATCTTTTCAGCCCTGTACATGTCTCGTTCTTTATCATTGAATTCAGAGATTTCTTTCTCAACTTGTAGATCAGTACGTGGTAGCACATATTTCTTCAAAATACACTCCCAAGATCTCAAGTGATTAGCTTGAACCCAGTTCTCAAACCGATCTTTCCATCCGTAATATTCCTCAATGCTCATTAGCTTCGGGGGTTTTTGCGTAGTTCCAGTTTCATTTTCTAAGTTCATGTTTTGAGCAATAGTAGCTGGAGCAGTTGGAGTTGTCGCAAACGCGTTATAAAATTCTTCACTCATGATTCCGTAAACTTTTTCTCAAACAGACACTTTCAAGCGAGATATCTTCTTCAAGCGAAATAACCTGCACAAACACTTCAAGCGAAATCAAGTTTTTCAAATAAAATGTCAATTCAAGCGGAATACTCGTTTGAAGCGAAATCAAAATTTCACTTTCAAGCGAAATCAGGTGAAATTCAAGCGAAAACACCTTTTCAAGCGAAATCAATTATATTTCAAGCGAAATGACTTATTTCGCTTGAAATGATCACAATTTTTCAAGCGAAATCTGATGGTTCGTTCAAGCGGAATCTGGTTTTTAGTCCATTTTTATCAGATGTAGTCCGAATTTTAAGCTGATTTTCTCAAGGGTTTGTTAAAACACAATTTCACTTATGTTGTGAAAAATTCAGGCCATTTTAACCGCTAAAACTTGTTTAATTGATAAAAGAAGGTGTAGAAGTAAGAAATCGAGATGAAATCAAGCTGAATATTACAGAACTCCTCCTCCTGTGCTCTGTACCAATTGTAGGATCGTGTACGTGACCCAAACGAGTCATTCAGAGGAGTTTTAATCTATTTCAAAGGCGGAAACAGAGAAATAGACTTTGTAACAGCTTGGAAATCACTTTAAACAACTTTCTGATTGATATAACACTGATTACAATCACAGGATAAACCGGCAGCACCTCGGTATCCAAATCCAGAACCCTTACAAATGATATCGCTTGAAACCTATTTATAGACAATTGATTTCGCTTGAACAGACTCAAGCGAAACCTCATCTCAAGCGAAATCTCAACTCATACACTCAAGCAAAATCTCTTGTTCAAGCGAAATAGCTGATTTCTCTTGAACCTGCCATGCCTTCTTCAAGCGGAATCCTGTTCTCTCGATCTTCGTGCCATTTGTAATGCTAGACTCGATACAAGACGAAGTCGACAGACGCATGCACCAACACTATTGTTATAGGAGAATTCAATTAAAGGTAAATGGTTATCCCAGTTTCCACCAAAATCTATTACACATGCTCGAAGCATGTCTTCCAGGGTTTGGATCGTCCTTTCACTCTGTCCATCTGTTTGGGGATGGTATGCAGTACTTAAATTTAATCGGGTCCCTATTGCTTCTTGGAAACTTGTCCAGAAATATGAAATGAAATGACTATCCCTGTTCGATACAATGGAGAGTGGGACTCCATGTAAGGATACTATCTCGTCTACGTATAACTTGGCTAATCTTTCCATGCTAAAGGTTTCCTTCATGGGTAGAAAATGAGCTGATTTGGTTAATCGATCTACAATTACCCGAATTGCGTCATTACCTTTTCTGGTTTTGGGCAACTTAGTAACAAAATCCATGGTTATTAGTTCCCATTTCCATACAGGCATTTCTAATTGTTGTAGTAGACATGAGGGTTTTTGGTGTTCTGCCTTAACTTGTGAACAAGTAAGACACTTAGATACATATCTAGCTATGTCCTTTTTCATTCCTATCCACCAGAAATTATTTCTTAAATCTTGGTACATCTTATTATTACCAGGATGCATGGTATATCTAGATTTATGAGCCTCTTCTAAAATTTTATTTCTTAAATCTCCTTGCCTAGGTACCCAAATCCTTTTCTTATGGAATCTCCAAATTCCATCACTTCCTTGCTCTAATTCCTTTATTCTTCCTTTCATTCCTTCAGCCTCATCCTCCATTGCTGTTACTTGAACGTTCTTCAGTTGTTCCATTAAATCTAACTGTAGATTTAATCTAAGAGCACAAACTCGTTTTTGCTTTTCATGATACTTACGACTTAGAGCATCTGCGACTACATTTGCTTTTCCTTCGTGATATTGGATATCACAGTCGTAGTCACTTAGAATTTCCATCCATCTTCTTTGCCTCATGTTCAATTCTTTTTGCCCAAATATATACCTTAAGCTCTTATGATATGTATAGACTGTATATTTATTGCCATACAAATAGTGTCTCCAAATCTTAAGGGCAAAAATTATGGCTCCTAATTCTAAGTCATGCGTCGTAAAATTTTCCTCGTGCTTTTTCAATTGCCTTGAAGCGTACGCAATTACCTTCTTGCGTTGCATTAGCACAAATCCTAATCCTAGCTTAGAAGCATCACAATAAACTTCAAAATTTTCAGTCCCTTCTGGTAAGGCAAGAATTGGGGCATTTGTTAATCTTTGCTTTAAAATCTTAAAAGCCTCTTCTTGCCTAGATCCCCATTCAAACTTCACTGCTTTACAGGTTAGCTTAGTTAATGGTACAACTATTTTGGAAAAATCCTTAATAAACCGTCTATAGTATCCGGTTAACCCTAGGAAACTTCTAACTTCCATAGCTGATTGCGAGACCTTCCATTTGGTGATTGCTTCTATTTTGGAGGGATCTACGTGAATACCTTCGTGATTCACCATGTGTCCTAGAAATTGTACTTCCTGTAGCCAAAATTCACACTTTGAGAATTTGGCGTAAAGCTTCTCCTTTCTTAACAAAGTTAAGAGTGCATGTAGGTGCTCACAATGCTCGTCCTGACTTTTGGAATAAATAAGTATATCGTCGATAAAGACAATTACAAATTTATCCAAGTATGGTTTACAGATCCTATTCATCATGTCCATGAATGCTGCAGGAGCATTTGTTAATCCAAAGGGCATGACTGTAAACTCGTAATGACCATACCTAGTTCTGAAAGCAGTTTTAGGTATGTCTTCTTCTTGTACTTTCAACTGATGGTATCAGGAGCGTAAATCTATCTTAGAAAAATATCTAGTTCCTTGAAGTTGATCGAAAAGATCATCGATCCTAGGTAATGGGTATCGATTCTTAATTGTAACCTTATTCAATTCCCTGTAATCGATACACATTCGCATCGAACCATCTTTCTTTTTCACAAACAACACTGGAGCTCTCCACGGGGATGAACTAGGTTGTATAAATCATTTGCTTAGTAATTCATCTAACTGTTTTTCAATTCTAACATTTCGGTGGGTGCTAACTGATAAGGTGTCTTGGCTATTGGTGTAGTTCCAGGAATTAGATGAATTCTAAATTCTACTTCCCTATCGGGTGGTAATCCAGGTAGTTCTTCTGGGAATACACCCGGGTATTCTGATACTACTGGAATTTCCTTAAGTTCCTTACTTTTAGTGTTAATGATTACCAAAATCATATACACTATTCCTTGTTTTCTTGAATAACTGGCCAATTTCATTACTGAAATGAATTTTAGTGGCTTACGTGGCTTATCTCCTGTAATCACCACTACTTCTCTGATGGGTGTATGTATTTCTATGGAATTCTTATCATAGAGGATTCGAGCATGGTTAGCTACTAACCAATCGATTCCTAATACAACATCGAATCCATCTAAATTCATAGGTAACAGGTTTGCAGAAAATTTATGGCCTATGAGTTCTATCTTTCCTTTTTGCAAAACCTTATCTATGTTAACAGAATTCCCATCTGTCGTTTCTACCGTAAAAACTTGTCTAAGATTGGTTAAGGGTAGGTTAAGAGCTTGGCAAAATGAAGTATTTATAAAACTTTGGTTTACACCAGAATCAAATAATACTTTTGCATAAACATCGTTTACCAGAAACGTACCAGCTATCACGTCGGGAATCAGTTCTACTTCCTGCGTAGTCAGCTGAAAGGCTCTTGCATTTTTCTTATTAGTTCCTTCAGCTGGTTTGACCAGTTTAGGGCAATCTTGTCTAAAATGTCCAGCTTCTCAACAGTTGAAGCAGATTGTTGATTTCTTCCTCCTGCAATATTCTTCTTGATGCCCTGGAATTTGGCAGAAATTGCAATACCCTTTGCATCTTCCAAAATGCTTTCTTTTACAGGTACTGCAAAATGGAGCAGTGGAAGATTGCCCGGTTCCCTTTTTCTTGAAATTATTACTATTACCCACTCGGAATCCTTGGGTAATCTTTTGGGCCACTTCCTTTTTCCGGTTTTCTTCTCTTGTGCGTACCAGTCCGTCGGTCAGGGTGTTGGCTAATTCTACTGCATCGTCAATTGTGCGGGGTCTCGCAGCTTTAACGATATCACGGATTTCGCCAATCAAACCCCAAATATAGCGAGAAATAAGTACCGGTTCTGGCGAAGCCAGGGTTGGTACAACTCGAGCATACTCGAAGAATGTCGAAGTATACCCTCGACAGTCTACATCCACTATCCGGTGGTTCAGGAACTTATTTGTCATTTGTTCCTTTTCATATTCGGGAGAGAATTTTCTTTCCACTAGACTCTTAAATTCTTCCCAAGTCATGGCATACGCTACATCACTTCCCTTGGCTTGTAGTACCGTATTCCACCATTCTAGTGCCCCTTCTTTAAAAAGATGCGACGCGTACATGACCTTATCTTCCTCGGCACATTTACTTATTTTAATTACTGCTTCGGTTTTCTCTAACCAACGCAGTGCAGCAGTAGCCCCTTCGTTGCCTGCAAATTCAACCGGTTTACAAGCAAGAAATTCCTTGTAAGTGCAACCAGGTGTTGCAGCTTTCATTTTCTTAAGGAATGGGGCTTGCATCCTATCATTATCGTTATTATTATTGTTGCCGCCTCCATTTATAGTTTTACACTATTACTGAAATTGTCTCCGTGAGTACGTTTGCTGGGAATAATTGGTTGAGGTTCAACTGGATTTCGGGCAGCAGCAAGGATTGCTGGAATAACATTAGCTATTCCCTGAGCGACGATATTTTCGATATCCTGCCTATTAAGAAATTGATCTCCATTGTTTTGCTCAGATTGGTTAACCTCGTTAACTGGTTCATGTTCCATCTGGTAATTAATATATATAAGTGATTAGCATAAAATAAATAACAACCAAACACAATCGCATATAATCACGTTAACACGTATAGCCAAAATTGTCGACTTTGCGACGTTGATATTTTTATATATATATTCGTATGCATCATTACACTCCCGTTATATTACAAAAGTTTTATTTTAGGTTGTTTTACATGATTATATTTTTATTAGTATTTATTACTATTAAAGACACAACCACATACGATCCCTGTCAGCTGACATTTCAGAAACGACGTTCCCTCTCGTCGTATTTCCATGATATCTGATGTGCACGAAGTGGTCAAATAAAAACAACTAAAATTAACCCTAATCTAGACACTCTAAGCTTTAAATTTATAAACTTAGACTCGATCTAAAACTAAAACCACACAACCGGCAAGTGTACCGATCAATGTAGTAAAGCTAGAGTAAGTCCGAGTATCGAACCCACGAGACTCTAAGGATTACGCGAAGACTCTATCTAGACTATGACTGACATGACTTAACTAAATGTTTGTTGATTGGGGGGGGGGGGGGGGTTCTAAAAATCCTAAAGAATGCAAATAACGATTAACTAGATTAGCTAGACTAACTAACACGAACTCAAACGAAGACTTTGACCAGTGGTGATGAAGACTACCTTGGCTAGACGCAAGCTTAACTCGGAATGGGTTTCTTTTCGAAGTAATGTGGTATGGAACCGGGATCTTTGAATACTAAACCTATTAAGACACCACTAAGCCCCTCGATCCTTCTCAAGACGATTCTTGTGGCACTACCTAGGCTGTTACGATTACCGGTTGTTAGATTTCCTTACAGTCCTCTAACTTCTTGAAAGTGCCTTAATATGACAATCTACCTTACAGCGCGAAAGTCTAAGGCAACTATGGGTTTCAACTTGATTTAATAGACAAGAGAATGGGTAGGGAACTAGACCGATTTCTCACAAAACCTAAATCTAGCTATAATCCAAACCAAGACCTATTAACAACCTCGAGCCTCACAGCGACAAGATTAGTAGAACACTTGATTTTATAAGATTACCGAATATTACTTCTAAGGTTACTTACGCGATTTTCACCCTAAAGGATTAAAGACTTATTATGTGATATAGACACTCACCTAAATCAAGAACCCCAGTACAACCCTATTATGTGATATAGACCGTCACCAAGGATTATACGAAGCAATAAACAACGATCAAACAGAATCAAGCATGCATATACACCAAGTTAAAATTCCATAGCCGTTTACAATACAAGAAAATCCATAAACCACATTAAAACCGAATAAAAATCCAATCTTTAATTAAACCATTGTCACGCCTAGCCGCCTAGGTAGTATAGGAGTTTTAGCCGCTAAACATAGTCAAGAACGAGGATAATAAACAAGGTTTAATAATAGAATTCATTGAAGTAAAAATAAAGAAACTAAGAAAACAAGAGAATTATATAGATAGAACCCGTTTAATTCTTGATCCCTAAGCCTCTTGCTTCAACCCCAATAATTCTTGAACTCAACCCTTGCCAAAAACCTTCTCAAAATTCGTCCCTGATGATGTAATAATGATCTGATCGTGCCTCCTGTCCAAAAATTCGTGCGGCTGATCTTTTTGTATATTCAAATCTGATGTTGTAATGGCAACCCTCTACTGTTCCGCCTCTTCTCCGTCTGATGATCTCCTATATATCCCTTTACTGTGTCGATTATGGATGTATATATATTCCTTTCCAATGAACGGCAACCTTCTATTCGAATCATGGGCTCGGCCCATTTGATAACAAATGCCGCCTTCAACAATAAAACATATGAATGCTTTTGATATCTAATTTAAATATGCATATACATCTCTAATTCGCTGGACATATAACTTTGGTGGCCAATTAGAAGCTTTTGGAAATTTATGTAAAGTTTGAGTGGTTTTGGCGGCTCCCCACTTAAATAAATATAATTGGCAACAGCTTCTATAATATAGATATAGTGGGTTCGGCCCAATCACAGAAAATAGCGGCAATTTTACTTCGATCATTGGTGGTCTACTCTACTCAACTCGCTGGTTATTTATTTATTACTTGTTTTCACTCCATTTGCACCAGGACCTGGCAAAGCACAAAATAATATAATATACACTCAAAACTAAAAAGAATAAATAAAAACTAAACTAAAACTATACAATTTACACGGGACAAATATGTGTATTTTACCCGACATCAAATATCCCCACACTTAACCTTTTTTCGTCCTCGAAAAAGAATTATGCAAACGGAATCATAGCCGGAATAATCATTCGGGACAAAGCTTATGTTACTTTATTAAAACCGAAACTTGTGTTAGCCGCGATTGCAAGTATATTGATCCTTTTAAACCCAAACCCGGTTCCAAGCCCTTATCATGCAAGTTTAGTTCAAGTGCGGTCAATCTACCTAGGGTCTCACGCTAAGAATCACAAGTCCACCTAATCCCCCCTCAAGCTTATAGGACAAAAGGAACAACCACTGGGCTATTTCCTAACCGCTTTATACCAAGATCAAGAGAGTTTAAAATCAAATCTATTCTTTCCATTTTTTCTCATTTTTTTCTTTTCATCATTTTTTTTCTTTTTTCGAGCGTAGACGTTGCTTTCCCTAACCCAGAGGCATTCCGGCTGTAGAGTCGCTATCCCCAACTCGGATTACTTAGGCTTCGGTACTTTTTTATTTGCAAGTTCGATTTCACACATCCTAGAGGTATTCCGGTTGTAGAGTCGCTACCCCAACCAAGATTACATAGGCATGCGCTACTTTCATTCAGTTTCTAGCTCTTTTTTTTCATTTTTTTTCATTTATTTTTTTTCAACGAGATATGACAAGAAACTCTAATGATCTTAACTTATAACGGCATCCCTTATACTATTATTGGCGGTTTCAATTTCACCACTTTCCCTAGATGAGAACCCACTAGTAGACCGACAATTAAGTATATTTAAGATCAAAGGAACCTAGAACCGAATCGAGCCTACCCGCACATCCCAAACTAGACACAAGCTCGAATATATTATCTCATATTATTATTATTTGAACCCGAACAAAAATCCGACTTTTCTATCTTTTTCCGCTTTTTATTTTGCAAACTTCTTATTTCAAAAGACATTTTCTATTTTTTTTTGGGATTTTTGAATTTTTTTTGCATTTTTCGATTTTTTGACTCAAACGACACACTAACTAGACACTAAATGATAGTTTCCCATCCCCACACTTAAACTCTACATTGCCCTCAATGTAGGATGGAAACCGACTAAAAAAAACAAAAAATAAATAAATAAGAAATAAAAAGACAAAGGGTAAATTGGAAAGGACTTAGCTGGTTTAATTAGCGCGTATGCTCCAAAACTCTCATCCAATCCAGCTCGATCGTATAGCATTTCATTCGCGATCGGCTTTGACTTTGACTGGTACACTCGATAAATTCCTTGAAATTGAAAAGCAACTTCAAAATCACCCGAATGGTGATTGAGTACGGGTGGTACGATTCAAACCTGCATAAGCAAAAACAAGCAAAAACCAAAGCAATACCGACTCTAGACAACTAAATTAGACTCATGGTACAAAATAAACGACTCAATATACAAACTCTACAAACTACCGAAAATCCACCGAATAACTAAATTTAACAAACTCTACAAAACCTCCCCACACTTGAATTTAATCAGGAGGTTTTTCTTTGATCTGGACCTTATCTAACCCGTTTCATTCCACCCGGTCCTCGAAAATAATTAAAAATTTATTGGTGGAATAATAAAGTATTTTAAAATTTTTAAACGGGTCAGACCACCAGAATTTAAACTTACCTGGAAGAAACCGGATGCGTGACATGTAGGGCTGTAAACGAACCGAACGAACACGAACAAGGCCTTGTTCGTGTTCGTTCGTTAAGGAAATAAATGTGTTCACGAACGGTTCATGAACACTTACCGAACGAGATTTTATGTTCGTGTTCGTTCGTTAAGGAAATGAGCGTGTTCGCGAACGGTTCACGAACACAAACGAACACAAATAAATTTGGCGAACTCGACGAAGGATAAAGATAGATAGCCCAGAGAGTAGCACTCGAACTTGAATATCCTATTGTAGAACAGAGGTTGATCGTATTCGTGGATGTAAATAATGAGAAATGAAAGGGAAATGATGCATAAACAAGGTGAAAGTGGGTTTCCTAGTTTAATTGTTAGGGAAATAAAATAAATAAAAGTTTAATAATATAAAAAGTACAAATAAAATATAAGAAAGTACAAAGATCTTCAATTAAAACATACGAACATAAACGAACGCAAATCAACGAATGTTCACGAACACCTTACCGAACGTTCACGAACACAATCGAACGAACGAGACCTCTGTTCATGTTCGTTCATTTAACTAATCGAACGAAATTTCTTGTTCATGTTCGTTCGTTTATTAAACGAACGAACATAAACGAACTTACCGCCGAACGGTTCACGAACTGTTCGCTGAACGTTCGGTTCGTTTACAGCCCTAGTGACATGTAATGAGAAGACTGTTCTTGTCTGAACTTCAAAGGCTCCTTCTTCTTATGGCCACCCTCGATCCGTAACCAATTCCGATCCTTCCTTTTTCTTGCCTTCTCCCGCTGTTTTGTCGATTCTACAGTTTCATCTATTATTAATTCCGTAGGCCAGCTATGGTGTTCTTCCTCTTCCACCACTTCTTCTTCTTGTTTGATGTCCGTCATTGGCTTCCTTCAAGTAAAGCTTCTAAGTAAGCAAGGTCTCCCTCCGGATCAAACTCCTTTACCTCTTCATCTACCGGCAACCCATCTAGTTCTTCCTTAAATTCATTTTCCCAGGACATCTGATCTTCACTAGATGGTTGCTCAACTTCTTCCTCCTCTTCTCCTTTTCTTTTTATCTCCACTTTTTCTTCTTTACTCTCCACATTTCCCCATATCGTCTCCCCCTCAGTAAGCTCGGGGATCACTATCGCCTTGTAATTCATGCTTTGAACTGTAATCCATTCATCATCATCATCGCCCCACTGTATTTGTTGCTTCCGCTCTCGGTTTCCCCAATCCATGTCCAACCGAGCAGTGATTGCACATTCTTCATACCAGTGCGGTCCACGACATTCTTCACACCTTGGATCCCTTTGCCGACTGAAGTCATACTCTATCATTGGGCCTATTAGCCCGATCATTAGCTCAAGTATGTCGACCATTTTCGGAAACCTTGGATCCCCGTACTCCTAAAATTCTTTTATCTTCTGCACGAAACTCATAATTATTTCCATGAACGTAAAAAAATGGGAAAACAGCTCAATAGTATTTGTTGAATACCCCTGCGACGAATATTGATGCGGCTGCACAAAGGAGTTAGTACAATAATCTACAGAGGACCCCTCATATTCTGGGCATTTAACTGTAAAATGGGGCCCTCCACAAATTTCACACATATTTAAAACTTAAAAGAAAAAGAAGACACGGGAAATTAGACTCCTACGACTCAATATACAGAACACAAATAGACTCACAAGACTCACCACGAAAACACAAAACAAAAGACAAGTAGCACAGATTATGTCAATTAAGTCTAATCAAAGCTAATAAACGCAATCGCCAAGAGTCCCCGGCAACGGCGCCAAAAACTTGATGTGCACGAAGTGGTCAAATAAAAACAACTAAAATTAACCCTAATCTAGACACTCTAAGCTTTAAATTTATAAACTTAGACTCGATCTAAAACTAAAACTAAAACCACACAACCGGCAAGTGTACCGATCAATGTAGTAAAGCTAGAGTAAGTCCGAGTATCGAACCCACGAGACTCTAAGGATTACGCTAAGACTCTATCTAGACTATGACTGACACGACTTAACTAAATGTTTGTTGATTGGGGGGGGGGGGTTTCTAAAAATCCTAAAGAATGCAAATAACTATTAACTAGATTAGCTAGACTAACTAACACGAACTCAAACGAAGACTTTGACCAGTGGTGATGAAGACTACCTTGGCTAGACGCAAGCTTAACTCGGAATGGGTTTCTATTCGAAGTAATGTGGTATGGAACCGGGATCTTTGGATACTAAACCTATTAAGACACCACTAAGCCCCTCGATCCTTCTCAAGACGATTCTTGTGGCACTACCTAGGCTGTTACGATTACCGGTTGTTAGATTTCCTTACAGTCATCTAACTTCTTAAAAGTGCCCTAATATGACAATCTACCTTACAGCGCGAAAGTCTAAGGAAACTATGGGTTTTAACTTGGTTTAATAGACAAGAGAATGGGTAGGGAGCTAGACCGATTTCTCACAAAACCTAAATCTAGCTATAATCCAAACCAAGACCTATTAACAACCTCGAGCCTCACAGCGACAAGATTAGTAGAACACTTGATTTTATAAGATTACCGAATATTACTTCTAAGGTTACTTACGCGATTTTCACCCTAAAGGATTAATGACTTATTATGTGATATAGACACTCACCTAAATCAAGAACCCTAGTACAACCCTATTATGTGATATAGACCGTCACCAAGGATTATACGAAGCAATAAACAGCGATCAAACAGAATCAAGCATGCATATACACCAAGTTAAAATTCCATAGCCGTTTACAATACAAGAAAATCCATAAACCACATTAAAACCGAATAAAAATCCAATCTTTAATTAAACCATTGTCATGCCTAGGTAGTATAAGAGTTTTAGCCGCTAAACATAGTCAAGAACGAGGATAATAAACAAGGTTTAATAATAGAATTCAATGAAGTAAAAATAAAGAAACTAAGAAAACAAGAGAATTAAATAGATAGAACCCGTTTAATTGTTGATGTATATATATTCCTTTCCAACGAACGACAACCTTCTATTCGAATCATGGGCTCGGCCCATTTTAAATACATACAATTTCAACATGATGACATCATCGGGTAATAGGTCCGCCACCCAATTGGGTGAAATGGGCTGCAGGCTCAACAGTGCCAGGCACCTGCCTGGCACTCCCTTATTGGCCAAACAAATTTGCGATTTTGTCCCGCCTTAAAATTACGACTTTGCCATCAGTCTAAAATTATGTTTTTGCCCCCACTAAAAAATAAATTTGCGCTTTTACTCTTAGCTAAAAATTTCGATTTCGCCCTCGTTTAAAAATTACGATATTGCCCCGTTTAATTTTACACTTTTGCCATTAGTTTTTTCCCCTTAAAATTACGATTTTGCCATCAGTTCAAAATTATGTTCTTACCCCACTTAAAAAAAATTCCCTTTTACTCCAGGCTAAAAATTTTGATTTTGCCCTCGGTTAAAAATTACGATTTTGCCCCGTATAAATTTATTGTTTTGCCATTAGTTTTTTTTTCTCACAGCCACGTTACGATTTTACCCTCAACTTAACTTTACATTTTCCCAATCGTTTTTGTTTGTTTTCCTGGTGACATTACAATTTTGCCCCCAGTGTAAAATTACAGTCGTGCCGGCAACTTCCGGGCACTCCCCCGTTGGTCCATTTAGTTTACAATTTATCCCCAAAATAAATTTATGATTTGGCCCTCAGTTAAAAATTACGTTTTTCCCATCGTTTTAGTTTTTTTTTACCAAAACTATAAAGGTTTTTTGTTTTAATTGGTTTACTACGGTCTTATCATCGTTTTTGTTTTTTTTCCTAGGAAAATTATAGTAGTCTTTTTTTAATTGGTTGGGAATTATTCGGTCCTCGCCCCGCAACGCGGGCGGGGCATCTACTAGTTTGATAACAAATGTCGCCTTCAACAATAAAACATATGAATGCTTTTGATATCTAATTTAAATATGCATATACATCTCTAATTCGCTGGACATATAACTTTGGTGGCCAATTAGAAGCTTTTGGGGATTTATGTAAAGTTTGAGTGGTTTTGGCGGCCCCCACTTAGATAAATATAATTGGCAACAGCTTCTATAATATAGATATAGTGGGTTCGGCCCAATCACAGAAAATAGCGGCAATTTTACTTCGATCATTGGTGGTCTACTCTACTCAACTCGCTGGTTATTTATTTATTACTCGTTTTCACTCCATTTGCACCAGGACCTAGCAAAGCATAAAATAATATAATATACACTAAAAACTAAAAAGAATAAATAAAAACTAAACTAAAACTATACAATTTACATGGGACAAATATGTGTATTTTACCCCACATCAATATCCTCTCCCCCACTTCTCGGATTCTATTCCCTACGTCCACCAACTCCTCGCCATAGTGGCGGAGTTCAGCCAGGTTTTCTGTGCTCATAGGTAGGTTTGGTGCAGGCTCAGGGTCAAACTGTGGGAAAAAGGTATTAGGGTTATTCAAAAGATTCTGAAATTGCCAATCAGTTGTCCACCATTCTTCTAGCTCTCCTGCTAGGGGTCGGAGGTGGATAATAGGATCTGGGATAGCAGGTTCCAGATTGACTGGAAGTTGGGCTTCCACTGGGTAATTGAAGAGGTTTTCATCGGCAGGTCCGATGAGGTCGCTAATTGCCAATTTGTGGTCCAGCTCCTCCCACGATGGCATTTCCTGGGCTTTCCCGGAACTTTCCCCAATTTCCTTTCCTTTGCCTTTATCCTTGGGATCCTCAGTCTTTTTAGTTTTCTGTGTCGCTGGTTTCTTCCTACGCATACGCCTCCAGCCTAATAGTCTTCTTCTCTTTTTCGGCTTTGGTTTCTCCTGAGGTTGGGCTTGGAATACCATTGGCTCTTCAGTATTAGCCTGGTAGCCAGTGAAGGTACCGGTGGTATCCATATCTGTGGTATGGATAGTAAAGTTTTGAAGTGCTTCTGAAAGTTCATTCATGCTGTTAGCATACATGAAGAAACACACAAAATTCTAAGTTAAAATTTCATTTATCAACTTAAATTCACAGAATGGCAATCAGATAATTAAGTATTCTTAAATACTTAATTGGCTTAAATTAATGGCTCTGATCCCACCTTTTTCTGTCACGGCCCCCGTCCCGGTGTGACCCGGTCCAGGAGCTGCGGGACAGAAACCCGTGGTATTTATTATTTGAGTTGACAGAGGAAGTTTAACAGGATCTTTTAAAACTAGAAAATGCCCAATTATTATATTTCATAATTTGGGACAAACCCCGTAATTTACAGCAGAGAAATTTCACGAGCAAATTCCCTGTTTTACAAAACATGTTTATTTATTTTACTGAGCCACCACTTCAAGCTTTATTAGTGCTCCGTAGCACTTTTCCTTGATTCACAGTAGGTCACCTGAAACATGTTTAAAAATATTTTATCAGCGGGGAAATACTGGCGAGTCACTCGATTTAAATAAAACGACACATAGTTATAAATTACAGCATAAGAGCGATTACAATGGCTACTATCTTATTTTTATCTGGTGCCGTGTCACAGCCTCGTGACGATGGTCATACCACTATTGGGTCCTTTCACCCAAGTAGTGATGATTATAACTGTTAGATTGGTGAATCTAACCGTGAGAAATTAGTAATGTGCACAATACCCCACTTGCCAGTGATTCAAGATAACCACGACGTAATCCCTGTAATTATAACTTTTGAAAATAATTTGAGATTTAGTAAAACAGTTGATAAAAAGAGAATGACTCATATTGCAGATTTAAACGGGCAGAGTCTAGCCTACTGATTTAGCCGTGTAACCTAGTTTAAATAACAATGCACACGAACTAGGTCAGTAACTTAATACAACATTTACGATAAGCTCACGAAATCAAAACCCTCACGACGAATGACAAAATATAGCCCTGATTTGGGCAGCACTTAAACATCCATCGGATCGGTTTCAATCAATCGGACATTGTATCGTAGTAGTGATCGAGTTAATGCCCTGTATTCGTAGCAGCGTTTCCTTATGTAAAACTTCGAATTTGAGCAGTAAGAAACGTTTTTGAATGAAATTTTCGAACACAGACGAACTGCTCATGGCCAACCCATTTATAGCTGATTTTTGGGTTTTACGCGGCCCGCGTAAACCCTCTCTTGACTCTTACGCGGCCCGCGAGAGCCACCTAGTCTATAACTAGGGCTAGCGTGTCACACCTAGGTGCGCCACGTGTGCGACACGTGGCCTGGGACGCTTATCCGGTCAACTGAGCTTTGACACGGCCCGCGTAAGCCTATGCTTACATTTTACACGGCCCGCCTGAAATAAAAAATCCTTGTTTTCTTGGTTTTGCATGCACATTAGGGTTTCAGGGGTCCGGGTTTTCACTTACGGATAGTTTTTGGACATTTTTGCAGGTCCTTACAATACAGTTGTGTTTTAGCATTCAGATTCATACAGTTGTGTTTTAACAGCAAGCATATTCATACAGTTGTGTTTTAGCATTCAGATTCATACAGTTGTGTTTTAACAGCAAGCAGATTCATACAGTTGTGTTTTAACAGCAAGCAGATTCATACAATTGTGTTTTAACAGCAAGCAGATTCATACAGTTGTGTTTTAGCATTCAGATTCATACAGTTGTGTTTTAACAGCAAGTAGATTCATACAGTTGTGTTTTAACAGCAAGCAGATTCATACGCTGTGTTTTACCATCCATGCTGGTAATGCTGGAGGATTTCTTGACGCTGTGTTTTAACAGCAACCAGATTAGCAAGCAGATTAATACGATGCGTTTCTTCAT
This sequence comes from Helianthus tuberosus, assembly GCA_030545235.1. Classification (NCBI taxonomy): domain Eukaryota; kingdom Viridiplantae; phylum Streptophyta; class Magnoliopsida; order Asterales; family Asteraceae; genus Helianthus; species Helianthus tuberosus. Next base: position 161,640,291 of record CM060394.1, read on the forward strand.
GAAGGATAGAAGGAAGAGAGAGAGAGTGAAAGGGAGAGATAGAGAGAGAGAGAGAAAATCGCATGAAATGTGGGGTGGTTATGGAATTACAATTATTTCCATATTTAAAACAAGCTAAATGACATATCTACCCCTGATTAATTAAATAATCCTATTTTTAAAAACACATATTACCAAAATGCCACCAAGATGATCTCAACCATTAAACACACCCATTGGATGGCCCAGATCGCTTCCTAGACTTTCTAAGAAAAACACACTTTCCGTAGGATCCCCAACTCTTGTTTATAAGGTAAAGCCTTTACCTCCGATAACCGATATATCGGTGATATAGCACCGATATATCGTCGATATTAACTGCATAGCGGCTCATAAGGGCCGTAGGCGCCATGCTCATAACCTCCACCACCATATCCACCGTACACGTTCTCCCAGTTCGGGCTATCAAACCCGTGACCTAATTCCCCAGTTTGCATGTAGGGGCCCGCTCCCCCAGCGACCCCCCTCCTGTCCCTGAACTGGAATGTCGTGCATGTGTACGTCATGATCGCCACCATCACCACCCTCATCATCATCATCAGCCTCATCATCAACAGGTAGTGGGTCCCAAATCCTTCCCAATTTGTCCACAAGCTTCGGGATCCCGTCTACTTTGCGAGTCAGATGCATAGAGTTTAGCTGTTGCAGATCGAGAAGGCCATAGTCACAAGCTTCGGTCAACTTGTTTAACGAAACCCGATAGTATTTGGCGAGTTTGGTAGCAAAGGTCCCTCCGCAGATGCGCGACGTGGGTGTCGAACCAACACCCCGAAAAATCGACTCTGCAACGCTGACGGCTAAGTTGCAATTCGAGCCGGAGATGATGCAGTAAAGGTGAAAAAGGTCGCGGGTGGTGATATTTCCCGTGCTGTCACCCCAACCTACAATAACGTGGAAGATAGTGCACTCAATGACTCGGTGAAGTGGGTCAAGGATCCATGTTGCCTTGGCCCTCCTCGGGTCCCATATCCGACCCGGTATAGTGATTTGATCCCAGAAAGTTGCCTTGTCTGCGTTTGGCTCCCAATCCTGTAAACTACCATGAAACAACTCCGAGTCTATCTCACCTTCCGTGTACAACCCTAACACTACACCGAATCGGCTGATCGATTGATGATGCCATTTCTTTCCCAATCGATATTTGACACCAACATTCTTTTCATACACATCCGGGCACGGAAAGGTGAATCGGAACGATGCAAAGAACTCGATCACCAACTCAACATACTGAGGCTCCGCAATCTCGAAAAGGCAGGACCAAGGAGGCGTCATGAGATCATTAAACCGCTTGGATTGTCCGAGCAAGTCCAAGTCAACCATTTGTAGTCTCCTCATGGGCTCAATTAAGTGTTTTCTAGCCCATAACCTCTCCACCTTAGGTATGCAATACCCTTCCCTGTCATTGTTGCTGAATCGCAATTACGGATGATCCATCTACAAGATTGAGACAAGATTAATCAGCAGCCAAAAACAGATAAAAATATGGAACTGGACAATATGGCACGGTCGTGCCACCATATGGCACTACCGTGCCTGACCTGGTAACCAGCAGATTATGAAGATTTCAGAAAAAAATTATGAAGTTCTGGGTTTTTGTTCCCCAGTTGCACGATCGTGCCATCCCACGGCACCCTCGTGCTTGACCGATTTCCGGTGAAATTATGAAGATTTCTGAAAAAAATTATGAAGTTCTGGGTTTGTTTTCCCAGAAGCACGATCGTGCCGCCCCTTGGCACCCTCGTGCTTGACCGTTTACCGAGAACAGATTTGAGCGATTTGAGAGATTTTGCAAGGCGCACGGTCGTGCCATGTATCGGCACCCTCGTGCGAGCCGGATTTCTGGGCACATTATGAAGATCCGTCAAGATCGATGAACAACACGGTAGTGCCATGCAGTCGCACCCTCGTGCACGACGGAACCCAGAATCGCGAAAACGCTCAAATCACCCCCGAAACCACGATTTTTTCACATTTTTGCTTAGGGGTTTTGTAAATCAGTCTATTGTGGTTCAAACCAACACAAAAAACACGAAAAATGGGCTTGAATCGGGTGATTTAGACCAAGCCCTAAAATCTTAAAGAAAAATCGAACATGAACTAGTATACAAATAACATGAAACCAAGTATTTGACATGAACATCTATATACAATAGAAATTATATTGACAAATTACCTCCTCCTTAGCTGATTAACTTCATCAATTTCTTTGTTAAAAAACATTCGTGTTGCAAACTTTTCACTTTGAACTGTATATTCACCTACATGCAAAAGTATATAGATATTTAGCATCATAAAGGTGATCCACAAAGTCATCGGGAAACAACCTCGCGTTTATATAATCCGAGTACTTTGTCCCCTTTTATCACTTCAATCATCTATACACGAGTTAGTTTGATTATATAAAAGGGGACAAAGTACTCGGATTATATAAACGCGAGGTTGTTTCCCGATGACCAATTAACCAATAACCACCCCTAACCCTTCCCGTGATATCTCGATTGCCAACGGCACCAAGAACGTACGATTAAGACTAGAAATTGCAATATCGATTAACAAATTACAAGCAATCAAACATACACCATGATATTCAAGCAACGCAAGTTATCATTCTAGAAATTCAGAATTAAAACACACAAAAGTTCAAGAAACATTCACCTAAGATGATCACCGAAGAGTTTAGCCGGACATGGCTCGGTGAATCATCATCATAATCAAACTAATGTTCATACGAATCAAAAATACAAACCGAATGATAAGAATTGTTCACCAAACAAGCAAGCAGCCAAAAATCGCTCCAAAGATGTTCTCTAACCGTCCAATGATGAAGTATAATGAAAAGACACCCAAAAACCAACTTAAATGTGGCAGTTACGGATTTGGTCGCTGGAACCACCGTAATTTACGGCTCCACCGTAAATTACGGTGGACATAAAAGTGTTACGGTGGAGAAGTACTGATTTACGGTAAGAAAAAAATGCCAATTCATGTCCACCGTAAATTACGGTGAAACCGTAATTTACGGTGACATTCTCAATGTTTGCTTTCCTTCACGTGACCCCCAATGATTCCGTATGTCAGCCGATGATGTGTGTTGTTGACAATTGATATGTTGGCCCATGTCTGCATGTATGTTGCTACTCCCAAGCCCATGTGCGGCCCCAAAAGAATCCCTCATGTCTTCTGCCTTTGTTACATGTGATTGCTGCCAAAGTGATGATGATAATGTTGTGTTGTTGACTTTTGTTGTCGTTGAATTTCCTCCTTCACGTGATACTTTGTCAGCCGCCAATCAAGTCCACTCAAAAGTTTACATGAACTCCAAGAAGTCAGCCGCCAAACTAAAAATCCATCCAAGATCCATGTGCGGCCCAATCCACTTCACATGTTGGCGGCCTAATAATAAAAATCCACAAATCACCTCTCATCACATGATGTGTGTTTCCCTTATGTGCGGCCCACTATCTCCAGCCCACATGTGTTGTGAGTTAGTGATGGCCCAATCCAAATCCTCCAAGTTAAAATGGCGGTCCAATCAAAGAAAGACCCAGCCGCCCACTTTTGATGATGATGATTTGTTTTTACTAATGTAGATGATGTTTGCTTGTTGACTTGTACTGATGTATATGACTGCCGCCCATGTGCTGATGATCATGTTTTGTTGAGGTTGTTGACTAATAATTCCTCTCAAAAGCCTTCACATGATATGTGTAAGTGTGATAAGCTCTCTCACCAACCGCCAAAGATGATGATGTTTGTTGACTTTCTTTTTTTTTTTTTTTTACTTTTTTCCTTTTCATGTGAGCTTGTATGTATTAGGATTGAGAACCCATTAAATGCCCGTAACAAACACACATGTGCGTGGCTAATTTCATCCACCCGTAGCCTACGCGTTCCAATTTAACCGAATTAAGCGATTTACCTGCAAATCACACGAACACTCGTAGTTACTAAGTTCAAGCAAATAACCAAGTAAAGCATGGAATTTTAATCTTTTTAAACCATTTAAGGGTTGTCCAACGGACCACCCGTCAGCTATTAACGTTAACATTGAGTCACAAGCATTTCATTATAACTTATAAGCATAATATGGGCCTAGATGTATATTAAATATTTCTATGATGTCAACATAACTTAAATGTATTTTTTAGGAATCCAACATTTATAAGGGGGTTTTATATATTCCTTCTTAAAAAGATTATTACACTAAGCTAATTAAGTTATAACAAAATTCATGTAATAAGATTATAAGAAACACAAGAGAAATGCAAAAGTTTGACTTTCTCAAAGTCCACGTAGTTATAGAATGGTGGTGTTAGGGGCTAATGAACTTCGGTTTCATATATTTCAGGAAGTTATTTCAGTTGGCGATTTGTGAGGGACTAAAGCTGCCAATTTTAGAAATTCTGGTATATTATCTTCCTCAGCCGTTAGGTTATCTTAATTAAACCCGATTCACTTCCGTTTTGCCGATTTTAACAACCGATTCAGCACTACAATCAATCAAGATGCAAAGTAACAAATCGTTGGTGATGTTTGAACCACTGTTATCAATCGACTTAACGTACAGATAAACCACCATTAAAGATTCAATTCCCTCCTCGCTGATAGTGGAGAAGGGGTCGTGCGTGGGGGGGAGGCACATCGGGAGATAGCTGAGGAGGTTAGCCCCAACATCAAGCAATGTCTCAGAAAAGTGAGTGATGGTCACTTCACTGCTGCAGTTAAGGTGTTGTGTTCCAGTGGGGTTGCTCCTCGGGGGGAATCTACCATGCAAGCCCTTATCGACAAACATCCCTTCGCGCCACCCCCGAACCTCCCTTCAGCACCTCTTTCCCAACCTGCATTATCCGTGGATGAAGACTGCATCCACAGGTGTGTGAAATCTTTCTCGAAAGGAACATCTTCTGGACGAGACGGCCTCCGGGCCCAACACCTGTTAGACGCTCTTAGCGGCGAGGGGTCGGCAACTGCCTCGGGGTTGCTTACTGCAATTACTAAAGTGGTAAACCTTTGGCTAGGGAGGTTATGTCCTAAAGTGCTTGCGGATTTTGTTGCTTCGGCCCCCCTAACCCCTTTATTGAAACCTGATAATGGAATTCGCCCTATAGCTGTGGGGGCAATTTGGAGAAGATTGGTCTCCAAAGTAGCCATGAAAAAGTTGGGAAAGATGTTGTTAAGTACTTGGGGGACTACCAATTTGGGGTGGGGGTCTCCAATGGGGCGGAGGCGGTGCTGCACAGCACTAACAGGTTTCTTAATTCTTTTCATTCAGATGGCTCGCTGGCCATGCTTACGGTTGATTTTTCCAACGCTTTCAACTTAGTTGACCGTTCGGTTTTGCTTCGTGAGGTCCATCGCCATTGCCCCTCCATATTCCCGTGGGTTCAATTTCTATATGCCTAGCCTGCTAGGCTATACGTGGGGAATGACCGCATCGGGGCATTCATGGGGGTCCAGCAAGGGGATCCCTTGGGACCTTTGCTTTTTGCTCTAGCTTTACACCCCTTAGTGCTTCAGGTGCAGGAAAACTGCAAACTCCCCTTCCATGCTTGGTACTTGGATGACGGGACGGTTATCGGGGACGCTGTTCAGGTTGCTAAAGCTCTTGAAATCATCGGTTCAGAGGGTCCAGCCTTGGGGCTACAGCTTAATATTAGAAAAACTGAGATATTTTGGCCGACGTGCAACGGGGTGAAGGTCCGGCCAGGGCTTTTCCCCAGTGAGATTGGGAGGCCGGAGAGAGGTGTTAAACTACTAGGAGGGGCAGTCAGCCGTGATGCCAGTTTTATTAGTGGTCTAGCAGCTAAGAGGGTAACGCGAGCTGTTGACATTATGGGACACCTTCCATTGTTGCGGGATCCTCAAAGCGAACTCCTCTTGCTTAGATCATGTATGGGGGTTGCAAAGTTGCTATTTGGTTTGCGAACTTGCCAGCCCCCCTTTGTGGATGATGCTGTTTCATGTTTTGATAAAGGTCTTCGTGCGGCAATAGAAGACATTGTCGTATGTGGTGGGGCTTATTTTGGTGAACTCCAGTGGCGGATCGCGACTTTGCCGATGCGGCTTGGTGGGTTGGGCCTTCTCTCGGCCCGAGATGTGGCTGCCTATGCTTTTGTGGCTTCCAGGTCTCAATCTTGGGAGTTGCAGGATCACATCTTACGTAACAGTGGGGTTGCTAACACTGACTCGGATTATGTCAGCGCCTTGGAACGCTTGCATAAATCTCTCCCAGACTCTGATCTCGGCGGTTTCTCTAACAAGGACACCGCCCCCAGAAAGCCACAGAAAACTTTGGCGAATGCCCTATGTTGTCGAATCGCACAAAGTTTGGGAGAAGACTTCCATTTATCCCCCTCCAGAAAGCCGTCATTGAATGCCTACAGAGGCCTCACGCCCAGGATTTCTTAACTGTTATTCCTATTGAAGGTCTAGGTTAACATATGTCAGCGGTGGAGTACCGGTCAATCCTTAAGTACCGTCTGATGATCCCCATGTTCCCAAATGATGAAACTTGCCTAGTCTGTCGTAAAGCATGCCTGGATAAATACGGGGAGCATGCGTTACACTGTAGAGAGTTGCCGGGTTTTAAGTATCGTCATGACTTTGTTCGAGACGCGTTAATGGATATTCTCAGACGAGCAGGGATCTCAGCAAAGAAAGAGGCACCGGTTAATTTTCTTACAGACCCGACGGAAGGGAGGTCCACCCTACGCCCGGCTGACGTGCTAGTTTTTGGTTGGGAGGTCGGGAAACATGCTTGTGTCGATCTCACAGGTGTATCCCCCCTAGCCGGGTTTCGGGAAAATGGGTTTGTGGCGGGGCAAGCGGTATTGAAAGCAGAGTCTAAGAAATTGGAAAAGCACGCGAAAGCTTGTGAGGATAATCAGCATGCCTTTGTCCCCCTAGCATTTGACACGTTCCGCTCCTTGGCGACGGAGGCGGTTCGGTTCTTGGCTAGAGTTCAGCGTGTGGTCCACAACAACTTTTCGACCCCTCAGGGGCGAGGCTTTGTTTTTAGTAGATTAGGGTTTTCCATTCAGAAAGGGATGGCGGCGCAGTTTGTTGCCCGTCTACCTGCTATTCTTATGTAATTTGCCGTGTTTATTGGAATGAAATATTTTTCAAAGATTCAAGTAAAAACAAAAGTAATTAATTACCTCAAAAGAAACAACACGTGGGTGTTTGGGGTTCCTTCTCAAAAGTGACTTATTAACTTATATAAGTTAAAAGTGAGAAGTTAGAAATTCTAACTTCTCAAAAATGACTTCTCAACACACATAACCCTTCAAAATAAGCTAACCCAAACACTCAAAAAAACAACTTATTAACTTTTATAAGTCAATAAGTCATAAGTTGCTCCAAAATAAGCTAACCCAAACACCCCCCACCACCCAGATCAGACCACCAGAGCCTTTGATTTGTGATCTCAACTACGTTAAAGTTGTTGAAAACGTTTTGCAGATGCAATTTGATCCAACCTTCATTTCTTACCCATTTCCTATGGCCTTAAAAAGAGCTATGAGGATAGGTATTTACATTTTTAGGGTATATTTTGAGTACACTGTCAAAATGGTCCCTGAGGTTGGGTTACTCTTGGTACTTTAGTCTAAAACTCAAACTTTTTGAATCCGAGTCTCTGTGGTTTCAGTTTTGTTGCTATTTCCATCCAAAATCAAAATCTGGTCTGATTTTTCAGTTAACATCAAGTTTTTTTTTTTTTTTTTGTCTTTTCCTCCATTTTAATGAAGGGCAAAATGGTCTTTTAACGTTTTATTATAACAAATTAAAAAATTTGACAATTTTGCCCTTCATTAAAAGAGAAGGAAAAGACAAAAAAAAAAAAAATGGATGTTAACTGAAAAATCAGATCACATTTTGCTTTTGGATGAAAATGGTAATAAAATTGAAACGTCGGGGACTCAGATTCAAAAGGTTTGAGTTTTGGATTAAAGTGACCAAACGTTAGGGACCATTTTGGCAGTTTACTCGCATATTTTAGATCACTCGTTAAAACTCCTTATTGACTTACTAAAATGTCAAAATGGTCATTGAGTTTAGGTTACTTTTGTCACTTAAGTCCAAAAATGAAACTTTTTGTATATGGGTTTCTGAGTTTTCATTTCTATTGTCATTTTCATTCAACAGACAAATAGGGTTCGAATTTTTTGTTGACTTCTCTTTTTTTGTCGTTTTTCTGGTTTAATTAAAATATATTACGACATATAATGACGATTATACCCTTCAGTTAAATGAGGAAACCGACAAAAAGATGATAAGTTAACATAAAATTCTAACTTAGTTTGCCAATTGGATGAAAATGGCAACAAAAATGAACCTCGGGACCTAGATACAAAAGGTTTAATTTTTAGACTGAAATGGCAAAAGTGACTTAAACTCAGGGACCATTTTGGCATTTTACTCCTTTTAGAGTAAAAGGTGTTTGGTAACTTTTATAAGTTAAAAAGGTGGTTGGTAAAGTGATGTTTGCAGCTCCTTATGTCGAAATATAGGAAGATCTATAGCTATTTTTTTTTTGCAATATAGGAAGACGAAATCTACCCGAAGTTGCAATTGATGAACTAATTGGCCATATTGACTAACCATAGTTTCATATGATCAGTCTATCCTCTCCCTATCATCTCCGGTAGTGTTCCTCATCACCGGCTTATGACCAAAAATTGTAGGGTTTGCATTTGTGCCAACCTTCATTTCTTACCCACTTCCTATGGCCTTAAAAAGAGCTATGAGGATAAGTATTTACATTTTTAGGGTATATTTTGAGTAAACTGTCAAAATGGTCCCTGAGGTTGGGTTACTCTTGGTACTTTAGTTCAAAACTCAAACTTTTTGAATCTGAGTCTCTGTGGTTTCAGTTTTGTTGCTATTTTCATCCAAAATCAAAATCTGGTCTGATTTTTTAAGTTAACATCCAGTTTTTTTGTCTTTTCCTCCATTTTAATGAAGGGCAAAATGGTCTTTTAACGTTTTATTATAACAAATTAAAAAAATATGACAATTTTGCCCTTCATTAAAAGAGAAGGAAAAGACAAAAAAAATGGATTTTAACTGAAAAATCAGACCACATTTTGCTTTTGGATGAAAATGGTAATAAAATTGAAACGTCGGGGACCCAGATTCAAAAGGTTTGAGTTTTGGATTAAAGTGACCAAACGTTAGGGACCATTTTTGCAGTTTACTCACATATTTTGGATTGCTCGCTAAAACTCATTATTGACTTACTAACTTTTAGAGTAAAAATGCCAAAATGGTACTTGAGCATAGGTTACTTTTGTCACTTCAGTCCAAAAATGAAACTTTTTGTATATGGGTTTTCGAGTTTTCATTTTTGTTGTCATTTTCATTTAATTGACAAATAGGGTTAGATTTTTTGGTTAACTTCTCTTTTTTTGTCCTTTTCCTCGTGTAATTAAAATATATTATGGCGTATAATGATGATTATAGCCTTCAGTTAAATGAGGAAACCGCCAAAAAGATGATAAGTTAACAGAAAATTCTAACTTAGTTTGCCAATTGGATGAAAATGGCAACAAAAATGAACCTCGGGGACCTAGATACAAAATGTTTCATTTTTGGACTTAAGTAGCAAAAGTGACCTAAACTCAAGGACCATTTTGGTATTTTACACCTTTTCGAGTAAAAGGTGTTTGGTAACTTTTATAAGTTAAAAAGGTGGCTGGTAAAGTGATTTTTGCTCCTCCTTATGACTTTTTTAAGGTGTTAAAAAGGAGTTTTTTAGAAGTTGGGGAAATGCGACTTTTGCAAACTCATTATAACTTTTTGCAAAAGTCAATAAGCGGGTTTGAAAAGGAATCTCAAATACCACCTTAATTCAGTGTGGGTCACTTTCCTTTAAGTCTTATCTATGATTATAGATCTACAGTAGGGTAGGAGTAACGCTTGATGTTTTAATAAAAGCTAGTGGAATTACCCGCACTTTACAATGGGGAATAAGTCGGTATCGGCTCAATTCATTAAAGTATATGTATGATATTTACATTCGGTATAGCAAGCAAAAGAGAATTGTCCAAAACGATATCAACATGTGTTTTACACCGATTGAAAACCATAGAAACAGATACCGGCACCAAAACCAATGTTCGGACGACATTAATTCGCCATTAAAACTTGCTATAGCGCATGGTACTAAAATATACTTTTATCAAATAGTAGATGAAAATAAACACACTGTAATGGTTTAATTCAAAATTTTATAAAATGTCATATTATACCGTATCCGTAAAAGCATACTCACAATTTTATAAAATATGTTTTTTTCAAAAACAAAATCTACTCAAAAGGAATTACAGTAATCAAATTTTATGACACTTAAATTAAAATAATAGAAAAAAAAAATGATTGGTACACAGACATAGCATGTTTATTAGGATGACAAGCGAACCCAAATCTGTTGGGTAAACCTGAAACCCAATATATTTAAACCGAACTTCAAAACGGGAGGTTACATATCATCACAAGGCGAGCCCGATTATGTCCTGGAGACACAACTAGAGCCAAGCCAACCAGGCTAACGGTCACATAATAAGAAGAAAGATGCCGAAGGTCGGAAACCAAAACACGTGCAAATGTGGACGGCGGACGAGGAGTACGCGTTAGCCCGCGCTTGGCTCGACGTATTGTAGGATCCCCAAATCGGATAGGTTTTTTATAGACTTTTTTATTTTTTATTTTTATTTTAATGTTATCATTTGTACTTTTTGTTCATTTGTTTTCTTGTAGTCAACAATCAAAATAAAAATTTGTTTTGGAGATGGATCCGAACACTCTTTTTTGGGGCTCGCTGGCAAAGAGAAATGTTGCCAGCCAAATGATTCTATGTCGGGCAAATGAACCGATTTGAACAGTAAATGCCAAAGATTTCAATCGGTTTATCAACGTGTTAGAAACGATTGGAAAAACGGCGCGAATGATGGGGATATAATTTCGGCTACTATCATAGAGTATTAAACGGAACGAGGGATTCTTCGTGATAGCCCAAAGTGGGAAAACGTCCCTCTTTTGGGTGGAACTACTTCTACAAAGTCGGGAAATAGAAGACCTTCAAAGAAGTCCAAAACCTCCTCTTCCGTTGATCCCGAAACACCAACGTCTGACGCTCGAAACATCGACTTAAACGATGTTAGTATGTTGTTTGCGAGGGAGGACAAGGAGGAGGAGCAGGGGGCCGTGACGACCACCCAGTATAAGAAGCAGTGGAAAAAGGGAGGTGACCAGAGTCATCGTCGGGGGGATCCGACTTGAAAGAAGAGTTTTCCGAGATAAACCGCCGCCTTCAAGACATACGCGACATCGGGGCTCAACGTATACAGGAGAACTGGGAAGTGGTCGACCTTCGGAAAGAGAGATAAATGGAGAGAGACATTGAGTATTACTCGAAACTGTTCGACCATCTAACATGAAAAGCGTTAGAATTGGCTCTAAAGCGTAGAGAGCTATATGGAAAAAGATACGGACTTTAGTTATTTAATTTTAGAATGTTTTTAATTTTATTGTATTGTTTTTAATATTATTGTAATGTATTTTCATCTAATGAAATGTTTTTAATATTTTTTATTAATAAGTTAGGAAAAAAATAATGAAGTAATGATTGCTGGTGGGGTTATGTGGTGTTAAACACTACAATCAAATGTTATGAAATGTTATATACCGCCACCATTGCACTTTATGTGACACTTGTCACATAATCCCACACTCACCACATTATGAAATGTTACCACTACACATGGCCTTATAATACAACTAACCCACTTACGTAAATATAAAAAATCCATTCATCCACCTTTCATTATTTAATTCAAATCCAACGGTTACTTAAGAATATAATGAGAAGCATAATCACCCCACCTACAATTGGCTACTTGACGTGGAGCCTAACAAAGGGGTTTAATAAAATCTAGTGGAATTACCCGTACTTTACAATGCGGTTTAAGTTGGTATCGGCTCAGTTCATTAAAGTATCTGTATGATATTTACATTCGGTGTAGCAAGCAAAAGAGATACGTCCAAAACGATATCAACACGTTTTTTACATCGATTGAAAACCATAGAAACAGATACCGGGACCAATACCAATGTTCGGACAACATCAATTCACCACTAAAACATGCTATAGCGCATGGTACTAAAAGATACTTTTATCAAATCGTAGATAAAAATAAACACGTCGCAGTGGTTTGTTTGAAATTTTATAAAATGTCATATTATACCATATCACATACTCAGAATTTTATATAATATGGCATTTTAAAAACATAATCTACTCAAAAAGAATTATGATAATCAAATATTATAACACCTAAATCAAAATAACTAGAAAATGATAAACCAAAACACGTTGAATGGAATCTATTATAATTTGCTCAGCAAAATAATTAGTAAAACAAAAAACCAAAAAATTATATGATTGGAACACAAACATAGCATGTTTAAGGATGTGGGTGGTGTATAGGTTAGGAATGCTATGAGGATATATGTCATGAAGGTGTGCGTGAGAAAAATGTGTTGTCACACCCATAAATGAAGAAATAAGAATGTATGAGATTAATATTGAAATTAGTGAAGCTTTATTTAAGTAATAATGCTTCTAAGACGAGTGGATGTGGTCTCGGGGACATCAGCGGGGAGCTGATGTGGATGGTTTCCTCGTCAGAAAACAATCCCTCACCCCTGGTCGAGTATTCGGTGAGCTTGGGAACTTACCCCTGTCTGCCCCGATCAACTTGACTCTCTCTCTCTCTCTCTCTCTTGATTAATATTATTGGAAGGGATGGATGGGGAGACCATTTCTTTTCTTGATAGGAGAAGAAGAAGGTGGTGAGATGGAAATGATGTGAACTGTGAAGGTGGGGGGAAAGGGCACCATACCCCTCCACTAAAGTGATTAGAGTGAGTAATCACCACTTAGCTAAGTGTATCTTCATTATTGTTGTTGTTGTTACTGATATTATTGTGTTATTATTATTACTAGCGGTAAGACCCATGTGCAAACACGGGTGGTTTTTTAGAAAACCATGCATAATACATATTAATAGAACGTATAGATACGTGTAGAGATATTGTACCAAAACTTGTTATCTATTATAGATAATAGACAACTATAAACATGCATCATCAGTTAATATATAAGATACATATGAGTATTTCCATTGTCTTATCCAAAAAAAAGGAGTACCCACCAATTGACAATGAAACCTGTTTATAGACATAACTACATATAGAACATGTCTAAGAAGCAAAATTAGTACCACCGACGAACCAAATGTACAACCACAAACAATCATGACATGAAACGTTGTCTATAAATCTTCAATCAACGCAACACAAACTACGAGGACTTTATCTTTGTCACGAAATGCACAACTTTTGTTAACTTCAGCAATTGAGTAGACTTGTGAAATTCTAACCAAAGTTCATCACCAAAAGAAATATTGCAAGATCTCAGATAAGAAGACCATCCAACAATAGAGCACGTGAATCCAGTATTGGTTTTTTGAGATGTTGTAATGTAACACCCCGTGTTTCGAAAGTCAAAGTCAATATTGAAGTCAAAGGAAGAAAAGATTGCTAATTGCGATCTGTCACTCCTTGCTCAACTACTGTTTTAACTTCTTTGACTTATAATCGAATCTATTTATTTATTTGCTTTAGTTGTATTATGTGGAGTGTCTACTAATAATCGAGGTTTAATCGCTATTTAATCGCATATTTATCGCTAATCGACTTATCGCATATCGCTATCGCAGTCGCAACTCGAATTATGTGTCCTGGATATTGTTTTACGTGTGTGTGCTAATTGTGTGTTACTTGTGCATGTTATGTTTATGTTGAGGTGTTAATCGCAATCGCAAATCTATCGAATCGCAATGGAATCGCGAACGCTAAACGCAAGTTAATTATAGTGATTGTATGTTAGATATAGTAGTTATGTTATTTGTGTAACTAATGGATTATACTATCGCATCGCTCACTCGAATCATATCGCAATGCTCAACACGCGAATCAAAACAACAAAACTCGTCGCGCCGGACACTAGGATCGAGTGGCCAACCGATCGAGTGGCTATCCGATCGGATTGCCATCCGATCGGATTGTCATCAAATCGCGTTGTCATCCGATCGCGTTGTCACCCGATCGGGCTGCCACCCGATCGCGTTGTCACCCGATCGGGCGATCGGGCGACACTTTCACCACTTTCCTTTTTGGGAAACCCTATAAATACCCACCTGTCACATCATTTGTGATGTGTCAGCTCCCTTGTTCGACCAGCCGACCTCAAGCTCTCATTTCTCTCGATTTCTCTAGATCCTTGTAAGTTTCCAACCTAAATCTTGTACTTCTATGATCTACACGCACTTCTTCATTATTTTCACCTTTGAATCTTAACTTTTAACCGTGAAATCACTGGATTTGAGGTGTTCTAGGATGACGTCATCAAGGAGTTCTTATGAACTTCAAAGTTTGGCTTCATTCCACCAAGAACAACTTAGATCTGAAGGATTTCCACAAGATTAAACAATGTTTTTGCTTAGATCTATACAAATTCATGGTTAAAAGGATTGAAAGAAGGTTTTCAAACTTTTTTTCAACTCTTTTACACTCAATGCACTCAAAACCGATAGAATCGGAGCTTGTTCTGACCTTCTACTCTTTCTTAGTGATGGGTTAGTTCAAGATCTGAATTCTATCCGAGAGACAATCGATTTCGGGTTTGAACATGAACAACCATCTCGAACCGTGAACCGGCCGGACTAGGGTGGTTCCTGTTCGATCGGATCACTTGGGTTGAGATGGGGTTTCTGTTGTTTAAGCAAGTTATCGTAACATCTCGTTCAAACTGCAAATCCTCAACGAAATCAAGTGTCAAGATGATCGGGACGTTGGGACGGATTGCCGTCCGATCGGATTGCCGTCCGATCGGATTGCCGTCCGATCGACCGGCCATCCGATCGGGTTGCACTAGGTTCCACACTTAAACATATTTCCAAAGTTTTCAAGGATCTGAACGTTGAACGGATTACCGCTCGATCGGATTGCCATCCGATCGAGTGACCGTCCGATCGTATGACGTTTGGGACTTTGGTACTTAATAAATTTTCAACATGTTCAATGCATACGGATTGCCACCTGATCGGATAGCCATCCGATCAAGTGACCGCCCTGCTGTGAACTTGTTCTCAACTGAGAAGCCTCGCCAATCGGATCATCGTCCGATTGAACCGTCGTCCGATCGACCGACCTGAAGGGTAGAGATACTTCTCTATTTTTAAAATGCTACAACGAAAACTTCAAAGTACAAGCCATCATACACAAACACATCCTCACCAAACAAGGTGTCAATCCAATCGAATGGCCATTCGATCGGATGACCATCCGAACGAATTGCCATCCGATCGACTGGCCATCCGATCGGATTACCATCCGATACTTGGTTCACTTGCATCATTTTACACGCCGCTTATCATTTATGCTATCGTTAACTGTTCAGGCTAATCTCTCAGCGCTCCCTTCAATCCAAGAGAGTGTTTACTTGTTAAACACAATCTGTGAGTATACTCGATCCCTTTTTGCTTTATGCACTTTTGGGTGTTACATACGTTACTTATTCTAAATCACTTCGATCATACAACGCAACACTATTTATACGCTGACCTTTAATGCATGTTATACGTGACTCGATGAATGCCTGTTTGTTATGTTAACACATTGATTGCTGTCTACCTGCCTTAGCAATGATAGCACTATAGTTTGGACTCAGCACCTATTCACTCAGGGGTTGTTAAGGACAATTACTTCACGTGTTCACAGTGGTGAACATGTCATGCTCACTCGCTACTCGCAGTCAACTCGCAGTCATTGGTATTGATGGGATCTTTATCGATAACTTACATGCTTCACATTATACGTTGTACATGCTGGTTATGCGTAAACGACTTCGAACTCTACTATGCTATTATCAAACTTGTATGTTCACCTTTACACTATGTGTATTGACCTACATTTTAACGTATGTGGCAGGTGTTTAGGATGCTGTGCTTTCCTTGCTATTTGATGGAATCGAGCTTAGGAGAGTCTAGAAACAAACAAAGACAACTTATTTTTATTTGAATCTGAGTTGTCGGAATAGTTTTATGTGTTTTGGAGATATCTATGTCTCTAATAACTTACTTGCTTAATAGGTTATGGTATGGGACATAATGTTTAACTATTCGGTAAAGTAGTTGTTATGGAATTTCTCTTGAACAATCTGTTTCGCTCAGTTCCATGCCCCAATGTTTCCGTCATCGGTTGGGGTGTGACAGATTGGTATCAGAGCCATAACTATAGGAAATTAGGCAAGACTCGACCTAGTCCGGGTCGATGTCTTAGAATGTAACACCTCGAAAATTCATGTCCAATAATGTATCGACACGTGTCATGAGCTTTAAACGTGTGAAAGATTACTTTAGAGGGACTAAAGTTGATAAACAAGGAATCTATGTGTATAAAAGGATTCAAAGAGTCAACAATGGATAAATATATCTATCAATAACCCTACACGATGTTTATACCCTTAAACGAATGAATCATGGATCATACGAAGCTAATTGTGGAAGAAAGTGAGAGATTACAAACTACAGGGGTTAAAAGTGTCAACATGTTTAAGTTGTACCTCTGAGTGATCTTTTAGCGAACTCGAAGCTTGGTAATGGTTAATTATACTCACTAGAATAAGTGATAAAAATTTCACAAGGTTTCGATAAAGAATGAGAAAGTTATGATAATATTCGTATACGAGGAGTTAAAAACATCAACATTGAAATTAAAGGATTTTTGGGTGAACATAAAGCTAACCAAGGACTTAACAAAGTTTGGTTAAGTCTTAAGGTCCTTAAAAATCAAGTTAGAGGGTTAAAAGTGCAAAACATGAAGTTAAAACCACTTTAAAAAGGACCAGGGGCCAAAATGTAAATTTTGAAACTTGTTGACCTGATCAGCTACATGGTGGCGCTACGCCACCAACATCCTCTTCTACCGTCGCGTAGCGCGACGGCCTGATCTGATCAGAATTCATGCACAGGTGCGAGTTCAGCAAGTTAAACCGACTTAGAAACCTTGTATTCGATTCTAGGGGCTTGTTTGATGGTTTTTCCATGCATAGGGACACCTGGAAGTGATCAAGGAACATCTATAGGCTATTATGGCATGATCTTGATGAATCAAACTCACTATATAAGAACCCATTGTTGCAACACTTTGGCATACACTTTGAAAACCATTCAAACTCAATTTCTGAAGATTTCTGGAGCTCTCTGGTCAACAAACAAGTTTCCTTAGGATCCATAGTCATACTTAGGACCTTTGTAAGTGTCCTTAACCTTTCTTAATTCAGTTTTACTTAGTTTATTAGCCTAAAGTCAAACCGTCGTAATTAAGGTTTGACTTCGTAATTAATCATAATTTGTCCAGTCAAATTTCAAATTGAAAGTACCTATGAGTTGGTAATTATGTGGGTAATAAACCCTTAAAAGGGTACCCTCTGATTCCCATTCTAACTAGGTCAATTGTCGGTTCAAAGCTAATCTTAAAAAGTCAACATAAAGCTTATTTTCAAATTAATGCATAATTAACAATGTAGAAGCCATGCAACCTATTTTATCACTAATATAACTTGGTAATTAATGTAAGAACATGTCTAAACATGTTCAACCTGACAATTTTCAGTTTAAGCTCGGTTTGGAACCGAAAGTCGCATAAGTGGACTTTCACTTTGACTTTCAGTTCTGACCCGTTAGAGCATAGTTTAGAAATGCCTTAGAGCCTTATTAGGACCAGGTTTCATGTTAGTATAACCCTCTGTGATTATACAACTTGGTTCATTAGTTATCCGATTCATATGCATGTTTTCGTTAAATGCTTAAATGTTGACTATTATGCCCTTTTCACCTTAAAACGTGATTTTTGAAAAAGTAAAAGAATTTAAACCTTAATTACTGATTTATAGACTTGTCCCTAAAATTTGACATCAGTTTGAGGTCCAGATTAGGAGTTATGCTCATTAGCGTAAATGAAAAGCTTTTTGTTAATTAAACGGCATAATTAGCATATAGCCTATCTAAACCCAATTTTTGATACCAAAATTTTTACCCACTGATATAAAATAATATTTTGGGATTTTTGAAGATTTTTATTTATTTTTAGGCTGAGCATAACATAGGGTTCTAAGATTGATTTGGTTATTGTCGGTTTTGCCCTTTTGGGCTATAAAATGAGTTTTACAAATCCTTTTGACCCCAAACCTTTTTCTACTGATCCAATATGATAAATAGATTATTTTAATCCTTCTGGAATAATAAAAATATCAGCGTTTCTTATAAAACCCGGAATTAGCTCAAAATCGCCTTTTTAAGCGTTTTTAACGCATAGTATGTATTAAAACTATTTTAAACATATAAGGTTTGATGCCTACTGATATATTTAGTAAATTTTTATATTTTAATAGTAAGCAAAAGTTTTAAACTCAGATTTCCAGTTTTGATCTTTTAGGCTTATGTGAAATTACCAAAATGCCCCTACGGTGCATAGTTTAGTTATAAATGATAAATTTCACATATATGTAATACCCTACTGTTATAACTTATTAAATTAAGTATTTTTACTGATTATACCAGACCTGTAACTCAGTTTGATATTTAAACTCTTTTATAACCTTTAAAATGACCAAAATGCCCCTACGGGGCATAGTTTGAGTTTAAATTCATTTTGGGCATAATAGAAGATATCTTACTGATGTCACAACATGTTTAAGGCATATTAACTTAGGAAACCTGTAGATGACTCATTTGGTTACCCGTTACGCACTTTTCACGTTCGGATCGGCTTATGTAACTAGTTTGCATATATTAGCCGAAACGGGTCAAACCATATCATTTTCATCTCAAAATACAGAATGTGTTTAGTTTACCCATATTAAATAAGTATCCAAGCTTGTCGGGTCTAAACCACATTCTAATCCGGTCTTCGCTTAATCATGCGTTTTTTTGGACCGTATTCCTTTTTAAAACTAACCGGTCTAAGTCTAGGCTTAATTAAGACCCGTTAGGAATCTAATAGGTTATTTAAAAACCTTCGTTCCAGATTAGGAGCCCAGTAAAAGATACGTGCACTTGCTAATTTTGAATATTACTTGCTCAGGTAAATACTCTTAACTTATTTTCCCTATACGGGCTTGGGATACGGTACTATAAAAGTACCGCTTGGTCGGGTGTGTAGTCATTTAAATCGGATTGTGATTGATGTATTTACATAACTCGTTTTAATCTGTATTATTTGGTGTATGGCCTTTGGGGGTTAAATGACCATGTCCCGGATATCCTTGGCATCATTCAAAGAAATGGCCACGACCTAAGCACGGGGTGTAGGCGTACACCTGACAGTTGCATATGTAAAAACTGGTAATCCACTTAAAGGAATCAACCTTGTGGGCATTATACCTGTGGCGTGTCACTTAACTTAAGCCGGCTCTTCTAACCGGTACTATTGGATGACAAATAAGTAAAACTGTATACAAGATTATTTTTATAAATAATTGTCCCAAGTTATAAAATATATTTTTGTCTAAGTGCATTCAAATTAATTTTCAAACTCTTTTCAAAATGAGTCAGTTAAGTTGTATTTACCAGTGTAAACTGACGTATTTTCCAAAAAGGCTAAGTGCAGGTACTATACGAAATAGGCTGGCTACTCCAGGCATCAATAATCAAGTCTCGCAAGCTCTAGATGTTAAAGTCTGTTGAACAATTTCCTTTTTATTTCGATCCGCCTGTGGATCATTGTCACACCCCGATTTCCACGTGTCACCGGTGGGCCCGGTGGGGGAGTATCGTGACGTGGTTGGCAACGTAATAGTCAAACAACACAATATAATAATGCACAGCGGAAGCAATTTAAATAAGATACAACCGAATTTATTTATTGTAAACAAAGTCACAATTATCCGGTGTTTATCCACAGTAGGATCGAATAATAAAAATATTGTTTATGGTTCAACAGACTTCGGCATCTTAAGTTTGCGAAACTTCTAGTGATGCTTAGGAGACTTCCAGCCTATTTCGCCTAGTACCTGCATTTAATCTTTTTGGGAAAATACGTCAGTTTACACTGGTAAATACATTCAACTGACTCATTTTATAAAATGATTGAAAATTGGTTTGGATGCACATGGCATAAACATTTTTATTAACTTGGGAGAATTATTTAATATTATAATCTTGTTAACGAATTACATGTTACTTATGCGTTCAGTAGCCCGGACGTATCCGGGTTAAGGATCAATAGACACACCACAATTCTAGAGTTATACACCGACAGGTGTACGCCTACACCCCGTGCTCAGGTCGTGGCTATCTCGTAAGATAATGCCAAGGATATCCGGGACATGGTCATCAACCCCCCCAAAGGCGGTAAAGTAAACAATACTGTTTAAACGAGCCGTTCAAATTATTCAATTAACAACCTAAGCGATGGAAGATTTGACGCCCGATCAAGCGGTACGCTATGTACCGTAACCCAAGCCCGTATAGGGAAAATAAGTTAAAAGTATTTACCTTGGTGCAAAGTATAGTCACAAGAATCAAATAGCAAGTAGCTTTTACTGTTTCTCCTAATCTGGAACGAAGGTTAAATATAACCTATTAGAATCCTAGCGGGTCTTTAATTATGCTTAAGCTTAGACCGGCTAGTTTCGAAGATACGGTTCGTACGCACGATTAAGCGAAGACCGGATAGAATGTGATTCAGACCCGACAAGTTTGAAGACTTGTTTAATATGGGTTTATTATTCACATTCTGGATTTTGAGATAAAACCGATAAGGTTTGACCCGTTTCGACTAATTTATGTAAATTTGTTACATAAACCGAACCGTACGCGTAATAAGCGTGACGGGTAGTCATGAGAGCTATATGCAGGTTTCCTAAGTTAATTATGCCTCAAATATGTTGTGACATCAGTAAGGTGTCTTTCGTTATGCCCGAAACTAATTTAAACACAAACTATGCCCCGTAGGGTTAGTTTGGTCATTTTAAAGTTTGTAAAAGAGTTTAAATGTCTAAATGAGTTAAAGGTCTGATGTAAATAGCAAACATACTTAATTTGATGAGTTTTAACAGTAGGCTAAAGCATGTATGTGAAACTTATCATTTTTAACCAATCTAGGCCCCGTAGGGGTATTTTGGTAATTTCACATAAGCCGACAAGCTCAAAACTGAAGTCTGAGTTTATCAACTTTTGCTTACTGTTAAAATATGATAATTTTCCTCTTATATCAGTAGGTATCAACCCGGGTATGTCCAATATGATTTTAAAACATACTATGCGTTAAAAACGCTAATTTAGGCGATTAAAGGCCATTACCGGGTTCGATACTTAAATCTGATATTTTTATATTTCCAGAAGGCTTAAAATAATTTATTTATCATAACTTATCAGTAGCAATTGGTTTGGAGTCGTTTAGATGTGTAAAACTCATTTTATGGCCCGTAAGGGCAAAACCGACAACTTCCGAAATAAGCCTGCGACTACGAGTTATGCTCAGCCTAAAATTAATTAAAAATCTTTAAAAATCCTAAAATAATATTTTATATCAGTGAGTAATTTGTTTGATACCAAAAAGTATGTTTAACTAGGCTATACGCTAATTACGCCATTATGTTAACATAAAGCATTAGTTTTGCGATAATGAGCATAACTCTTAATCTACAAGTCAAACTGATGTCAAACTTTGCATGCAAGTCTATATATCATTATTTAAGGTTTCTACACTTTTACATTTTCATAAATCATGTTTTAAGGTAATAAGGGCATAACGGTCAACATATGAGCGATTAACGGAAACTTGCATATTAATTGGATAATCAACGAAACAAGTACAGAGGCTTATACTATCATGCAACCTAACCCTAATGAAGCATTAAGGCATTTCCGAATCAAACTAAAACGGGTCAGAACCGAAGTCAAAGCAAAAGTCAAGGTTTTGCGTCTTTCGGTTCCGAACCGGGTTTAAACAGAAATTTGTCGAGTCGGGCAAGCGTAGACAAGTTTTTATACTTATTACCATGTTATATTAAGGTTAAAAGAGGTTACACGCCTCACGGATTGCTAATCACGCGTTAAATCACAAATTGTATTTCTGTTGACTTTTTCGGTCAACGTTTGACCCGACAAACGACCTAGTTAGGTCTGGAATTGGTACTTGCCCTTATAAGGGTTTAGTACCCATGTAATTACCTATCTAACGGTACTTTTATTTCGGGTTACGACTGAGTCAACTTTAATTAAACTGGAAGCCAAACGTTAAGTACGATATGTTGACTTCTATGCTAAAAACTAAACTAGAATTAATTTAGAAGGGTTAAGCAACTTACTAGATGATTAATGGATGATTAGGAAGGCTTTGAATCAGATTGTAAGCTCCTCCAATGCTCAGATGGCACTTGAATGATGTGTGTAGCAATTGTTGCAACTATGGTCCCTTATATAGTGCTCATGGACACCACAAAAGCTTGACAACCAAGTCTAGGACATCCCACAATCGATTAACATCTGTAACTAGTGTTTAGGGATGTCTAGGGGCCATGCACATGCAAGAGAAACCGGCTCAATGGGTCACAAATGCGCACAACAGCCAACAGTAGGTAATCTGGTCGCTGGGCAACCCTCGCGTAGCGCGAGGGTCCGTCGCGCTACGCGACGCCTCTGCAGATCAGTCTTGTGATTTTGTTTGTTGGTGTTTCGAAAGGGCATCAACTTGCACGACTTTGGGACTTTGTTTTGGCAACAAGGGGCCTCTATTAAGGGTCTAGTACAGTTCCTTACCCTACCAATATCCTTTGTTTCAATTGATTGCATTTACAAGACCCGTAAACAACGGTTTACCATTCATTTTCTTCTTGGGATCAAATCATGCTTTTCAACATCCACTATTGTGAACCCAACTTCTGAATTGAGAGTATAATAGACGTGTAAATTATTAAATCGGGTCTTGGGATTTATAACGAGGTCGTTCAGAGGTGCAAAAGTTAACATAACGACACTTTCAAATCCTGTCTATCATTTTTAATAATTCCGAGTCCACAAGCGTTTTGTCACACGTGACACGTGTCGTTACTTTATTGAACACGAAATTCTGAGGTGTTACATCCTCACCCCCTTAAAATAAATCTCGACCTGAGATTTACTGAAATAAGTAGGGGTACTTCTCTTTCATTGTGGATTCAACCTCCCACGTGTATTCGGGACCCCTACGGGCATCCCATTTGACCTTTACAAAAGGTATATGCTTTCTTCGAAGCTTCCTCACCTGTCGATCTTCAATCGACAAAGGTTTTTCCACAAACGTTAAGCTCTTATCTATTTGCACATCTGTATGTGGCATGACATGTGAATCGTCAGCGGAACACTTCTTTAGATTGCAGATGTGGAACACATTGTGAATTCCACTGAGCTCTTCTGGTAAGTTCAATTTGTAGGCAACTGACCCAACACGTTCGATAACCTCGAAAGGTCCTATGTATCTCGGGCTTAGTTTGCCTTTCTTGCCAAATCGCATCACCCCTTTCCATGGTGACACTTTAAGTAGGACTTTGTCACCTACTTCGAAGTGAAAATCCTTACGACTTGGATCCGCGTAACTCTTCTGCCTATTCCGGGCAGCTTGGAGATTGTTACGAATCTGGACAATCTTGTCCGTCGTTTCGAACACGATCTCTGGTCCTGATAACTGGACTTCTCCAACTTCTGCCCAACAAACTGGCGATCTACACTTTCTACCGTATAATGCCTCAAAAGGCGCAGCCTTTATGCTGGTATGGTAGCTATTGTTGTAGGAGAATTCGATCAATGGTAGGTTCTTATCCCAGCTACCTTCCAATTCGATCGCACATGCACGTAGCATGTCTTCCAACGTTTGAATGGTACGCTCACTCTGACCGTCAGTCTGAGGATGGTAAGCCGTACTAAAGTTCAAACGTGTGCCCAAAGATTGTTGGAAACTCTTCCAAAAGTGTGACGTGTACCTAGTATCCCGGTCAGAGATAATAGCTACAGGTATGCCATGTAGGGCTACAATCTTATCAACGTATAACTGGGCTAACATGTCGGAGCTATAAGTCTCCTTGATGGGTAAGAAATGAGCTGACTTAGTCAGTCTGTCAACTATAACCCATATTGTATCATTGCCTTTCCTCGTCTTGGGTAACTTGGTAATAAAATCCATAGTTACCATTTCCCACTTCCACGTAGGAAGTTCAGGCTGTTGTAAAAAACCTGACGGTTTCTGATGCTCGGCTTTGACTTGCGCACATGTCAAGCATTTTGCTACATGGGCGGCTACAGACTTTTTCAAGCCTATCCACCAATAATTTGCCTTTAAATCCTGATACATCTTATCCGCACCAGGATGAACGAAATATTTGGAACTATGGGCTTCCTGGAGGATAACATCACGAAGTCCTCCATAAATTGGAACCCATACTCTTCCATTCAACCTTAGAAGTCCGTCCTTGCTAAGAGTTAACTGCTCCTCAGTTACTCCTAGCTTTTCATTAGGATAGTTAGCTTCCAGCACAACTTCCTTCTGTGCAGCTAACAACCTTTCCATCAGACTGTTCTTTAATCCCATGCGCTTGGCATTGATTCGGATAGGTTTAACCCTCTCCTTCCGACTCAATGCATCGGCGACTACATTCGCCTTGCCGGGATGGTATTTGATTTCACAATCATAATCGTTCAATGTTTCCATCCAACGGCGTTGCCTCATATTCAACTCCTTCTGATTAAACAGATGTTGGAGGCTCTTGTGATCAGAAAAGATCACAAACTTGATTCCATAAAGATAATGCCTCCACAGTTTTAGTGCGAACACAACGGCACCCAATTCCAAGTCATGGGTGGTGTAATTCTTTTCGTGCACCTTTAACTGTCGTGATGCATAGGCAATCACCTTGCCTTTCTGCATAAGCACACACCCCATGCCGGTGTGTGATGCATCACAATAAACTACAAATTCTTCAGCGCCTTCAGGTAATGTAAGCACAGGAGCGTTGCTCAACTTTTGTCTCAACACATCGAAGGACTCTTGCTGCTTAGGGCCCCATACGAACTTTACTTTCTTCTTGGTCAGGGAAGTTAGGGGGGCAGCAATCCTTGAAAAATTTTCAATGAAACGCCTGTAATATCTTGCCAATCCCAGGAAGCTACGTATTTCTGTAGGCGTCTTTGGCTCTTGCCAGTTCATAACAGCTTCAACTTTAGCGGGATCCACCTGGATACCACGCTCACTGACCACGTGTCCAAGGAATTGGACTTCTCGTAGCCAAAATTCACACTTGGAGAATTTGGCATAGAGCTTCTCCTGTCGTAGAAGTTTGAGAATACAACGAAGGTGTTTCTCGTGGTCAGTTTGATTCTTAGAATAAATAAGGATGTCATCGATGAAGACAATAACAAATTTATCTAAATAAGGCTTGCAGACGCGATTCATGAGATCCATGAATGCGGCTGGTGCATTAGTGAGCCCAAAAGGCATCACTAGGAACTCGTAGTGACCGTAACGAGTCCTAAATGCAGTCTTGTGTACGTCTTCATCTTTGACCTTCAGCTGATGGTAGCCTGACCTCAAATCAATCTTTGAGAAGTAACTTGCCCCTTGAAGCTGATCGAACAAATCGTCGATCCTGGGCAATGGATATCTATTCTTGATCGTGACTTTATTAAGCTCGCGATAGTCGATGCACAGGCGCATCGACCCATCCTTCTTCTTGACAAACAGGATTGGCGCTCCCCAAGGAGATGAACTAGGTCGAATGAAACCCTTAGCCAGCAATTCATCTAGCTGCGTCCGCAACTCCTTCATTTCTGTGGGTGCCAATCTGTATGGAGCTCTAGCAACTGGCGCCGCTCCGGGGATGATGTCGATCCTGAATTCCACTTGCCTATCCGGTGGCAAACCAGGTAGATCTTCAGGAAACACTTCTGGGTATTCAGAGATGACAGGAATGTCTTCTATCTTCGGTTTGGGCTCATCAATGATCACTTGCGCCATGTAGATGACACATCCCTTCTTCAAACACTTGGAAGCCTTGAGCATAGTCACCTGCTCAGGCAGTCCGTACTGGGTATCTCCCCGAATGGTAAGTGATTCACCAGACGGAGTCTTTATTACCACTTATTTCTGGTTACAGACGATTTGGGCCTGGTTATGAGATAACCAGTCCATACCCAGAACTATGTCAAAACCAGCTAATTTAAACGGAAGTAGAGACAGAGGAAAAGAATGGTTCTTAATGGATATAGCACATCCATCTAACACAGTAGAGACGGTTTCTACGGTACCATCTGCTAACTCTACCTCATAGTTCACTTTTAGGGTTTTGACGGGTAAATTTAATAATTCACAAAATTTATGATCTACGAAGGACTTATCTGCGCCCGAATCAAAAAGCACTCTTGCAAAAACATCATTTACAAGAAAAGTACCTGTTATGACGTTATCATCCTGCACAGCCTCCTTCGCATCCATCCTGAAGACTCTGGCATTAGTCTTCTTAGCCTCTTCAGGCTTCTTGTTGTTCTTGGGGCAGTTAGTACTTATGTGGCCCTTCTCGTTGCAACGGTAGCACGTTGCATCTTTCATCTTCTTGCAATCCAAGGTTTTGTGTTCCTTGGATTTGCACAAACCACAAGCAAAAGACCTTGACTCGTTATTCGAGTTTGATTCGAGTCTGCACTTTCCAAAGTGCCGTTTCTTGCAAGTCTTGCATGTGGGCTTCTCTCCAGAACGATGCTCGTCTTTCTTCGAATCCGATCCCTTCTTGTGATCACCGCTCCCACGGTGCTTCTTGTTCGACCTACGCGAACCATCATCTTCTCGCTTCCTCTTCTCAGCATCCTTATTCCTCTTCGATCTTTGTCGGACCGCATCCAATGTGAGGGATAAGGAAAGGTCAGTTACAGACCTGAAGGTAACTGGCCGAGAAGCTTTTACACTGGCCTTGATCTCGGGTTCCAACCCACCAATAAAACGAGCAATCCTTTTAGGCTCCGGGGTTACCAGGTAAGGTACCAACCGGGATAGTGTATTGAAGCTTGTCAGATAAGCCTGACAGTCGAGGTTCTTCATCACCAGTGCTAGAAAGTCTGATTCGATCTTTTCCACCTCATGCTGAGGGCAGAAATTTTCCTTGATCAAGGCGATGAATTGATCCCACGTCATACTATACAACGGGATCTTTCCGGAAGCCTCCATCAGAGCTCTCCACCAAGCCAACGCCTGACCTTTGAAGGACTGTGAGACAAATTTAACCACATCACCTTCAGCGCATCCGCTGATGTCCACGACAGTGTCCATCTCATCGAGCCACGTCATACAGTCGACGGCTCCTTTCTCACCCGTAAAATCCCTGGGTTTACAAGACACAAAGTACTTATATGTGCAACCCTTGTTACGGTGTCCTTGATGCAGTACTAAATGCTGAGATGGATCACTTTGGCGGTTGGTGGACTGGCGATCATCACCGTTTTTCTTTGGTCCATCCTTTTTGGGAGGAGGCTTGTTATGAGCCTCAGAATGGGTCCTGGGCTTCGAATGTGATGCAGAGTGGGTCCTGCTTCGAGTACCACTGTACTCCTCATACTGTCTATCCAAAGCCTCGGTGATAGCACCATCTATGATTGCCTTTAATTCAGCGCCCGTTAATGTAACCTGGGCATTCACATTTGGCTCCACGGGAGGGCTATTAACTTCATTTGAGTCAGCCATTTAATTGAACTGTTACAGAAAACAAGAACAATATTTTACTATGGAGTTTATTATAGAATTACCCCTTAGGGTAACTCGTCATGGTGAACAGAGACCACATTTGGTTAACTTATTAATCGTATTAATTTAGGATTTCAATTAAAATTTATCCTAATTATAACAATATATATTAGCACATAAGGCTTAGTCACATGGACAATTTTTAGATTTAATCTATGATTTCAGAGAATCAAAACATTAAAGTATATTGGCACAATAGGCCTAGTCACGTGGACAATATAAGCTATGATTTCAGAGAATCATGGCTTTTAAGGTTCAAACCTAGTTCACTACCTCTATTTGACAGGGAGTCAATGCTTCCACTGCCTTTTGGTTCATATGGAAATGAGTAAGGCCCGTAGGCATTATATTACCAACGCATGGTACTATATGATCATCTTACTTGATGATGTAGACCCAGGATTCAGAGATCATTAAACTGGGTTTTGGAATCTTCTAAAGACTCCTTATACATATAAAATGACATGTGATTTTAACGAATCACTTCTGCCAGGAGTGTTAACATGTTTTAAGATGTTAACAGGAATTTAAATCTTTTAAACAGGTCTTACCATCTTGGCTCGGTCTTATATTTGACACTAAGCTAGGTTTTACCCTTTAAGATTTATAATTTCGTAGGCAGATTATTTTAAAAAGGAAATGATTTTTAATTATTTATTTCATTTATAATTTATACATGCACATAATGGCAATATGAAATTTATAAAATAACCATTCCATTAATTCATTTAGAATATTACACATTTGCCCTAAACGGGTCTTCCAAATACAACTTACCCTCGTAGGGGTTAAACAGATAGTTACCCTCGCAGGGGTTAATTAACACACATGCCCTCGCAGGGGCTAAATATAGTACATGTCCTCGTAGGGGCTACTTATTCAAACCATACACACCCACGTAGGGGTTTAAACAAACAAGCATGCCCACGCAGGGGCTCAAACCAAAACATATCAAATACACCCACGCAGGGGCTTATACATCAGTAATAGAAAAATTCAACGATCCTTCTTGTTCTTCCCCTTGATCAGACCCATCAGTCCTTGGAAGAATGTTTGTTTTTCCCTACGATCCTCGTGTGCTTCCCGTTCCACCCGCTCCAACCTCTGCAAAATTTCCTCCCTATTTGGGGAAAATCGTGGTGGCTGCGACTGCGTCCTTATAATAGGCCTGGGAGGTACCGAGTATCCCTGAGTCGGGTAACTCACCCCCCAAGGATCCCCATAGGGTCCTTGCATGCCGTAGTTCGCTGCCATCATGTACGGATCAGCCTCTCCGTAACCATAGTTATGATGCGTTGGGGGTTCAAACGGGTTGTAGCCCATACCACCCGGGTATGCTGGTATCGGTTGGTCAAAACCCATTGGAGGCGGCTGTAGTACGGCAGGGTTAGAGGGTCCACCCATTTGCGGGTCCTC
Source organism: Helianthus tuberosus (assembly GCA_030545235.1). Classification (NCBI taxonomy): domain Eukaryota; kingdom Viridiplantae; phylum Streptophyta; class Magnoliopsida; order Asterales; family Asteraceae; genus Helianthus; species Helianthus tuberosus. The sequence continues at coordinate 161,669,637 of CM060394.1, forward strand.
ATAGTGCGGTGGGTAGTGACTAGCACTTGACTGACGTGGGGAATCGAAAGTGAAACCCCCCGGTCGCACTGATATGCGGGCACCTGTTCTTCTTCGCCTTGGCGGTTGAGGAGGTGGCGGTTGAACTGGAGGCGGTGGAGGTGGTGGCGTAACTGCCACAAACCGATGATCCTCTGATGAATCTTGATGATGCGGCTGAGGCTGTGGCTCCTGTTGCTGCTGCTGATACTGCTGCTGCTGATGCTGCCCATGAGACGATGAGTGGTGTGATGGTGTATAATACCACTGGTGTGGTTCGAACAGTGCTTGAAAACTATCTGGACCGCCGTAAGGTGATCCGTGAAAGGAAGATCCGTCCGAGATCTCTATTGGGTGGTTCGGAGTGCCACTCGCAGGCATGACGGGGTCCGTGTCCTCGTCCATGTCATCAGCTTGATCACCAGAGAAGTGATCGTCTGGCCCTAGTGGGTTGAAACCCACGGGTTCTGGTAGGTAATCGGCCGGATTAAACTGGCCTCTAAAGATAGGTGTGGGGTCCCCATAGGAATGATGGGACAAAGATCTTTGTAGTGGTATGTATGAAGGCTGGGGGTTGTTGGGTTCATATGGATTGAGTACGGGCGGTCTTGGGGTATGCGAAACCGATCGTCTGGCTGGTTCGACTTGGTTCCGCCGGTTATCTCTAGGGTCATCACTTTCCGTATTGGATGGAGCTCGCCTTCGCGATGGTCCCGCTTCATGATCATTGGGGGCGGCAACTGGCCCCTTGCCTCTTCCTCGGGTCCTGAAGAATCTTGGCGGCATTATCGATATTCCTGTCAATAAAGCATGAGATAACAATACAAAATATAAAGTTTAAAAGGACAAAACAAAAACCGAATAAGGTGGAGTTTGTCCTATGTTATAAGTCTAGACTCGAAGGTTTAGATTTGTGCAAATTGTGTAACTGAGATTAAACACAAAAGACTAGTGTTTAATTCACTCAGAGTTGGCTCTGATACCAACCTGTCACACCCCGATTTCCACGTGTCACCGGTGGGCCCGGTGGGGGAGTATCGTGACGTGGTTGGCAACGTAATAGTCAAACAACACAATATAATAATGCACAGCGGAAGCAATTTAAATAAGATACAACCGAATTTATTTATTGTAAACAAAGTCACAATTATCCGGTGTTTATCCACAGTAGGATCGAATAATAAAAATATTGTTTATGGTTCAACAGACTTCGGCATCTTAAGTTTGCGAAACTTCTAGTGATGCTTAGGAGACTTCCAGCCTATTTCGCCTAGTACCTGCATTTAATCTTTTTGGGAAAATACGTCAGTTTACACTGGTAAATACATTCAACTGACTCATTTTATAAAATGATTGAAAATTGGTTTGGATGCACATGGCATAAACATTTTTATTAACTTGGGAGAATTATTTAATATTATAATCTTGTTAACGAATTACATGTTACTTATGCGTTCAGTAGCCCGAACGTATCCGGGTTAAGGATCAATAGACACACCACAATTCTAGAGTTATACACCGACAGGTGTACGCCTACACCCCGTGCTCAGGTCGTGGCTATCTCGTAAGATAATGCCAAGGATATCCGGGACATGGTCATCAACCCCCCCAAAGGCGGTAAAGTAAACAATACTGTTTAAACGAGCCGTTCAAATTATTCAATTAACCACCTAAGCGATGGAAGATTTGACGCCCGATCAAGCGGTACGCTATGTACCGTAACCCAAGCCCGTATAGGGAAAATAAGTTAAAAGTATTTACCTTGGTGCAAAGTATAGTCACAAGAATCAAATAGCAAGTAGCTTTTACTGTTTCTCCTAATCTGGAACGAAGGTTAAATATAACCTATTAGAATCCTAGCGGGTCTTTAATTATGCTTAAGCTTAGACCGGCTAGTTTCGAAGATACGGTTCGTACGCACGATTAAGCGAAGACCGGATAGAATGTGATTCAGACCCGACAAGTTTGAAGACTTGTTTAATATGGGTTTATTATTCACATTCTGGATTTTGAGATAAAACCGATAAGGTTTGACCCGTTTCGACTAATTTATGTAAATTTGTTACATAAACCGAACCGTACGCGTAATAAGCGTGACGGGTAGTCATGAGAGCTATATGCAGGTTTCCTAAGTTAATTATGCCTCAAATATGTTGTGACATCAGTAAGGTGTCTTTCGTTATGCCCGAAACTAATTTAAACACAAACTATGCCCCGTAGGGTTAGTTTGGTCATTTTAAAGTTTGTAAAAGAGTTTAAATGTCTAAATGAGTTAAAGGTCTGATGTAAATAGCAAACATACTTAATTTGATGAGTTTTAACAGTAGGCTAAAGCATGTATGTGAAACTTATCATTTTTAACCAATCTAGGCCCCGTAGGGGTATTTTGGTAATTTCACATAAGCCGACAAGCTCAAAACTGAAGTCTGAGTTTATCAACTTTTGCTTACTGTTAAAATATGATAATTTTCCTCTTATATCAGTAGGTATCAACCCGGGTATGTCCAATATGATTTTAAAACATACTATGCGTTAAAAACGCTAATTTAGGCGATTAAAGGCCATTACCGGGTTCGATACTTAAATCTGATATTTTTATATTTCCAGAAGGCTTAAAATAATTTATTTATCATAACTTATCAGTAGCAATTGGTTTGGAGTCGTTTAGATGTGTAAAACTCATTTTATGGCCCGTAAGGGCAAAACCGACAACTTCCGAAATAAGCCTGCGACTACGAGTTATGCTCAGCCTAAAATTAATTAAAAATCTTTAAAAATCCTAAAATAATATTTTATATCAGTGAGTAATTTGTTTGATACCAAAAAGTATGTTTAACTAGGCTATACGCTAATTACGCCATTATGTTAACATAAAGCATTAGTTTTGCGATAATGAGCATAACTCTTAATCTACAAGTCAAACTGATGTCAAACTTTGCATGCAAGTCTATATATCCGTATTTAAGGTTTCTACACTTTTACATTTTCATAAATCACGTTTTAAGGTAATAAGGGCATAACGGTCAACATATGAGCGATTAACGGAAACTTGCATATTAATTGGATAATCAACGAAACAAGTACAGAGGATTATACTATCATGCAACCTAACCCTAATGAAGCATTAAGGCATTTCCGAATCAAACTAAAACGGGTCAGAACCGAAGTCAAAGCAAAAGTCAAGGTTTTGCGTCTTTCGGTTCCGAACCGGGTTTAAACAGAAATTTGTCGAGTCGGGCAAGCGTAGACAAGTTTTTATACTTATTACCATGTTATATTAAGGTTAAAAGAGGTTACACGCCTCACGGATTGCTAATCACGCGTTAAATCACAGATTGTATTTCTGTTGACTTTTTCGGTCAACGTTTGACCCGACAAACGACCTAGTTAGGTCTGGAATTGGTACTTGCCCTTATAAGGGTTTAGTACCCATGTAATTACCTATCTAACGGTACTTTTATTTTGGGTTACGACTGAGTCAACTTTAATTAAACTGGAAGCCAAACGTTAAGTACGATATGTTGACTTCTATGCTAAAAACTAAACTAGAATTAATTTAGAAGGGTTAAGCAACTTACTAGATGATTAATGGATGATTAGGAAGGCTTTGAATCAGATTGTAAGCTCCTCCAATGCTCAGATGGCACTTGAATGATGTGTGTAGCAATTGTTGCAACTATGGTCCCTTATATAGTGCTCATGGACACCACAAAAGCTTGACAACCAAGTCTAGGACATCCCACAATCGATTAACATCTGTAACTAGTGTTTAGGGATGTCTAGGGGCCATGCACATGCAAGAGAAACCGGCTCAATGGGTCACAAATGCGCACAACAGTCAACAGTAGGTAATCTGGTCGCTGGGCAACCCTCGCGTAGCGCGAGGGTCCGTCGCGCTACGCGACGCCTCTGCAGATCAGTCTTGTGATTTTGTTTGTTGGTGTTTCGAAAGGGCATCAACTTGCACGACTTTGGGACTTTGTTTTGGCAACAAGGGGCCTCTATTAAGGGTCTAGTACAGTTCCTTACCCTACCAATATCCTTTGTTTCAATTGATTGCATTTACAAGACCCGTAAACAACGGTTTACCATTCATTTTCTTCTTGGGATCAAATCATGCTTTTCAACATCCACTATTGTGAACCCAACTTCTGAATTGAGAGTATAATAGACGTGTAAATTATTAAATCGGGTCTTGGGATTTATAACGAGGTCGTTCAGAGGTGCAAAAGTTAACATAACGACACTTTCAAATCCTGTCTATCATTTTTAATAATTCCGAGTCCACAAGCGTTTTGTCACACGTGACACGTGTCGTTACTTTATTGAACACGAAATTCTGAGGTGTTACATCCTCACCCCCTTAAAATAAATCTCGACCTGAGATTTACTGAAATAAGTAGGGGTACTTCTCTTTCATTGTGGATTCAACCTCCCACGTGTATTCGGGACCCCTACGGGCATCCCATTTGACCTTTACAAAAGGTATATGCTTTCTTCGAAGCTTCCTCACCTGTCGATCTTCAATCGACAAAGTTTTTTCCACAAACGTTAAGCTCTTATCTATTTGCACATCTGTATGTGGCATGACATGTGAATCGTCAGCGGAACACTTCTTTAGATTGCAGATGTGGAACACATTGTGAATTCCACTGAGCTCTTCTGGTAAGTTCAATTTGTAGGCAACTGACCCAACACGTTCGATAACCTCGAAAGGTCCTATGTATCTCGGGCTTAGTTTGCCTTTCTTGCCAAATCGCATCACCCCTTTCCATGGTGACACTTTAAGTAGGACTTTGTCACCTACTTCGAAGTGAAAATCCTTACGACTTGGATCCGCGTAACTCTTCTGCCTATTCCGGGCAGCTTGGAGATTGTTACGAATCTGGACAATCTTGTCCGTCGTTTCGAACACGATCTCTGGTCCTGATAACTGGACTTCTCCAACTTCTGCCCAACAAACTGGCGATCTACACTTTCTACCGTATAATGCCTCAAAAGGCACAGCCTTTATGCTGGTATGGTAGCTATTGTTGTAGGAGAATTCGATCAATGGTAGGTTCTTATCCCAGCTACCTTCCAATTCGATCGCACATGCACGTAGCATGTCTTCCAACGTTTGAATGGTACGCTCACTCTGACCGTCAGTCTGAGGATGGTAAGCCGTACTAAAGTTCAAACGTGTGCCCAAAGATTGTTGGAAACTCTTCCAAAAGTGTGACGTGTACCTAGTATCCCGGTCAGAGATAATAGCTACAGGTATGCCATGTAGGGCTACAATCTTATCAACGTATAACTGGGCTAACATGTCGGAGCTATAAGTCTCCTTGATGGGTAAGAAATGAGCTGACTTAGTCAGTCTGTCAACTATAACCCATATTGTATCATTGCCTTTCCTTGTCTTGGGTAACTTGGTAATAAAATCCATAGTTACCATTTCCCACTTCCACGTAGGAAGTTCAGGCTGTTGTAGCAAACCTGACGGTTTCTGATGCTCGGCTTTGACTTGCGCACATGTCAAGCATTTTGCTACATGGGCGGCTACAGACTTTTTCAAGCCTATCCACCAATAATTTGCCTTTAAATCCTGATACATCTTATCCGCACCAGGATGAACGAAATATTTGGAACTATGGGCTTCCTGGAGGATAACATCACGAAGTCCTCCATAAATTGGAACCCATACTCTTCCATTCAACCTTAGAAGTCCGTCCTTGCTAAGAGTTAACTGCTCCTCAGTTACTCCTAGCTTTTCATTAGGATAGTTAGCTTCCAGCACAACTTCCTTCTGTGCAGCTAACAACCTTTCCATCAGACTGTTCTTTAATCCCATGCGCTTGGCATTGATTCGGATAGGTTTAACCCTCTCCTTCCGACTCAATGCATCGGCGACTACATTCGCCTTGCCGGGATGGTATTTGATTTCACAATCATAATCGTTCAATGTTTCCATCCAACGGCGTTGCCTCATATTCAACTCCTTCTGATTAAACAGATGTTGGAGGCTCTTGTGATCAGAAAAGATCACAAACTTGATTCCATAAAGATAATGCCTCCACAGTTTTAGTGCGAACACAACGGCACCCAATTCCAAGTCATGGGTGGTGTAATTCTTTTCGTGCACCTTTAACTGTCGTGATGCATAGGCAATCACCTTGCCTTTCTGCATAAGCACACACCCCATGCCGGTGTGTGATGCATCACAATAAACTACAAATTCTTCAGCGCCTTCAGGTAATGTAAGCACAGGAGCGTTGCTCAACTTTTGTCTCAACACATCGAAGGACTCTTGCTGCTTAGGGCCCCATACGAACTTTACTTTCTTCTTGGTCAGGGAAGTTAGGGGGGCAGCAATCCTTGAAAAATTTTCAATGAAACGCCTGTAATATCTTGCCAATCCCAGGAAGCTACGTATTTCTGTAGGCGTCTTTGGCTCTTGCCAGTTCATAACAGCTTCAACTTTAGCGGGATCCACCTGGATACCACGCTCACTGACCACGTGTCCAAGGAATTGGACTTCTCGTAGCCAAAATTCACACTTGGAGAATTTGGCATAAAGCTTCTCCTGTCGTAGAAGTTTGAGAATACAACGAAGGTGTTTCTCGTGGTCAGTTTGATTCTTAGAATAAATAAGGATGTCATCGATGAAGACAATAACAAATTTATCTAAATAAGGCTTGCAGACGCGATTCATGAGATCCATGAATGCGGCTGGTGCATTAGTGAGCCCAAAAGGCATCACTAGGAACTCGTAGTGACCGTAACGAGTCCTAAATGCAGTCTTGTGTACGTCTTCATCTTTGACCTTCAGCTGATGGTAGCCTGACCTCAAATCAATCTTTGAGAAGTAACTTGCCCCTTGAAGCTGATCGAACAAATCGTCGATCCTGGGCAATGGATATCTATTCTTGATCGTGACTTTATTAAGCTCGCGATAGTCCGATGCACAGGCGCATCGACCCATCCTTCTTCTTGACAAACAGGATTGGCGCTCCCCAAGGAGATGAACTAGGTCGAATGAAACCCTTAGCCAGCAATTCATCTAGCTGCGTCCGCAACTCCTTCATTTCTGTGGGTGCCAATCTGTATGGAGCTCTAGCAACTGGCGCCGCTCCGGGGATGATGTCGATCCTGAATTCCACTTGCCTATCCGGTGGCAAACCAGGTAGATCTTCAGGAAACACTTCTGGGTATTCAGAGATGACAGGAATGTCTTCTATCTTCGGTTTGGGCTCATCAATGATCACTTGCGCCATGTAGATGACACATCCCTTCTTCAAACACTTGGAAGCCTTGAGCATAGTCACCTGCTCAGGCAGTCCGTACTGGGTATCTCCCCGAATGGTAAGTGATTCACCAGACGGAGTCTTTATTACCACTTATTTCTGGTTACAGACGATTTGGGCCTGGTTATGAGATAACCAGTCCATACCCAGAACTATGTCAAAACCAGCTAATTTTAAACGGAAGTAGAGACAGAGGAAAAGAATGGTTCTTAATGGATATAGCACATCCATCTAACACAGTAGAGACGGTTTCTACGGTACCATCTGCTAACTCTACCTCATAGTTCACTTTTAGGGTTTTGACGGGTAAATTTAATAATTCACAAAATTTATGATCTACGTAGGACTTATCTGCGCCCGAATCAAAAAGCACTCTTGCAAAAACATCATTTACAAGGAAAAGTACCTGTTATGACGTTATCATCCTGCACAGCCTCCTTCGCATCCATCCTGAAGACTCTGGCATTAGTCTTCTTAGCCTCTTCAGGCTTCTTGTTGTTCTTGGGGCAGTTAGTACTTATGTGGCCCTTCTCGTTGCAACGGTAGCACGTTGCATCTTTCATCTTCTTGCAATCCAAGGTTTTGTGTTCCTTGGATTTGCACAAACCACAAGCAAAAGACCTTGACTCGTTATTCGAGTTTGATTCGAGTCTGCACTTTCCAAAGTGCCGTTTCTTGCAAGTCTTGCATGTGGGCTTCTCTCCAGAACGATGCTCGTCTTTCTTCGAATCCGATCCCTTCTTGTGATCACCGCTCCCACGGTGCTTCTTGTTCGACCTACGCGAACCATCATCTTCTCGCTTCCTCTTCTCAGCATCCTTATTCCTCTTCGATCTTTGTCGGGACCGCATCCAATGTGAGGGATAAGGAAAGGTCAGTTACAGACCTGAAGGTAACTGGCCGAGAAGCTTTTACACTGGCCTTGATCTCGGGTTCCAACCCACCAATAAAACGAGCAATCCTTTTAGGCTCCGGGGTTACCAGGTAAGGTACCAACCGGGATAGTGTATTGAAGCTTGTCAGATAAGCCTGACAGTCGAGGTTCTTCATCACCCAGTGCTAGAAAGTCTGATTCGATCTTTTCCACCTCATGCTGAGGGCAGAAATTTTCCTTGATCAAGGCGATGAATTGATCCCACGTCATACTATACAACGGGATCTTTCCGGAAGCCTCCATCAGAGCTCTCCACCAAGCCAACGCCTGACCTTTGAAGGACTGTGAGACAAATTTAACCACATCACCTTCAGCGCATCCGCTGATGTCCACGACAGTGTCCATCTCATCGAGCCACGTCATACAGTCGACGGCTCCTTTCTCACCCGTAAAATCCCTGGGTTTACAAGACACAAAGTACTTATATGTGCAACCCTTGTTACGGTGTCCTTGATGCAGTACTAAATGCTGAGATGGATCACTTTGGCGGTTGGTGGACTGGCGATCATCACCGTTTTTCTTTGGTCCATCCTTTTTGGGAGGAGGCTTGTTATGAGCCTCAGAATGGGGTCCTGGGCTTCGAATGTGATGCAGAGTGGGTCCTGCTTCGAGTACCACTGTACTCCTCATACTGTCTATCCAAAGCCTCGGTGATAGCACCATCTATGATTGCCTTTAATTCAGCGCCCGTTAATGTAACCTGGGCATTCACATTTGGCTCCACGGGAGGGCTATTAACTTCATTTGAGTCAGCCATTTAATTGAACTGTTACAGAAAACAAGAACAATATTTTACTATGGAGTTTATTATAGAATTACCCCTTAGGGTAACTCGTCATGGTGAACAGAGACCACATTTGGTTAACTTATTAATCGTATTAATTTAGGATTTCAATTAAAATTTATCCTAATTATAACAATATATATTAGCACATAAGGCTTAGTCACATGGACAATTTTTAGATTTAATCTATGATTTCAGAGAATCAAAACATTAAAGTATATTGGCACTATAGGCCTAGTCACGTGGACAATATAAGCTATGATTTCAGAGAATCATGGCTTTTAAGGTTCAAACCTAGTTCACTACCTCTATTTGACAGGGAGTCAATGCTTCCACTGCCTTTTGGTTCATATGGAAATGAGTAAGGCCCGTAGGCATTATATTACCAACGCATGGTACTATATGATCATCTTACTTGATGATGTAGACCCAGGATTCAGAGATCATTAAACTGGGTTTTTGGAATCTTCTAAAGACTCCTTATACATATAAAATGACATGTGATTTTAACGAATCACTTCTGCCAGGAGTGTTAAACATGTTTTAAGATGTTAACAGGAATTTAAATCTTTTTAAACAGGTCTTACCATCTTGGCTCGGTCTTATATTTGACACTAAGCTAGGTTTTACCCTTTAAGATTTATAATTTCGTAGGCAGATTATTTTAAAAAGGAAATGATTTTTAATTATTTATTTCATTTATAATTTATACATGCACATAATGGCAATATGAAATTTATAAAATAACCATTCCATTAATTCATTTAGAATATTACACATTTGCCCTAAACCGGGGTCTTCCAAATACAACTTACCCTCGTAGGGGTTAAACAGATAGTTACCCCTCGCAGGGGTTAATTAACACACATGCCCTCGCAGGGGCTAAATATAGTACATGTCCCTCGTAGGGGCTACTTATTCAAACCATACACACCCACGTAGGGGTTTAAACAAACAAGCATGCCCACGCAGGGGCTCAAACCAAAACATATCAAATACACCCACGCAGGGGCTTATACATCAGTAATAGAAAAATTCAACGATCCTTCTTGTTCTTCCCCTTGATCAGACCCATCAGTCCTTGGAAGAATTGTTTGTTTTTCCCTAAGATCCTCGTGTGCTTCCCGTTCCACCCCGCTCCAACCTCTGCAAAATTTCCTCCCTATTTGGGGAAAATCGTGGTGGCTGCGACTGCGTCCTTATAATAGGCCTGGGAGGTACCGAGTATCCCTGAGTTGGGTAACTCACCCCCCAAGGATCCCCATAGGGTCCTTGCATGCCGTAGTTCGCTGACCATCATGTACGGATCAGCCTCTCCGTAACCATAGTTATGATGCGTTGGGGGTTCAAACGGGTTGTAGCCCATACCACCCGGGTATGCTGGTATCGGTTGGTCAAAACCCATTGGAGGCGGCTGTAGTACGGCAGGGTTAGAGGGTCCACCCATTTGCGGGTCCTCATAGTGCGGTGGGTAGTGACTAGCACTTGACTGACGTGGGGAAATCGAAAGTGAAACCCCCCGGTCGCACTGATATGCGGGCACCTGTTCTTCTTCGCCTTGGCGGTTGAGGAGGTGGCGGTTGAACTGGAGGCGGTGGAGGTGGTGGCGTAACTGCCACAAACCGATGATCCTCTGATGAATCTTGATGATGCGGCTGAGGCTGTGGCTCCTGTTGCTGCTGCTGATATGCTGCTGCTGATGCTGCCCATGAGACGATGAGTGGTGTGATGGTGTATAATACCACTGGTGTGGTTCGAACAGTGCTTGAAAACTATCTGGACCGCCGTAAGGTGATCCGTGAAAGGAAGATCCATCCGAGATCTCTATTGGGTGGTTCGGAGTGCCACTCGCAGGCATGACGGGGTCCGTGTCCTCGTCCATGTCATCAGCTTGATCACCAGAGAAGTGATCGTCTGGCCCTAGTGGGTTGAAACCCACGGGTTCTGGTAGGTAATCGGCCGGATTAAACTGGCCTCTAAAGATAGGTGTGGGGTCCCCATAGGAATGATGGGACAAAGATCTTTGTAGTGGTATGTATGAAGGCTGGGGGTTGTTGGGTTCATATGGATTGAGTACGGGCGGTCTTGGGGTATGCGAAACCGATCGTCTGGCTGGTTCGACTTGGTTCCCGCCGGTTATCTCTAGGGTCATCACTTTCCGTATTGGATGGAGCTCGCCTTCGCGATGGTCCCGCTTCATGATCATTGGGGGCGGCAACTGGCCCCTTGCCTCTTCCTCGGGTCCTGAAGAATCTTGGAGGCATTATCGATATTCCTGTCAATAAAGCATGAGATAACAATACAAAATATAAAGTTTAAAAGGACAAAACAAAAAACCGAATAAGGTGGAGTTTGTCCTATGTTATAAGTCTAGACTCGAAGGTTTAGATTTGTGCAAATTGTGTAAACTGAGATTAAACACAAAAGACTAGTGTTTAATTCACTCAGAGTTGGCTCTGATACCAACCTGTCACACCCCGATTTCCACGTGTCACCGGTGGGGCCCGGTGGGGGAGTATCGTGGACGTGGTTGGCAACGTAATAGTCAAACAACACAATATAATAATGCACAGCGAAGCAATTTAAATAAGATACAACCGAATTTATTTATTGT